>SJXQ01004052.1:25203-99378 GCA_006408695.1 Aepyceros melampus | reverse complement strand
ACCATCTCATGCTGGTCAGAATGGCTGCTATCAAAAAGTCAACAAACAATAAATGCTGGAGAGGGTGGGTGCAGAGAAAAGGGAACCCTCTTACACTGTTGGTAGGAATGCAAACTAGTTCAGCCACTATGGAGAACAGTATGGGGATTCCTTAAAAAACTGGAGATAGAACTGCCATTTGACCCAGCAATCCCACTGCTGAGCATACACACTGAGGAAACCAGAACTGAAAGAGAAATGTGAACCCCAATGTTCATCACAGCACTGTTTACAACAGCCAGAACATGGAAGCAACCTAGAGGCCATTGGCATATGAGTGGATAAGAAAGCAGTGGTATGTATACACAATGGAATATTACTTAGCCATTAAAAAGAATGCATTTGAATCAGTTCTAATGAAGTGGATGAAAAAGAAGCCTATTATACATAGCCAAGTAAATCAGAAAGAAAAACACCGATATAGCATACTAACACATATATACAGAATTTAGAAAGATGGTAACAATGACCCTATATGTGAGATAGCAAAAGAGACACAGATGTAATGAACATTCTTTTGGACTCGGTGGGAGAAGGCTAGGGTGAGATGATTTGAGAGGGTAGCTTTGAAATGTGTATATTATCTTATGTGAACTGGATTACCAGTTCAGGTTCGATGCACGAGACAGAGTGCTCAAAGCTGGTGCACCGGGATGACCCTGGGGGATGGGATTGGGAGGGAGGTGGGAGGGAGGTTCTGGATGGGGAACACATTTGCACCTGTGGCTGATTCATGTCGATGTATACCAAAAATCATTACAATATTGCAACGTAATTAGCCTCCAATTAAAATAAATAAATAAATTAAAAAAATAAAATAAAATAAAATGGGAATGTTGATATACAAAAACAAACAAAATAAATGAATACCCCAAAAGCTAGGCTTTTTTTTTAATGCTATCATATTGTGTTGGGGCCAGGAGAGACTATATAAAATAAAATAAGGTTTTCATACTCCTTTAAGTAATACATGCAAATAGCAGCTGAGAAAACTACTCATTTACAATCACAAATAATTTCTTAAGAAAAAGGGAGGATCCTTCTGAAGGCAATATCAAGATCTTAGTACAGAGCCTAGGGCCACCGAAAAATCTCAGTCATGAGGATTTAGTCCTGAATAACTAATTGGCTACATGTACCTGGGCTGGATTCTGAATATTTTATATGGACCAGTTAACTTTTGTATCTCCTGTTTTTGGAGGGGGGTGTCTATATTGGGTACTATGCCTATCCTATCATTGTATGCTGCCTATGTGGGGAACATATAATATGCCTTTCGTTCACATGTCATCAGTTTGAGAGAAATTGTATTCAAAGTTCAGCTGTAGCTGAACCCGATTTACCTGAGATCTTGAACTTTGAATGACTGATATTGCTATGGTAGGAGGCTTAGGGGCTTTAGAAGGCAGACATTGTTATATTTTCTGTGTGAGAGAAAAATGGACTCTCTTAGTTAGAAGGCAGACAGATTGTACAATAATATCTCCTCTGCCATATGCTCTTCTTATGATGTGTTTTGACATCTTTTCCTTCCACTAAGAACTGAGGTCTATGTTCTATTCCTTTTAATCCCCACAGGCTTGTTAGTGTGTAGCAATAATAAGACAATGGTACATCCAAGGATAGACCATAAAAGGTAATATGGTCTCCATCTGATCATTGGAACACTTGCTTTTATAGACCTGAGCAACCATGAAATATATGTTGTTAAAAAATCAAGGCCACATGGAGACACTCTATGTAGGTAAAGCTCTTTCTTTTTGCATCATTAAATTTAATTGATTTACATTTTTATAATCATGGCTATATTTATATTTGTCATATTTTATATTTGATGAATTTATTTTTTCTCATTTTAAGAAGAGATCAATTTTTCTTCTTCTGATTTGAAAATACTATGTATTTCAAAAATCTGGTGGTTGGTTGTAATTTATTAAAACTCTATTTGGTTCAGATTCCCTTGCAGTTTTTAAGTCATTGATTATTTTATTTTTCTCTTGGGCCAAATAGACATTAAGAATCTCTCTAGTCTCTGACACCATTCCCTCTCATTATATTAATATCTTCTGTGGTTTTAGTCTACCATAATAGAGCTAACATTTTCATTTATTTTCCATTTTTATTCTTGCTGTTTTTATATGATAATAACTTTTATTAAATTTTTACTCATCCTTGTTTCACATTTTTAATTAAACATTTCCCTATGTTGTTAATATTCATACAATAGGCTATCCTCCAATAAATATTTTTGTATGATAAAATTCCAGAGGTATCTTAAATTACATATTTATTTAATATATCAATTTAGTTTAGCATAAAAATAATCTTATGGTACAATTCTTTATCTTTTACATTTTGAAAACAATTTTCCATTGTGTGCCTTTGGTGTTGCTTATAAATCTAATGAAGAGTTAATTAGATTTTTCATTGTTCTATAAAATCTTAGTTTCACTATTATGTGTCTGGTTTTGGCTTTTTAAGAGATTTTTTTCTTTACACTATGAGCTATTTTAATGAGATATTTCATCTTCCTCTAATATTTGGATCTGTTCAAACCTTCCTGCTTCAATATCTTCTCTGCTCCATATATTTTTTATATTATATAACAGCTTCTAAGACTCTTATTTTAGGGAACTTCGTGTCTGTTTCTCTCCAATAGATACATAAAGTTATTATCTCTTCTATTTCTAAATTATTTTATGATGATTTCTGAAAGGCTTTTTAAGCTTAATATTCTAGTTCAATAAGATAGCATTTTTGGCTCTATTATCCCATTATAAAATCCTTCTACTTAAATCTTTATTTCTAATACAAGTATTTTCATGAGAATGATTTCCATTTGGCTTTGCTTTATAATTTTCTCATTTTCATGTTAACAGTTTTTATAGTAGTTTTGCTTCCCTTTTTCCGAATATTTGATTTTTTTTGTATATCATAACCTTTTATGCTTTAGAGGATTAGCATACAGAAAATAGAATACAGAAATGGGGTCAGAAGCCCCAAACTTTTGAATTTAATAGCTAAGTTAAAGTCATCAGGGAAGACAGCTGGTGCACTGACATTTCACTCCAAAAAATGTGAACTGCTCATCAGTTCTGTTTATCTGCTTTTATGAAGTGAATGTCTCCCCTGTTAATTAATCCTCTAGCCCTTGAGAAATGCAAGTAAAAGGGAGACAACAGGGACTAAGTCATCAGGAGGTCCATTTTGATCTGGCTTTATGCTTCTCTCTTGAGTCAAGTTCTGGCAGAATCATGTTGGTTCTCTGCATTAGGGTCAATTTATACTAAGCAGTACTAAGTGCCAGTTTTATATATATATATATATATATATATATATATATATATATATAATCAACATAACATTATATTACTTTCAGGTGTATAACACAATGGTTCAATATTTGTATATATTAGAAAATGATCACCATATGCTCTACCATCTTCTCTACATTAGAGTCAATTTATATTAAGTAATACTAAGTACCAATAAAATGTATTTTCTATTTACCTCACCCAGACCATTAAGTAGAAAATTGCATTATTTTTCTCTTTAGATTTCAAGAGAAAGACAGCCTAATCCCACACACCGTTTTGTGTGTGTGTGTGTGTGTGTGTGTGTGGGTTGAATTTAAGGACTTGATTCTAAAAAATAGAATTAATTGGAAGAAACAATGTATGTCTTTAGGGACCAGTCCATAAAAGGCACTGCCACTTACATGTTGTAAGGCATGATCAATGGAAGAAATCCATGATCCATGATCCATAAAAAATGTCTTCTCTGTATTCAATTTTGTCTTGAATTTCTTCTGTTATCTTCTTACATTTTACATTTAGATATATATTCAATTATAATTCAATTTTTATGAAGAGTAAAATGTCTGTGTCAAGAACCTGCTGTTTGCATGTGGATGTCCAGTTATTCTAGTACTGTTATTTAAAAGAGTGTATTTTCTCCATTTACTGACTCTGTGTAGTATACTTTTTAAAAATCAGTTTTATTTAGGCATGATTTTTATGTAGTGAATTTGATCAGTTTTAAGTATAAGATAGATGTCCTTTGACAGATGATTACAGTGTGGACCTACCACCATAATTACAATGGAGATTATCTTCATCACTTGAACCAGTTCCCAGGGGCTTTTTTGTTGTTAATTTCATACCCAAGTACCAGTCTATGGCAATCAGTGATTTGATTTTCTATCAGTATAGATTTGACTTTTTGTAAATTCCATATAAAAGGAATTACATATTATCTTCCTTGTATGTCTTTTCAATTAGAGTAATTCTTTCAATATTCATTTGAGTTGGGTGAATTGATTATAGTTTGGGGCTTTATTGTATATGTCTACTATAAACACTTGACAGATCTTTCTGTGAACATATACTTCACATGATAAGTAAATACATAACTGTGAGAAATGGTAGTTGCATTTTTACATTCTCACTAACAGTATATGAGAGTTCCAGTAGCTCCCCATTCTCACCTACTCTTGCTACCTTCAGACTCTTTAATTTTAGCTATTCCACTAGTAGGTAGAAGTATCTTACTTAACTGTGGCTTTAATTTGTATGTACCTAATGACTAATGCAGAGAAGGCAATGGCAACCCACACCAGTATTCTTGCCTGGCAAATCCCATGGACAGAGGAGCCTGGTAGGCTGCAGTCCATGGGGTCACTAGGAGTTGGACACGACTGAGCAACTTGACTTTCACTTTTCACTTTCATGCATTGGAGAAGGAAATGGCAACCCACTCCAGTGTTCTTGCCTGGAGAATCCCAGGGACGGGGGAGCCTTTTGGGCTGTTGTCAATGGGGTCACACAGAGTCAGACACGACTGAAGCGACTTAGCAGCAGCAGCAGCAGAATTACTAATGGTGCTGGGTCTCGTTTTAATACAATTAAATCTCTTCCAATAAAATATAGAATAGAATATTTTGTCTGTTTTTACTGTTTATTCAGTTAATAAGAACTATTAATGTCGTTACTGAGATTTCTCTATATATTTTGAATAGAAACCCTTTATCAGATACATGGTTTGCAAGTATTTTATCCCAGTCTCAGAAGTATTTTGTATTTTCTTAGTAGTTTGTTTTGAAGAGTGGAAGTTAAATGTTTATGAAACTTAAATTTTATATCCTATCGTCCTTTGCTATGCTAAGGACCAGGGATTTTTTTTTTTCTTTTCTCTTCTAGAGACTTTATAATTTGACCTCTTACTTCACTGCAATAGTTCATTTTGAGTTAGTTTTTGTCAAAGAGTGAGCTATGAGATGCAATTCATTCTTTTAGATAGAAATAATTAATTTTTCAGAACATTTTCTCTTCCTTTTTTTTATAAAGATTATCCTTTTCTCTTTTTTCACTTTTTGTAAAGACCTCACATTACCTGTTTTGGAAAATAAATTGACCATATATGCTTCATTTGGATTCTATAATCTGTTTCCACTGATCCATTTGAGTCTCCTATATGCTAAAACCACATTGGAGATTACTTTAAAAATGTGATATACTCCCTGCTGCTGCTGCTGCTAAGTCACTTCAATCGTGTCCGACTCTGTGTGACCCCAGAGACGGCAGCCCACCAGGCTCCCCCGTCCCTGGGATTCTCCAGGCAAGAACACTGGAGTGGGTTGCCATTTCCCTCCCCTAGATATTAATATTACTGAAGTAGTGCTTTCTTCTTAAGGCAAACCAAAACTAAAAAAGAAAGAAAGAAAGAAACAACTTATATTTTCAGTAAAGATCTGCAGTGCTTATTTGGAAGTGTCTACATAAACTAGGGACCTTTACCCTTAAATGTGTGGGGGGAAAATGAACTATCATTTAGCACATTTTAATAACTGAAAATATACAGTTAAGTGATAACAAATGTTTGGTTCATTTGTATTTTTATCTAGTTACAAAATGCAAAAATATAAATGAGTGTAGTGGTTCATTGTGAAAGATTTATAGTAAATATAAAGATCATTTTGATTTTACAGGCTCTTCAAAATTTAAGTCATACTTCTTAAAAATAATCTGTCATAAAAGTCTTTAAAATATATGAGGGCTATTTATTTTTTCTTACCAAGGAAATATGATGTCACAGATCATTAAAAGTGAATTTTAGTAGTCTCAGATATTCCACTAAAATTCTACATATTTCCTAAATGTCACATCTCTTTTTATATAAGTACAAAATTAAAGACTTGCTTCAGTGATTTCCATATTTATTTGTCTTACAAAAAGTCATAATTAATAGAAAGAGTAAAGGGAAAATGACATACAATCTTGTTTGCTATGAATTATATTATATTGGTATTCAAAAACCTTGGATTCTGGCCTTGTTTTCCCAATTTCTAGCTAATTATTTTTTATATATGAATTTCACAGCCTTAGTTTTCTCACTGATAAATGATAAAAATTGGACTCAGTATAATATCTTAATAATTTGTTTTTTCAAATAATGATTAGTACTCCAGTTTCAGTTCAGCCTTGTAGAGAGATAAAAAGGCAGTAATTCTCACATTTATGAAAGTGAAAGCACTGAAAATTAATTACCTTTTTGAATCTATAAGATACTGAGATTAGAGGATAAACTGCTAACCTGAAATCTAAAGAGAGTTCTGCAGGGAGAAACAGAACCCAAATATGTGCCTGTTTGACACTATCCATGGCCATCCAAGCCAGTACAGAGATAGAGCTAGATGTCTGTATATTGCTAAAGGCCAGAGGGAACCCACAGATGGAGGAGAATATACTTCATTTTTGTAAGCTTTTCCTCCAGGCATACTACAAGCTCAAAGGACTATTTGGGAAAACCACAAGAAAGCTTGCCTCATGGAGCTACCTAGGGAATGAGAATAGCAGCCACTATCAAATTTGTCCAGGAAACCATCTCTCTAACTTCCCTATGGAACAAAATAAACTTCAGGGTGATAAACAACAAAATTGTAGAGTGAGGGCACTGGTGGTAACCAACTGCAGCTGGGAATTGAAGAACAGGGATTAAAAAACAAAACAAAACTCAAAAGCTAGGGGAGGGAATGGCATGCATATCAGAGCCTATATATATCTGGAGGAGAGGCAGGAACATTTCTAAAGGCTGTATCCCTGAGACCCACATTCAGACATTAGAGAACTCTCCTCTTCTCTCCCTCTATCCTGAAAGGGACAACTACCACTACAAATGTTGGGAACACATAGTATTATAATGCAGCTCGAATAGTGGTAAGAGAGTCTCTGAGAAGCAGCACAAAGAGAAGAACCGGTTAGAACACGACACTCAAATTCTAGCACATTGCAAAGCATGATGAACTTTTGTCTGGTGAAACACACTACACAAGAAAAAACCTAAGCCTGAAAGGAAGGCATTCTCTCCATCACTCCCCCCACCCCCTCCGCCCGGACCGCCTGCTCTCTCTCTCTGAAGAGGCCAAACAATGATCAGAGCCATAGTTAGATGTGATAAACATTTTAGGCCTCTTAGAAAGGCATTTTGAAATAACTATGATTAGTATATTAAAGGTTCTAATGGGAATAGGTAGGCAATATAAAAGCTAAGATTGGTGGTTTTAGCAGAGAAATGGAAAATGTAAGAAATAATTAAATTGAGATGATAGAAGTTAAAAAAAAAAACACACAAAGATTAAGAATATGTTAGATGGGCTCATCAGTAGACTTTGAATAGACAAGAAAACAGCCTAGGAAAGATTTGGACAATTTGAAGACAGGTCAATAGAATTTCCAAAGAGAGGAGGAAAACTAAATTTAAAGGGGAAAAAGTGGGAAAAAAGTTAGTCCAGGAGACCTGTGACTTGAGGAACAATATTATTGTCATGCAATCTAATGTAAATCTAGCTGAAACCTCAGGAGAAGAAGCAGAAGAAAGATGTAATTAGGATGAAAATATACTTCATGGAGTAATCATTAGTGAAAGTGAAAGTTGCTCAGTCATGTCAGACTGTTTGTGACCCCTTGGACTGTATAGTCCATTCTCCAGGCCAAAATACTGGAGTGGGTAGCCTTTTCCTTCTTCTGGGGATCTTCCCAACCCAGAGATTGAACCCAGGTCTCCCACATTGGAGACAGATTCTTTACCAGCTGAGCCGCCAGGGAAGCCCAAATTAGTGACATATATCAACCAAAATACCAGTATTCTCAGAGATCAGGAAGTATTTAACAGTTCACACTAAACAAACAGCAAAAACCAATGTATATTACACTCAAACTGCAAATATGACAAAGAGAATAAATTAAAGGCAAGTAGATAAAAGGGACATACTGATTAAAGAGAAGAAGCAAATTAAGAATATAACAGACCTCTCACCTAAGAGCATCAGGAAAAAAAATATAATGGAATGACATTTTTAGTGTGCTGAAATAAAAATTCATTTATTTTTGGCCAGAGTATAAAATTACTTGCATTTTCAGTTAGCTGGCAGGTTCTTTTCTGTTTTCTTGATGTTGTTCAGTTGCTCAGTTGTGTCTGACTCTTTGCGACCCTAAAGGCTGCACCGTGCCTGGCTTCTCTGTCCTACACTATTTTCTGAAGTTTGCTCAGATTCATGTCCATTGAGTATGTGATGATATCTAACCATCTCATTCTCTGCTGCCCTCTTCTCCTTTTGCCTTCAATTTTTCCAAACATCAGGGTTTTTTTCCAATGAGTCAGCTCTTCACATCAGGTGGTCAAAGTATCAGGTTTAAGCTTCAGTATCAGTCCTTCCAATGACTATTCAGGGTTGATTTCCTTTAGCACTGACTGATTTAATTTTAAAAAGTTCTGTTTGGGAATAATATATTTTTGTAAGAAGGTACAAAGATAAAGGATAGTCTTAGAAGCTCTGTGTGTGTCTTTCACCATTACCCCAAGTGGTTATGTCTTACCTGCCTGTAGTATCATATCCAAACCAGGAAATTAACATTGGTACAAGATGTGTATATAGATCTATGTCACTTTATAATGTGTAGAGCCATGTAACTATCACCCAGAGCCATGATAGAAAACTATTTCATCCACAAGGATCAACTTTCTTTCCAATAACCTCAGCTCTCGAAAAACATTTTGTTCTCAATTTCCACATTTGTGTCACTCAGCTCTATATTTTTGTGATGCAAGATTTTTTTCACTCAACATAATGGCCTTGAGATCAATCCAAATTATTGCATGTATAATAATTTGTTCTTTTTTTTATTACTGTTTACTATTTCATGGTATCCATTTGGGCTTCCCAGGTGGTGCTAGTCGTAAAGAACCCGCCTGCCAATGCAGGAGACATGAGAGATGTGGGTTTAATTCCTGCGTCGGGAAGATGCCCTGGAGGAGGGCATGGCAACCCATTCCAGTATTCTTGCCTGGAGAATCCCATGGACAGAGGAGCCTGGCAGGGTCTGGTCCGTAGAGTCATAAAGAGTCAGACACAACTGAAGCGACTTAGCATGAATGTACACACCATATAGATTTACCCACTTGTTAAGCCATACATACATTGTAGAGCAATGTAAATATATATATATATATATATATATATACACACACACACACATAAAGATTTTTTTTTTAGTGCATAAAGATTTAGTAGATGCTGTTAATGCTTAACTCATGTCCCTTTGCCTGCCTGAGTTCACCTACTGCTTCTGTAAACAGCTCCTGACCTGCTGTCAGACCCTGACTTGTGTGTCTGGGTCTACCTTCTCTGGTTGAACCCCCTTTCTCCAGGAACGAATGGGACCTAAATGATGGATGTGCGAGCAATTAGGAAATGCCTCTGTGAATATTGCTGAGGGCAGCTGTCAATGTAGGGAGTAGAGAGGCAGGAGCTAAATGCTTCAGCCTTCTTGTATGCTGGTAGAGTAATTTTGAGGCATGGTCCACACAATCCCCAGTGGAATCACATCCCATTTGCTCCCGGTGGTATTCTTCTTGTTAAAACATACTTTATTGCCCATTTTCTCTTTCCTGTTTTCCCTTTTCGATTTCTTCATTTGTGGTGCCTGGGATATCCTCTGAAATAAATTGTCTGTATCCAAAATTCTTGGCTCAGTTGACTTGGAGAGAGAGGCATTCTAACTAAAATGAGGTAAGAGTGTTTATGCAGTATGGTTTATAATAATGAAAAATTAGAAAAAAATGAGATTATTCTGTCTTGTCATTTCATACTATGGTATCAAAATAAATTAAGAATTTATTTCTCCTCTAGAATAATTAAGAATTTGTATCAATTTAATTTTCCAGTACTTTGGGCACCTCATGCGAAGAGTTGACTCATTGGAAAAGACCCTGATGCTGGGAGGGATTGGGGGCAGGAGGAGAAGGGGACGACCGAGGATGAGATGGCTGGATGGCATCACAGACTCAACTCCGGGAGTTGGTGATGGACAGGGAGGCCTGGCGTGCTGCAATTCATGGGGTCGCAAAGAGTCGGACACGACTGCGTGACTGAACTATCAATTTAATTGTTCTTGAATTAGAAACATTAATTCTTAAATTAAATTTATAATGCCACCTTATATGGAGTCAATACAAGGAGTGTCACAATTTGGTATAACTGTAGAGCTCACATACAAGTGAACTACCAAGTAATGTGATTAAATGTGTACTTGGAAATAAATATGGTTATCAAGTTCTGATGAATGACCGTGGGGATGCTCATTCTCAATTTCAACAAATCAAATAGAAAGTAAACTTTGTATTTTCTTTGCAGAATCAACAATTCAATTTTATTTCACCTTATACTTGTCTGCTCAGGCTGCCATAATAAAATATTACAGATTGAGGATCTTATTAGGCAACATAGGTTTATTTCATCCCAATTGTGGTGACTAGAAGTCCAAGATCACGGTTCCAGCTGAGTTATCCTTTGATGAGAGTCCTCCCTTGTGGTTTCAGACAGCTACCTTTTGCTTTGTGTTTACCTGGTCTCTTTTTTGTACATGCTCTGAGAGGGAAAAAGAGCAAGAGGGTGGTGATAGGAGTTCTCTACTGACTCTTCTTACAATGACACTAATCCTATCAGATCACAGTTCTACCCTTATCGGGACTTCCCTTGTGGCTCAGATGGTAAAGCCTCTGCCTGCAATGCAGGAGACCCTGGTTTGATCCCTGAGTTGGAAAGATCCCTGGAAGAAGAGAATGGCAACACCCACTCCAGTGTTCTTGCCTGGAGAAATCCATGGACAGAGGAACCTTGTGGGCTATAGTTTGCAGGGTCTCAAAGGGCATACACAACTGAGTGACTTAACATTTCCATCCTTACGATCTCCTTTAACCTTAATTACCTCCCTAGAGGTTCCATCCTTGGTCACAATGGGGGTTGGGGCTTCAACATATGAATTTTAGGAAATACAGACATTTAGTCCATAATATACATTCTATTCTTAAGATTTCTTAAAATAAGTTATAATGAAATGGTCTCTCATTAATTACTGAGAGGCTTTTGAAATTATACACAAATAAATTATTTTTCAATGTTGATTTTTGGTTTCTAACAACTTATTACAAACTGTAGTCATATAGAATATAAGGTTTGGGATAAAACTTTGAAATTATCTACAGTAAATACTCAGCATAATTTACATCTGTGTGTTCTTGCCAAAACCATACTCTTAGACATAGGAAGCAATGCATTATGTTTACTTGAATATTTTTTAAAAATCTTAATATTGGCCTGTAATAAGTATTCTTATATTATTCACACATTAGACCTAGATCTGCCATCTGGAAAATGCCAAACATACATGTTCTCTGATTTCACATTTCATATAATTCATCTTCATGGTAACCTAGCCCTAGAACAAATCAAGTGTTCAAACAGAATACTGTGATATGTGTATTGGCTGTCGATTAATATGTATTTTTTCTATGATTTTCTCATAAAGAGAGTTAACATAGTGCAGACACTTTTTCTCATTTTATGTCATATCAGACATACTGCTGTTTCAAAATGAAAGTTATGTTGTGGTGGTGGTTCTTTTGCTAAAAAAAAGAAGGGGCAGAAAAGAAAGAATCAATTACAAAGATTATATTCTCCACTTCTCTCCTTTGGTATATATTGCTGCTGCTATCATTGAGTAGTTGACATAGAGTTAAGTCTGGAGAAAAATTTATATTATATGTACATGCTAAGTTGCCTTAATTGGTTCTTTGTGATCCGATGGAGTATAGCGCATCAGGCTCCTCTGTCCATGGGATTCTCCAAGCAAGAATACTGGAGTGGGTTGCATGCCTTCCTCCAGGGTACTTCCTGAGTCAAAGATCTAACCTACATGTCTGGCATTGGCAGGCAGGTTTCTTTTTTGTTGTTGTTTTTTTGTTTTTTACCACTAGCACTACCTGGAAAGCTGAAGAGCTGTACATGAGGTATCATTATTGTTGCTATTGCTTTCAGGGATTAGATTCCTGTTGTATTCAAATATAGTTCTTCTAGATATTTTTGTAATATGATCATCTCTGACTTTCTAAGACACTTCCTATTCCTTAGGGGCATAAAGACTGGAAACTATAAGTCCTTACCATCCTTGCCACTGGGGTTCGATTATACTAAGCTGGTGAGAGGCTATCTCATGAGGTTGTGTAGGATTAGAAGACAGTGTTCTCATATGGTAGTGGAAAGTAAATGGGCAGATTTTGGCAGATGGCAGATGTGGGTTTTTTTCCCAGAGATCTTGGGCTATCTTGTTGATGGTTACTCTTGGAGGGATGGTAGGCAGCTGAAATCATGAATGACTTCCTAAGATTCCTTTACTTAAGAATTCACTGAAATCAGCCCTTTTGACCTTCATTCCTCACCTCCCAATAATTGTATTGGCCTCTAATTCTATATATTAAACCCTTTTAGATATGAAATATTTGCAATGCTTTTGATTTTGATAACCAAATCCTGAATATTGGGTAGTGTACATTTGGCATTCTTTGATGCTGATAGGAAATTCTTTTTGTTTTATTAATAGTTTTATGGTTAGATGTGAGGAAAATCCCAGAATCTTTTAAAATTGATTTTATTAGATTACTTATGTGTCTCCATCATACCCAAAGCTCTGTTTTTCCTAATTGTTTCAAAAATTCTTTTTGAGAGATTAAAAAACTTGATGCTAATGGTTTTCACATTTTATAATATCAAAAACTGAGAAAATATGTAATAAAATAAAATTAGTATCAGTACATTATGACAAAGACTCTCTCCTTGACCAGACTATTGACTGGCTCCTTGAGCCTGGCTCCCTGAGGCATGTCCTCAAGATTCTTGCTTAAACGCAAGAATCTGCTAAGTGAGAATTTACCACTCTGGATATCTGAAGATCAAGTTCTTCATCTTCCACTACTCACAAGGGTTAGGTGATAACCCTGGTCTGATTCAGTAAGAATTGTGTTGAATCTGCTAAGCCAGAATCACCACTTAGGTTTCCATCCACTGACCCCCTCAAACTGCCCCTTTGATATAAATCTCAACTTGTCCATGTTGTATTTGGAAATGAGATCAATATATACTGAGGTTCTCTTTTCCTCTGCTGTAATAATTCCTTTGAAAATCTGTTTGTTTCTGCTTCATCTAAAATATGGCTCTGATTTTTCTTCTTTACTTTTATATTGTTCTATTTCTTGTTAAGATTTATTTATATTATATATGTTGTAAATGAAATTTATCCAAAATTGGAATAAAAAACATTGAAAAATGTGAGATAAAGTATCAACCCAATCTTCTTAATCTTGGCAAAAGAGATATTAAAATAGACTGTACTATGGAAGACTCTTTGAGGCTTTCATGTAAAATAGCAAATGTCAAGTTATATTGCATTGCTTCAGGAACTACAGAGGTTAGCTATCACATTCAAAACTAGAAAAAAAAATCTCAATCTAGTGAACAGGCTTGCAGTTAAGATTACTTCTTAGTTGGAGGGCAAATATTTGATAAATGACAGCAAAGAAACCAGATCTTGGTGCAATAACATTAAAAAGCTTAAATTTTTTTAAAAAAAACTATGTCATTGAGAAGAAATAAGCTTATTTCTAGGTTTCACTTTATTAGAGTTGTTAACATTGCTGATTGTACCTAAATTATGGCAAGGGTTAGTTAGAAACCTAAAGCTCTAAGGAAGTAGCTTAACTCTTTTTCCAGAATTTACTAACCACAAGTCCTAGAAAACTCCCAAGGGCAAATTTCACATTTCTGGCCTCGTTTAAGACTGAAATCATTTTTGGGAGAAATTCTGAGGAGCTTAGAGAAAGCATCCAAAATTTCAATTGCTTCTCTGAAACCTTGGAATCCTGCCTGTTAATAATCTCCTGCTCTTTGCTTAGAATTTACACACAGAATCGACTGACAGGAAACTGCCTATCACCCACGACCCCCACCGAAAGACTGTGCCAAAGCACTCATCAGAAACCACAATGACAAAAATAGATCCATTGACAATTATACAGTGACTAAGAAGTGGATGTTGGGATTGAAGCTATCTTACTCTTTTTTTTTTTTTTTCTTGTTTTGATAATGGTGTTAAAAAGAAAGAGAAAGCTATGTAATAGCATCTGGCCAAACAGCTTGTTCACTAAGTCTAGCCCTGTGTAATTTAAAATATTTGAGTTCTTATAACATCCTTGAAAAGCATGGCATTCAATCCAAACACCACAGACATACAGTACAGAACATCTCACTCCAGTCATGCTGCTGGGTATAGCTTGCAGCAAAAGCAACAATAAGAAAAGAAAATTCTCTTTGTACAGCTGAATGGCTGCACTAGAATTTTCAGTGTTCAGATGTAATTAGAAAACAGCTGTGAAGGAAAATCAATTGTTCCTGGTAGTCAATGGCTAATTTTCCACAATCAGAATAAAGAATGCAATATGACATGTTTGTAATGAGCAAGTAATTGTTTCTCTTTCGTTTATTGTTTTAACATTTTTCCCTTTATTTGTGAGAGCTGTCATTTGCTTGCTTCAGGACAGCTTCTCCAGCGTCTGCTTCTCCCATCCATATTTAAAAACTCTCAACTGCCAAGCAGGCTACATAGTCCAGCTCAATTTATTCAAGATTGCCTTACTTATGATGATTTGTAGACTAGCAAGGAAATGTTGTCCTTGCTGTTATGAATTCACAATAAAACTTCCATAAATGGAATGGTTATTAAACACTAGCATTTATTCATGGGATTTAACTTTGATTCTTTCCTCAAAGGTCTCATGTGTCAAAAAGAGGCAGTTCCAAGAATTCATTGACCTGCTGTTCCAAATGCCCCTGGACTGCAAAATAAAACTAAACTAGAACAACCACAGGGCCCTTAAATATATATATACATATATATGTATATAATATCTATATCTTTCTTCTATCATTAGCATAGATAGGAAGGGGTTGATTGCTTCAACAGATGGATGGAAAACTAAACCTCTGTGGTGCCCAACTGGAATGTAGATGGATGGGAAATGAACTTAAATACTACAATAGGCCAATGACAGTAAAATTGTTTTATCATGCAAAAGAGTCTGGTTGAGAAATACCAGGAGGAATAACACTCCTCTGCTGTTTCCAGCTGATAAAAAAAAGAAAAAAAAGTACTTACATTATTTGGTGAAATTAACCTATTACTTATTTTTTTTGGAAAACATTAGCTTTGAAAGCTAATGTAGTGACAGGAAGAAAGTAAAATGAATAGTAAATAAGAATTGAATCTCAGTTGCTGTGTAATCTTGGGACCATGCCTTAATTTTCGTTTCCCCTACATTTCTTTTTAAGACAAAGATGATAATACATAAGTGAATATGTGCTCTTTCTCTTCCTAATAATTATGATACAAAATACACTAAAACAGTAATTAATATTTGCAAAAAATCTAAAGTTCTAGAGGAAAATGATTCCTCAGCTTTTCACAACTGCATGATTAGCAACCAATAGACAGTAGCGATAACTGATTTCATAATGTCTATTTATGCTTATGATTGACACATAGGGTTGAAATTATAGTTAAATTTTTCTTAGCTTTTTAATCTTCAGAGAGCCTGCTCCAGTTTCTGTGTGGTGTTTGTTACATACTATTTTCTGGCCCCCCTGAAAGATATTATGGGCCAAAGTAACAAATTATAAGAAAAATAACTCTGTATTTTTATGAGGCAGTCTAAATTATTGACTGGGAACTAAAATTTGAAAACCACTTGCATAATTAATATGCTATGGGTAATAAATATTATATGTTTTAAGCTGAAATCTGTTTTTCAAATGATTAAGGTAGTGTATGATTTTTAAATGAAATTTTAGAAGGCACTGTCCTGTATGATTATCTGTCCACGTTTTATATAATGCTTCACAGTTTGGGGTACAATATGGGTAATTAAAAATAGATACATTCAAAAGATGGTTGATTGATTTTGTTTTGTTTTTAAGAGTAGAATTTCACACATACAGTTTTATAGTTTTAGACTTTGTGCAAGAAAGCCAATGGAAGTTAGATAGAAAAATGAAGTAGAAGAAAGATGACACTTGTCATCCCAGGACTGTAGGAGGAGGTGATGTAATTGAAAGCTACTTAGGTGGTATAATTATATATACATTCTAGGAAAACAGACAACCAAGGAGAAAGACAACAGACAAAAGTACGACAACTTCTCTACATTTTCCAGGATGGTAGCTACTAAATTATCATATAGTATGTGTTAATACATATCACATACTTTCTCCATGTTACCAGAAGCCTGTCACCCACCACCCTGGTCATATATCTGATAAAAATATCTTTTCATCTGGTCACAAATGCAGGCATCTGACAGAGGGTGTGTCAATTAAAATTTATCTATTAGAAATTTTGAAAAGTATGGAGTAACATACAGAGAGTGAAAGCTGTTAGAATTAAGTTGGAGTTAACATATGACAACCTTAAAGGTTTCATAACATCAAACTCCTGCTGCGGAAATTCCCAAATCTTCCCCTTTCCTTGCTCTTCCCAGGAACTGTTTCTTCAGCTTATTCTCATTTCATGATTAACTGAACAACTTGTCTAGGAAGTTCCTATCACTCAGCTATCTCCCTGATTTTATTTAGTTGGTTTGTGGTACATGACACACAAATACATTAAATCAATCAATCAATCAATCAATCAATTAAAAGAATACAAAAGTTAGTACCTGAGAGTAGGTCACAGGCAACTGTTCTTGAGTAATAAATGTGGTTTTAAAATTCCTCAGACCGAAGGAGGGCAATAAGGAAAATAATACCTCCTGGATGGTAATACAGTAGTCATATCTGGCAATGGTAAAATACCTAATCAGATCTTGATTCCCAATCCTCTGAGAATATCCTCCCACTGACAGAAGCTCTGTGGAAAGGTAAGTGCTTGCATAGGCTAGTTTTTATAGTATATAACAATGACAATGCTCAAAATTCTCCAAGCAAGGTTTCAACCGTACATGAACTGAGATCTTCCTGATATTCAAATTGGATTTAGAAAAGACAGAAGAATTTGCTATATGGCTCAGGAAACTCAAACAGGGGATCTGTATCAACCTAGAGGGGTGGGAAGGGAAGGAAATGGGAGGGAAGTTTCAAGGGGTGGGTATATATGTATACCTATGGCTGATTCATGTTGAGGTTTGACAGAAAACAGCAAAATTCTGTAAAGCAATTATGCTTCAATAAAAAAAATTAGTTAATTTAAAAAAAGAAAAGGCAGAGGAACCAGAAATCAAATTGCCAACATCTGCTGGGTCGTCAAAAAAGCAAGAGAGTTCCAGAAAAAAGAGTCTACTTCTTTATCAACTATGCCAAAGCCTTTGACTGTGTGGATCACAGCAAACTGGAAAATTCTTAAAGAGATGGGAATAACAGACCACCTTTCCTTCCTCTGGAGAAATCTGTATGCAGGTCAAGAAGCAACAGTTAGAACCAGACATGGAACAATGGAATGGTTCCAAATTGGGAAAGGAGTACGTAAAGTACTTCTACCCTGCTTATTTAATTACATGCAGAGTACATCAGGTGAAATGCCAGGTTGGATGAAGCACAAGCTGGAATCAAGATTGCCATGAGAAACATCAATAACCTCAGAAATGAAGATGACACCACCCTTGTGGCAGAAAGTGAAGAAGAACTAAAAAGCCTCTTGATGAAAGTGAACCAGGAGAGTGAAAAAGTTGGCTTAAAACTCAACATTCAAAAAACTAAGATCATGGCATCTAATTCCATCACTTCATGGCAAATAGATGGGGAAACAATGGAAACAGTGAGAGACTTTA
The DNA here is from genome assembly GCA_006408695.1 of Aepyceros melampus. Classification (NCBI taxonomy): domain Eukaryota; kingdom Metazoa; phylum Chordata; class Mammalia; order Artiodactyla; family Bovidae; genus Aepyceros; species Aepyceros melampus. The sequence continues at coordinate 81,135 of SJXQ01004052.1, read as the reverse complement.
TTTTGGGGGGCTCCAAATCACTGCAGATGATGACTGAAGACATGAGATTAAAAGATGCTTGCTCCCTGGAATAAAAGCTATAACCACCTAGACAACATATTATAAAGCAGAGACATTGCTGACAAAGGTCCATCTAGTCAAAGCTATGGTTTTCCAGTAGTTATGTGTGGATGGGAAAGTTGGGTTATAAAGAAAGCTGAGCCCTGAAGAATTGATGCTTTTGAACTGTGATGCTGGAGAAGACTCTTGAGAGCCCCTTGGACTGCAAGGAGATCAAACCATCCAATCCTAAAGGAAATCAGTCCTGAAAATTCATTAGAAGGACTGATGTTAAAGCTGAACCTCTGATATTTTGGCCAAATGATGCAAAGAACTGACTCATTTGAAAAGACCCTGATGCTGGGAAGATTGACAATAGGAGAAGGGGACGACAGAGGGTGAGATGGTTGGGTGGCATCATGGACTAGATGGACATGAGTTTGAGCAAGGTCTGAGAGTTGGTGATGGACAGGGAGGCCTGGCATGCTACAGTCCATGGAGTCACAAGGAGTTGGACATGACTGAGTGGCTGGATTGAGCTGAAGAAATGGCAAATCTGTGGGAAGGACTAGTTGCTTTAGATACAATTAAATATTTAAGATAAAGTATAAGAATCCCAAATTCATCCTTCAAATAATATGAAACAAGTTGGACTCTAAGCAGGGTAAAACCTCCTCCAAATGAAACTAAAACAAAGCAAAAAGCTGACTGTTTTGCCAATAAGAGTAAGAAGAGGTATAAAATCCATATTCAGAGATTGATTCTAAATGTTCCTGAAACTTTTCAGAATTAGACTAGTACATAATTCAGTCAGGTTTGTTATATAAAAGTTGGGTGTTGGTTAGAATACACTGAGTCTGCTATTTTTGGAATAGCAAACCTCTTCTTGAAATGCTTTGTTCATGTAATGTGTCTGACATTACCTTTTCTTGATTTATCATTCCTTCTAAACCTTCATTGGCTATTTGGTACACTTTAAGTAACTGTATTTTTCCAAGTTCTATAGGATTAACAGTTTTGAAACTGTCAGTATTTTGTAAGATAAAGTCAAAATATGATTTGCTTATATTTTTGTCTATTAGTTTTGCTGTTTTAACTTTTATACTTAGATTTATAATCCATTTAGTTAGAAGTAATTTTTTGTGTAGAGATTGAGAATAGGGTTTAATACTAATTTCTTTTGATTAGTGTTATGCTGATTATATATATAAGTTTAAGGACAGTGGAAATATTAGCAAAATATATTGTCTTCAAATCCATGAACATTTTCTGTTCCTTTTATTTGGGTCTTTAATTTAGCTCAGTAGTTTGTGATCTCTGTATATATATATATATATATATATATATATATATATACACACACACACACACACATATATATTCATCTTTCATTGAATTTATTACTAGATATTTAATGACTGGCAAGCCTTTTATGAATTAATTCATTTGCACATTTAGTTTCTTTTTGTTGCTATGGATATTTCATTTAAATAAGCCTTCTGTCTAACAGCTTGATAGATAACTAACAACTGGCAAAATACTAATAATTGGTAAAATTTTAGTAACATCTATGTTTATGACCATATCCTTTGTAAAAAATTGTTTTTTTCATCCTCAAATTTTATACAGCTTATTTATTTTTGTTGACTTATTGCACTAACAAGGACTTGTACAACGGTATCTGGAAATGGTTATAGGGAGCTGTTGTTCAGTCACTAAGTCATGTTCACCTCTTAGCGACCCCGTGAACTTCAGTATACCAGGCTTCCCTGTTCTTCACTATCTCCCAGAGTTTGCTCAAATTCATGTCCCTTGAGTCAGTGATGCCACCCAGTCATCTAACCCTCTGTCATCTGCTTTTCCTCTTGCCCTAAATCTTTCCCAGCATCAGGTTCTTTTCCAGTGAGTTGATTCTTCACATCAGGTGGCAAAAGTATTGGAGCTTCAGCATTAGTCTTTCCAATGAATATTCAGTGTTGATTTCCTGTAAGATTGACGGGCTTGATCTCCTTGCCATCCAAGGGACTCTCAAGAGTCTTCTCCAGCACCACAGTTCAAAAGCATCAATTCTTTGGTGCTGAACCATCTTTATGGCACAAGTCTCACATCTGTACAAGACTACTGGAAGAACCATAGCTTTGACCATCTGGACCTTAGTAGCAAAGTGATGTCTGCTTTTTAATATGCTGTCTGGTGGCTCAGACAGTAAAGCATCTGTCTAGAATGTGGGAGACCTAGGTTTGATCCCTGGGTCAGGAAGATCCTCTGGAGAAGGAAATGGCAACCCACTCCAGTACTCTTGCCTGGAAAATCTCATGGATGGAGGAGCAAGGTAGGCTACAATCCATGGGGTCGCAAAGAGTCAGACAGGACCGAGCAACTTCACTTCACTTCACTTCTAGGTTTGTCATAGCTTTTCTTCCAAGGAGCAAAATCTTTTAATTTCATGGCTTCAGTCACTGTCTATAGTGATTTGAGAGCCTGAGAAAATAAAATTTGTCACAATTTCCACTTTTTTCCCATCTATTTGTTGTGAAGTGATGGAACCAGATGCCATGATCTTCTTTTTTTTATGTTGAATTTTAAGCCAGAGTTTTCACTCTCCTCTTTCACCTTAATCAGGAAGCTCTTTAATTCTTCTTTGCTTTCTGCCATTAGGGTGGTATCATCACCATATCTAAGGTTGTTGATATTTCTTCCAGCAATCTTGATTCCATCTTGTGCTTCATATAGCCCAGCATTTCACATCATTTACTCTGCATATAAGTTAAATAAGCAGGATGACAATACAGTCTCGATATACTCCTTTCCCAATTCGGAACCAGTCCATTGTTTCATGTCTGGTTCTAACTGTTGCTTCTTGACCTGCATACAGATTTCTCAAGAGGCAGGTAAGGTGGTACGGTATTTCCATCTCTTGAACAACTTTCCACAGTTTGTTATGACCCACACAATCAAAGGCTTTAGCATTATAAATGAAGCAGAAGTAGACGCTTTCCTGGAACTTTCTTGCTTTTTCAATGATACAACAGTTGTTGGCAATTTGATCTCTGAATTACTCTCCCTTTTCTAAATCCAGTTTGCACATCTGGAATTTTTTGGTTCACATACTGCTGAAGCCTGGCTTGAAGGATTTTATGCACAGTCTTGCTAGTATATGAAATGAGTTCAACTATATGAAATTCTAAACCTTTTAGAACTAACACCCAAAAAAGATGTTCTTTTCATTATAGGGGACTGGAATGCAAAAGTAGGAAGTCAAGAAACACCTGGAGTAACAGGCAAATTTGGCCTTGGAATGTGGAATGAGGCAGGGCAAAGACTAATAGAGTTTTGCCAAGAAAATGCACTGGTCATAACAAACACCCTCTTCCAACAATACAAGAGAAGACTCTACACATGGACATCACCATATGGTCAACACCGAAATCAGATGGATTATATTCTCTGCAGCCAAAGATGGAGAAGCTCTATACAGTCAACAAAAACAAGACCGGGAGCTGACTGTGGCTCAGATCATGAACTCCTTATTTCCAAATTCAGATTGAAATGGAAGAAAGTAGGAAAAACTGCTAGACCATTCAGCTATGACCTAAATCAAATCCCTTATGATTATACAGTGGAGGTGAGAAATATATTTAAGGTCTTAGGTCTGATGGATAGAGTGCCTGATGAACTATGGACAGAAGTTTGTGACATTGTACAGGAGACAGGGATCAAGACCATCCCCATGGAAAATAAATCCAAAAAAGCAAAATGGCTGTCTGGGGAGGCCTTGAAAATAGCTGTGAAAAGAGGAGAGGCAAAAAGCAAAGGAGAAAAGGAAAGATATAAGCATCTGAATGCAGAGTTCCAAAGAATAGCAAGAAGAGATAAGAAAGCCTTCTTCAGCGATCAATGCAAAGAAGTAGAGGAAAACAACAGAATGGGAAAGACTAGAGATCTCTTCAAGAAAATTAGAGATACCAAGGGAACATTTCATGCAAAGATGGGCTCAATAAAGGACAGAAATGGTCTGGACCTAACAGAAGCAGAAGATATTAAGAAGAGGTGGCAAGAATACACAGAAGAACTGTACAAAAAAGATCTTCATGACCAAGATAATCACGATGGTGTGATCACTCACCTAGAGCCAGACATCTTGGAATGTGAAGTCAAGTGGGCCTTAGAAAACATCACTACGAACAAAGGTAGTGGAGGTGTAGAGGAAAACAACAGAATGGGAAAGACTAGAGATCTCTTCAAGAAAATTAGAGATACCAAGGGAACATTTCATGCAAAGATGGGCTCAATAAAGGACAGAAATGGTCTGGACCTAACAGAAGCAGAAGATATTAAGAAGAGGTGGCAAGAATACACAGAAGAACTGTACAAAAAAGATCTTCATGACCAAGATAATCACGATGGTGTGATCACTCACCTAGAGCCAGACATCTTGGAATGTGAAGTCAAGTGGGCCTTAGAAAACATCACTACGAACAAAGGTAGTGGAGGTGAAGGATTCCAGTTGAGCTGTTTCAAATCCTGAAAATGATGCTGTGAAAGTGCTGCACTCAATATGCCAACAAATTTGGAAAACTCAGCAGTGGCCACAGGACTGGAAAAGGTCAGTTTTCATTCCAATCCCAAAGAAAGGCAATGCCAAAGAATGCTCAAACGACCGCACAATTGCACTCATCTCACATGCTAATAAAGTAATGCTCAAAATTCTCCAAGCCAGACTTCAGCAATACATGAACCATGAACTCCCTGATGTTCAAGCTGGTTTTAGAAAAGGCAGAGGAACCAGAGATCAAATTGGCAACATTTGCTGGATCATGGAAAAAGCAAGAGAGTTCCAGAAAAACATCTACTTCTGCTTTATTGACTATGTTAAAGCCTTTGACTGTGTGGATCACAACAAACTGTGGAAAATTCTTTAAGAGATGGGAATAGCAGGCCACCTGTCATGGCTCTTGAGAAATCTGTATGCGGGTCAGGAAGCAGCAGCTAGAACTGGACATGGAACAAGAGACTGGTTCCAAATAGGAAAAGGAGTACGTTAAAGGGGTATATTGTCACCCTGCTTATTTAACTTCTATGCAGAGTACATCATGAGAAATGCTGGACTGGAAGAAACACAAGCTGGAATCAAGATTGCCAGGAGAAATATCAATAACCTCAGATATGCAGATGACACCACCCTTATGGCAGAAAGTGAAGGGGAACTAAAAAGCCTCTTGATGAAAGTGAAAGAGGAGAGTGAAAAAGTTGGCTTAAAGCTCAACATTCAGAAAACAAAGATCATGGCATCTGGTCCCATCACTTCATGGGAAACAGATGGGGAAACAGTGGAAACAGTGTGAGACTTAATTTTTTGGGGCTCCAAAATCACTGCAGATGGTGATTGCAGCCATGAAATTAAAAGATGCTTACTCCTTGGAAGAAAAGTTATGACCAACCTAGACAGCATATTCAAAAACAGGGACGTTACTTTGCTGACTAAGGTCCGTCTAGGCAAGGCTATGGTTTTTCCTGTGGTCATGTATGGATGTAAGAGTTGGACTGTGAAGAAGGCTGAGCACCGAAGAACTGATGCTTTTGAACTGTGGTGCTGGGGAAGACTCTTGAGAGTCCCTTGGACTGCAAGGAAATCCAACCAGTCCATTCTGAAGGAGATCAACCCTGGGATTTCTTTGGAAGGAAGGATGCTAAAGTTCAAACTCCAGTACTTTGGCCACCTCATGTGAAGAGTTGACTCATTGGAAAAGACTTTGATCCTGGGAGGAATGGGGGCAGGAGGAGAAGGGGACGACCGAGGATGAGATGGCTGGATGGTATCACTGACTCAATGGACATGAGTCTGAGTGAACTCCGGAAGTTGGTGATGGACAGGGAGGCCTGGCGTGCTGTGATTCTTGGGTTCGCAAAGAGTCAGGCATGACTGAGCGACTGAACTGAACTGATATGATAATTTTAACATTCTTTGGCATTGCCTTTCTTGGGGATTGGAATGAAAACTGACCTTTTCCAGTCCTGTGTCCAGGACTGGAAAAAATAAAAAACTACTGAGTTTTCCAAATTTACTGGCATGTTGAGTGCAGCTCTGCAGCAGCAGCGTCTTTCAAGATTTCATTTCTGAGTTCAGGGTAATGCTTAAAGTTTCATTATTAAGTATAACATTTAAAATTAGCCTTCCCTTATTATATTTAAATGGAGTTTTAAAAATTCTATTGATTGATTTCTAATAGTTTTAAGAAGAATTCATGTTGAGTTTCATCAAACAACTTTTTGTTTAGCAATTGAGATGGTAAAATGACTTAAAAACTTATTTTTTGAGTAAGAAGAGTTGCAGCATTGTGTGAATTCCAGGTTTTTATGCAAATCTTATAGTTTGAAATACAAGTAAATGATATTTTCTTTTTATAGGTTACTGCATTTGATGTACTAATATTTAAGACTTTTGCATTTATAGGGATATTTGTTTCAAATTCCTCTTTTTAACATCTTTAATGATATTTGAGCAACAGATTATTTGAAACAATGCCTTTAAAGTCTTTCTTCTCTGATTTATGAAGTTTACTTAAGATTGCCGTTACTTCTACCTTTAAATATGAAGTCATTCTCCAATAAAACCAAATGATTAGGTCATGAGAGTAGAGCCCTCATATATGGAATTCATGCCCTTACAAAAGTGAACTAAGAGAGCTTCCATATCCCTTCTGCCATGTGAGGACACAGTGAGAAGATAAATGTCTCTGAACCAGGTAGCAGGCTCTCAGCAGACTCTCAATATGCCAGTGACTTGATCTTAGACTTGTCAACATGAAGAACTGTGAGAAGTAAATTTATGTTGTTTATAAGCCACACTATCATACTTTTTGTTCAAACAAACTAAGATACTCATTGAGAAGTATGTCATTAGTTTCTCAGTATGATTATAGATTTGTCTAACAACTGTGAAACTATGTTCTCATGTGCATAGAAATTTAGAATTGTTAATATTCCTGGTGAATTAACTATAACTGTTATTGAGGTATCTTTCTATAACACTTCTTCACTTAAAGTTACTGTTTGATATTAATATAGATTTTGCTAGATTAGTACTTGTACTGTCATTTACCTTCAGATTTTTTAAGCTCCAGTGGAAAATCTGTGGTGTGCAGAGTTTAAGCTTACTTTTCTTGCCTCCTCATTCCTGAGATCTTATTTCTATGTCCTATCTTTATTGGCAGTTATTACCTCCAGTATTGCCTATTTAGTCATCTGAAATATCCAAAAATTATTCTGATTCTGTGACTCTTAGCATTTGCCTTTTGCAGCAGATTTGTTGAAGAATCAGCAAATCTGCTTAGAGAAGAAGCAGATGTAAAATGTCAGTTCATCTCTCTGTGATTCCTCTATATCTGGAATCCCGATTCCTCAAATTCTGTGAAACTCATCAGTTCCTTTATGTCTTCTCTCTCTCTCTCTCTTTTTTTTTTTTTCCCATTTTTTCCAGATTTTTCTTATTCTTGCTTAGACTATTTGTCTGGTGCAAGCAATTCTATTATCGTCAGAAGTGTTAGAGTAATCATTTTAAAATATATATATTCCATCAGCCCTCTGTTCAAAACATTCACATCACATTTAAAGTCAAGTTATTACAAAAGCATGAGTTCCCTATATGATCTTAACTGCTCAGATCTAATATTCTAGAATTCATCTCTACTTCACTCTTCACTGAGTTTCAACTATTTTGACCTTTTGCTACTATTTTTGATATTCCAAGATTAGCACATGCTACTTGTACTTCCTGGAATATTCTTGCCCAAACATTAGGATTGCTCTTTCCTTCTCTATATTTAGTTCTCCACTCTAAAGCCATTTTATCCAAGGTGTCCTGCATCAGTCCGTGTCCTCCTGAGTCTGTTTTTTCCTTTTTTGTCTTGATAACTCTTCCTCATCATAATAATATATATTTGTATTTATTTGGGGTTTGTCTTTTTCTCTCTCCAGGAGATTATGTATTCCATGAAAACAGAGACCTTGTCTGCTTTGATCACTGCTCAGTATCCAGAATTTGCAGTATTCCTGATAGTATATGCATGTATTTAATAAGTATTTGTGTATTATGTCAGTTCATGCTTATATCCTGTTTTGCTTATCCAGAAAATTTTACTTTCTCTCTGGGTATGTAAGAATAGATCAATGAGGAAATCCTACATCTTTATTAAAAATAGGGAAAGGAAACAAACACAAAACCCCCAAGAACAAAAACAACCCCAAAACTAAAAAACAGACAAACAATCTTTACCTAAGATATGATAGAAATTCTGGTCTATAGATACTTCAGTTAAATTTTGAGTTCCTGAAAAAAATAGTGTCAGGACGTCCTAGATTCTACCGGTCATATATGTGATAGTTTGAATTTTGTAGGAAAAAGTACATTTAAGTGAAATCATACACTATTTTTCTTTCTCTGACTTATTTCACTTAGCATGATCCCTCTAGGTACATCCACGTTATCATAAATGGCAAGGTTTCATTCTTTTTAATGGCTGAATAATGTTCGATTGGGTACATATGTCATATCTTCTTTATTCATTTGTCTATTGATGGGCATTTAGGTTGCATCCATATCTTGGCTATTGTAAATAATGCTACAGTGGACATAAGGGTGCATATATTTTTTAATCTAAAAATGAAATGAATAAACATAGCTAAAAAGAAACTGAGTCATGGATATGGATAATAGAACAGATCACTGCTAGAGGGGAAGAAGATAGAGAGAAGAGAAAATGAATGAGAGAGATTTAGAGGTACAAACTTCCAGTTACAAAATAAATCAGTTATAGCTATGAAATATACAGTGTGGAGAATATAGTCGATAATTACATAATACTTTTTATAGTGACAGATGCCAACTGGTGACTTACTTTGGTGATCATTTTGAAACAGATAGCAATCCTTGGGGGCTCAGCAGTAAAGAATCTATTAGCAATGCAAGAGATGTGGTTTGACTGCTGGATCAGGAAGATCTCCTGGAGAAGAAAATGGCCACTCACCCCAGTATTCTTTCCTGGGAAATCCCATGGATAGAGGAGCCTGATGGGTTACTGTCCATGGTGACGCAAGAGTTGGATGCAATTTAGTGACTAAACCACCCCGTTATGTAACGCCCTGTTATGTTGTAGGCCAGTTATACTTGAAAAACAAATAAATAAATTCATGAGAAAAGATGACCCAGGGGAGGGTGGGAAGAGGGGAAATTGGATGAAAGTAGTCAGGAGATACACACATCCAATGATGCGATAAATAAATACTAGGGGTATAATGTACAGCATAATAAATTAATTAATATTGCTGTGCATTATAGATGAAAGTTGCTAAGAGAGTAAATCCTAAGAATTTTCATCATGAAAAACCTTTTTTTCTTATTTCTTTAATGTTGTATGCTTAGGAGATGGTGGATGTTCACTAAGTTAATTGTGATGATTGCATGATATGTGCAACTCAAAGCCTTATGTGCATGCATCCTGTCACCTCAGTCATATCCAACTCTTTGAGACCTTATGGACTGTAACCACCAGGCTCCTTTGTTCGTGGGATTCTCCAAGCAAGAATACTGGAATGGGTTGCCTCTTCCAGGGGATCATCTCAACCCAGGGACTGAACCCACATCTCTTACATGTCCCGCATTGGCAGGCGGGTTCTTTACCACGAGCACCAACTGGGAAACACAAATCATTGTGCTACAACTTAAACTTTTACAATGTTGTATGTCAATTATATCTCAATAAAACTGAAATAGAAAGACATTTAAAAGTTATAAGATTTGAGGCGTGAAGCACAACTCTACAGAAAATAGATACTATTGTATATAGTTATAGAAAAACTAGTTATCAGAATTATTCGTTAAACTGAAGACATCTTTAGGTAATGTTCAGAATGAATTTTCTCAGCATAGACATTAAAAGCCAAGAGTTAATAGATGGTGCATATGCATAAAGATTGAATACAGAATACTCTCTTAAGTTCAAGAAAGAGAATGGTGAAATCATTTTACTAGAGGAGCGGTAGGGGGAATTTCCATGGGAAAAAATTATTAGGATGATGCATAGACCTGTATTATAGGCTGAATTGTGTCCCTCTAAAATTCATGTAATGAATTCTTAACCCACAATATATGATTCAGCATGTGACTGTGTTAGGAGATAGACTCTTTAAAGTGATAATTAAAGTTAAAGGAGGTCATTAGAAAGGGCCCTAAGCAATATGACTGGTGTCATTTTAAGGTGAAGAGATTAGGACACAATACAGGAACAGAGGGAAGATCACAAGAAGCACGGGGAGAAGATGGCCAGGTACATGCCAAGGAGGGAGGCCCTCAGGAGAAATCAACACTACTGACACCTTGATCTTGAATTTTCAGCCTCCAGAGTGAGAGGAAATAAATTTCTGCTGTTTAAGTCACTCAGTCTAGGGTACGTTGTTTTTCAGCCTTAGCAAGGTAGCATATCATGTTTTCAGGGTATGAGGAAAACCTAAAAGAAGAAAGATGAATAAAGCAGTGTAGAAATGGAGGCAATTTTTGTAGCAAAGACAGAAAGGAAGTAGAGGACTGTTTCTTACGGTAGATTCAGTTCAGTTCAGTGCAGTCGCTCAGTCGTGTCTGACTTTTTGTGACCCCAAGAATTGCAGCATGCCAGGCTTCCCTGTCCATCACCACCTCCTGGAGTTCACTTAGATTCACATCCATCGAGTCAGTGAAGCCATCCAGCCATCTCATCCTTTGTCACCCCCTTCTCCTCCTGCCCCAATCCCTCCCAGCATCAGAGTCTTTTCCAATGAGTCAACTCTTCCCATGAGGTGGCCAAAGTACTGGAGTTTCAGCTTTAGCATCATTCTTTCCAAAGAAATCCCAGGGCTGATCTCCTTCAGAATGGAATGGTTGGATCTCCTTGGAGTCCAAGGGACTCTAAAGAGGCTTCTCCAACACCACAGTTCAAAAGGATCAATTCTTCGGCACTCAGTTTAGTGAGGTATTAATAGAAACTGGAGAACTTGTTTATTCATTCTTATCATGATGAATTTTTTAGCAAGGGTAGTTAATATCCATGTCAATACACAGACTAAACTTTGGTTGTATGTCTCAGGTTTATTTCCAACACTTAACAACTTACTCAAGGAGTTTGGACTCTAAACTTTGTAACACGAATATGGATGTATCCACAGGGGAATTTCTTTTGTCACTGAAGACCCCTCAGTTACTTCCAACTCAAGTACATTATATTACATATGTATCTTTTTTTTTTTAATTAATTTTTATTTTTTAGTTTGTTTTGCTTTACAATACTGTATTCGTTTTGTTACACATTGACATGAATTAGCCATGAGTGTACATGAACTCCCAATCCCGACCCCCTCCTCCACCCTCCCGCCCCACACCCTCTCTCTGGATTATCCCCGTGCATCAGTCCCTAGCATCCTGCATCCTGCATCAAACCTGGACTGGCAATTCATTTCGCTTATGATATCACACATGTTACATTGCCACTCTGCCAACCCATCCCACCCTCTCCCTCTCCCACAGAGTCCAAAAGGCCATTCTATACAACTGTGTCTCTTTTGCTGTCTTGCGTACAGGTTTATCATTACCATCATTCTAAATTCCATATATATGTGTAAGTATACTGTATTGATGTTTTTCTTTCTGGCTTACTTCACTCTGTATAATCGGCTCCAGCGTCATCCACCTCATTAAAACTGATTCAAATGTATTCTTTTTAATAGCTGAGTAATACTCCATTGTGTATATGTACCACAGCTTTCTTATCCATTCATCTGCTGATGGACATCTAGGTTGCTTCCATGTCCTGGCTATTACAAATTGCATCAGTCCCTAGCATCCTGCATCCTGCATCAAACCTGGACTGGCAATTCATTTCGCTTATGATATCACACATGTTACATTGCCACTCTGCCAACCCATCCCACCCTCTCCCTCTCCCACAGAGTCCAAAAGGCCATTCTATACAACTGTGTCTCTTTTGCTGTCTTGCGTACAGGTTTATCATTACCATCATTCTAAATTCCATATATATGTGTAAGTATACTGTATTGATGTTTTTCTTTCTGGCTTACTTCACTCTGTATAATCGGCTGAAATAGGAAATATGATCAATAATACTGAACTGACATTTTTAACAGTTTTATATATTTGCAGAAGAAGATTTTTACAAATCTAAAGTTAACAGTAAGAGTGTGAAGTAATAAGAAAGCAGAAGGAAAAACAGAAAATGGATAATTGAAATAAGTTCAGTAAACGTTAGCAGTTCTTTAACACCACTATAACAACAAACAAACAGATTTCTAAGTGTTAGCAGATTTTAGAAGACAGCCAGAAAATAATAGCCAAATAGAAGCAAAGAATATGAAATATTTTAAAAAAAAATGCTATAGCTTTGTGTTTTCTTTAAAGAGGGTAAAAAAAATCTGAGAATCTGAGTATTTGGGTCAATCTGGACCAGTTTTGCATGGGTTAGTACTGTGTGGACCAGAACCCTCAGTCTTAGCCATGGGTTAAATGCATCTGCATCAACTGATTTTAAAGCTGGACATCATTACACACAGGTGCAGATTCAGTTGATGTCTAGTTGTAAGTCATACCATAATATTCCTTTTGTCATATGGATTATTCAGGAATATTTGATTATGACTTCAGAGCTCTTAAAATCCCTATCTTATTATAAATTGTACATTCCAAAATTAAGATGTTTTCTCCCCTTAATATTTACTAACCTATTAAACTAGGCAGATGTGCTGTTGGTTTTTGAATATTTACTTTTGTAGGAAAAACTTCATTGTTTACAGAAATGTTTGAAAAATACTATCTGTCTTTCTAATTACTAGCAATTTATATCAGCTAGAAATTCCAAGTTCAAAGTTGCCTAACTTATTCACTTCTGTTTTGTTTCTGTGTCTTATAGAATTTTGACTTTTCTGTCTTTGCAGGTGATGATATTTAGATTTCAGAATACACAAGAGGGTATTGTAATTCTCTGCAGGCAGCAAATCTCTAGCCACTGATGTTTGTGTCATTTTGCAAGACTCTGAGGTACAGCAATGCTATAGTCTAGTAATAGATTACAAAGACCTAAAATGACTTCAGATTCTGATGAAGGTGAAGTTAATACTTTGAATCTGCTTATTTTATGTTAAAGATAGCCTGTAGTTTAACATATATATTACATTTTGCAAATGAACAAAAACACTTAGTTGATTGTAGTAGCACTTGGAATGGTGGATTTATGTATATATATGTAATATTGAATTAAAGAAAAGACCCTAATCATCCGAGTATAAACATTGAAAATGGTGCAAAATGAAGAAAGCAGGAGTGGGGGTGCATAAAACAGACACTTGAGAAATTTTTCAAGCATGATTCTTTGTCTTTTTGAACTCCGATTTAAACGTTGCTTAGCAACAGTGGCAGTAACAGCTGGGACACCCTTGATCTTGTTGTGTAAACTATTAAAAATAGGTGATGGAAAGTGGCACCATGGAAACAATGACTCTACTGAAGCAGGTGTCTGTAATGCTGCTTTTCAATTTAATGTTGGAGGTGTAAATTACAAAAGAAAAAAGAAACTGGTCTTTAATTCTCTTGGACTTTGATAACAGATATATTTCTTGATTTTGTATTGTTCTTGCAATTTCCCAAAAATGTTGGTTCAGTAAATTGTTGATATTTTAGTTGATTACTTGATATTGTATTTATATTTCTAAAATCATTTCAAAATAGATGATACATTTCTAAAGTCTTTTAGAAAAGATTCCATTTTCTAAATAAATGAGTTTTCATGGAATCGAGATTCTAAGTATCCATTTAACATGAATCAATAAAATGTGCTGTATAATTGTTATTGTGCATGGATCTTTCAGGTTTCTCATTTATTAATGTTATTTTTCAAAGGCTGATCATCTCATTGTCGTTTATTTTAGGTTGATAGGAATCACTCTTGAATAATCTTGGATCTTGTTTAAATATTTTGAATAATAATATAAACATACTCCTGTTATCTATTTCTCATGGACTTAGTCCCTTACATTGATAAAGACAGCAATACACAATGCCTCAGTTCTTCCTTTCAGATAGCTTTGTAGGATGCCATACTTGATGACCTAGGCTGTCAGTATAAACTTCGATGTTGGTCAGAGTGGAGAGGGCACTTTTCCAGCAATGTCACCTAAATCAAGCTTTTCTTGTCTTTCTAGTCAACTTGTTTTTCCAGATATTCAATTGATGTACCCTTAAAAAATGAATAAATGCTAAGAGATTATGTTTTAGAGAATTTAAATAAAACATTTAATGATTGCAAGATCACTTTTATTCTTATTTCACAGTTAGGAAATTGAATGCCTGAAAGGTATTAATTTTAACAAAGGACAGACTGAAATTTATAAGGTAATATATCTAATTAGTGATTAAAACTGAGATTTGAACAAGTGCTCTTTCCAGTGTATTAGGGTGCTATATTTAGCCTCTTATACTACAGATTTTAGAACCTTGGGAAGATCTGATAGTTATTGAATAATATGTAAGTGAGAATACATTTCATGGAAACTTTTACTCATTTTAGTGTGAACTCATGCATCAAATCTTTATCTTCATAAAACTCATGAAAACAAATATGCATAAATAAAGAATATTAAGAAAAGCATATCCTGTTCAAACACAAGAGAACCCATTGTAATTAAATTGAGAAGAAACACAAAGCAGTGAGTGATGCTGATCTCTAGTCTTCTGATTCCTAAGTTTGGAAGCAGGTAGACTGGTAGGAAGTTTGGATTCAGCAGAACAATTGCAAAAAATAATTCTTCTATTTTAGATAGGTGTTTGGAGCCATGCTTAGCGTTTGAAATCAGATCATGCAGTGAGACTCTTCTCACCAAAAAGAAAGTAAAATTCATTGCCTATGAGTATGGTCTATATAATCCCCATAAAAATCCATTAAAAATGGAGTAGAACTGATCATTTCAGCAAAGTTTCATGAACTATTACAGTTGAACATTCATAAAGTTAAAACAAATTAGGAAGTGAAGTATAGTGTGTGCAAATACATTTCAGTGATAAAGCACAAGAATAGGGAAATAAATATATTTCAAATCTTGTATAAAGAAAATGATGAAACATTATTGAAGACCTTTAAAAGGTCATAAATAAAAAGAAAATATGATTTTATATAAAGTCAGAATCAGTACTAGAAGTATAGCTGTTCTCAAAATAGCTATAAATTAAATAGAATTCCAGTTAGCCTCTCAATAGGATTTTTCCTGGAAAAAGCTGACATTCCTAAATCATACAGAAGTGTGAATGGTCACTAACTGCCAAGATGATTTTGTAGAAAGGACACGGTATATATAATGACCCTGCTTTAACCTGTATCAAGGGAATTCTGGTTTGACTTTTTATCAAAAGAAGTGCAAACTATCAGAAAAGTTATTTGATGAACATAGTTCTCAAATTATTGAAAAATATCACTGAACCCTTAATTATATTTTAAGCTATTCGTTGAAGTTGTCAGGGGAGTTAAATTTAGATAGTAAGACAGACTGGCTTGGCAAAATTTAAGTGAGCTGTCTATTCTATTGCTGCTTATTCCTATCATATTGTAAATGAAAAATTCAACAATTTTTATATACTAATTTTAAACTCATTTTGAAAAAACAATAATATAATAATGATAATACATTCTTTCTGAACTGTTTTGAAAAATATTGGAATATTATCCTGCCCCAATTGTGCAGGTGTTTCAGAAGAATCACTTTTGTTCTGTGTTACTATTTTCAAAGGTAACAATCCTGTTAGCTTATGTAAATTTAAAGGGCATTTGCAACTTATGATTTTCTATTTCTCATATAGGCAGAATCTCTAATTTTTAAGTCACCTAAGGAAATCTGGCTCAAATCGTTTCTTTCTAGCTCTTTTTGACTGAAGTGTAGTTCATTTACAGTACTTTGTTAGTTTCAGATGTACAGCAAAATGATTCCATTTATCTCTCTTTATGCATAATATTGTATATATATATACTTCTTAAGTTTCTTTTCAATTATGGGTTATTATTGCAAGATATTGAATATAGCTCCCTGTACTATACAGCAAATCCTTACAGTTTACCTATTTTATATATGATGATGTGTATCTGTTAATCTCATACTCCTGATTTATTACCCCTTTCCTCTTTGGTACCCATAAGTTTGTTTTCTATGTCTGTGAGTCTGTTTCTACAGTTTTATTTTACTTTTAATATAAATTTATTTATTTTAATTGGAGACTAATTACTTTACAATATTGTAGTGGTCTTGCCATACATTGACATGAATCTGCCATGGGTGTACATGTGTTACCCATCCTGAACCTCCCTCCCACCTCCCTCCCCATCCCATCCTTCTGGGTCATCCCAGTGCAACAGCCCTAAGCACCCTGTCTCATGGATCGAATCTGGACTGGTGATTCATTTCACATATGATAATATACATGGTGGCTCAGATGGTAAAAAACGTCTGTCTACAATGTGGGAGACCCAGGTTTGATCCCTGGGTTGGGAAGATCCCCTGGAGAAGGGAATGGCAATCCACTCCAGTACTCTTGCTTGGAGAATCCCATGGACAGAGGAGCCTGGTAGGCTACAGTCCATGGGGTCGCAGAGAGTCGGACACGACTGAGCCACTTCACTTCACTTCACTTCACTCCCAAATAATCCCACCCTCGACCTCTCCCACAGAGTCCAAAAGACTATTCTATACATCTGTGTCTCTTTTGCTGTCTTGCATATAGGGTTATCATTACCATATTTCTAAATTCCATATATATGCATTGCTGCTGCTGCTGCTGCTGCTGCTAAGTCGCTTCAGTCGTGTCTGACTCTGTGCGATCCCATAGATGCAAGCCAACCAGGCTCCCCCATCCTTGGGATTCTCCAGGCAAGAGTACTGGAGTGGGTTGCCATTTCCTTCCCCAACGCATGAAAGTGAAAAGTGAAAGTGAAGTCGCTCAGCCATGTCCAACTCTTAGCGACCCCATGGACTGCAGCTCCCAGGCTCCACCACCCATAGGATTTTCCAGGCAAGAGTACTGGAGTGGGGTGCCATTGCCTTCTTCATATATGCATTAGTATACTGTATTGGTGTTTTTCTTTCTGGCTTACTTCACTCTGTATAATAGGCTCCAGTTTCATCTACCTCATTAGAACTGATTCAAATGTATTCTTTTTAATGGCTGAGTAATATTCCATTGTGTATATGTACCACAGCTTTCTTATCCATTTATCTGCTGATGGACATCTAGGTTGCTTTCATGTCTTGGCAATTGTAAACAGTGCCTCAGTGAACATTGGGGTACACGTGTCTCTTTCAATTCTGGTTTCCTCAGTGTGTATGGCCAGCAGTGGGATTGTTGGGTCATATGGCAGTTTTGTTTCCAGATTTTTAAGGAATATCCACACTGTTCTCCATAGTAGCTGAACTAGTTTGCATTTCCACCAACAGTGTAAGAGTGTTCCCTTTTCTCCACACCCTCTCCAGCATTTTTTGCTTGTAGACTTTTGGATAGCAGCCATTCTGACTGGCGTGAAATGGTACCTCATTGTGGTGTTTTTTTTTTTTTGTTTGTTTTTTTTGATTTCTTTGATAATGAGTGATGTTGAGCATCTTTTCATGTATCTATTAGCCATCTGTATGTCTTCTTTGGGGAAATGTTTGTTTAGTCCTTTGGCCCATTTTTTGATTGGGTCATTTATTTTTCTGGAATTGAGCTGCAGGAGTCGCTTGTATATTTTTGAGATTAATTTTTTGTCAGTTGCTTCTTTTGCTATTATTTTCTCCCATTCTGAAGGCTATCTTTTCACCTTGCTTATAGTTTTTTTCATTTTGCAAAAGCTTTTAAGTGTAATTAGGTCCTATTTGCTTATTTTTGCTTTTATTTCCAGTATTCTGGGAGGTGGGTCATAAAGGATCCTGTTGTGATTTATGTCAGAGAGTGTTTTGCCTATGTTCTCCTCTAGGAGTTTTATAGTTTCTGGTCTTACATTTAGATCTTTAATCCATTTTGAGTTTATTTTGTGTATGGTGTTAGAAGGCATTCTAGTTTAATTTTTTTACAAATGGTTGACCAGTTTTCCAAGAACTACTTGTTAAAGAGATTGTCTTTTCTCCATTGTATATTCTTGTCACCTTTGTCAAAGATAAGGTGTCCATCCATAGGTGTGTGGATTTATCTCTTGAATTTCTATTTTGTTCCTTTGATCTATATTTCTGTCTTTGTGCCAGTATCGTACTATCTTGATGATTGTGGCTTTCTAGTAGAGCCTGAAGTCAGGCAGGTTATTTCCTCCAGTTCCATTCTTCTTTCTCAAGATTGCTTTGGCTATTCGAGGTTTTTTGTATTTCCATACAAATTGTGAAATTATTTTTTTTAGTTCTGTGAAAAATACCATTGGTAGCTTGATAGGGATTGTATTGAATCTATAGATTGCTTTGAGTAGTATACTCATTTTCACTATATTGATTCTTCCAATTCATGAACATGATATATTTCTCCATATATTAATGTCCTCTTTGATTTCTTTCACCAATGTTTTATAGTTTTCTATATATAGGTCTTTAGTTTCTTTAGGTAGATATATTCCTAAGTGTTTTATTCTTTTCGTTGCAGTGGTGAATGGAATTGTTTCCTTAATTTCTCTTTCTGTTTTCTAATTGTTAGTGTATAGGAGTGCAAGGGATTTTTGTGTGTTAATTTTATATCCTGCAACTTTAAATAAGTTTGTTTCTATTATTTTATAGATTCCAGATATAAGTGATAACATATATTTGTCTTTTACTCTGTGGTTTACTTCACTCAGTCTGATAATCTTTTAAGAAAGTGAAAGTTTTAGACACTCAGTATCTGACTCTTTGTGTCCCCATGGACTATAGCATACCAGACTTCTCTACCCATGAAATTCTCTAGGAAAAAATACTGGATTGGGTAGCCATTCCCATCTCTGGGTATCTTCCCTACCCAGGGATTGAACTCAGGTCTACCTGAGATTGCAATCAGATTCTTTTCACTCTGAGTCACCCGAGAAGGCCATAATATCTCTAGGTCCATTTGTATTGCTGCAAATGGCAATATTTCATTCTTTTATTATGGCCGAGTAATAGTGTATTGTATATACATAACACACCTTTATCCATTCATCTGTTAACAGACACTTTGGTTGCTTCCATGTCCTGACTATCGCAAATACTGCTGCTGTGAACATTAGGGTGCATGTATCTTTTCAAATTGAGGCTTCCCTGATAGCTCAGTTGGTAAAGAATCCACCAGCAACGCAAGAGACCCCGGTTCAATTCCTGGGTTGGGAAGTCTCCCACATAGCAGGTGGACTCTTTCTGGACTCATTCTGGCCTGGAATAGTCTATGGGGTCAAAAAGAGTCGGACTCCACATAAAAATTCTCAGAGCTAATAAATGAACTCAACAAGGTGGCAAGATATGAAATTAATATAAAGAAGTATATTGCATTTGCTTCCCTGGTGGCTCAGAGGTTAAACCATCTGCCTGGAATACAGGAGACCCAGGTTCGATTGCTGGGTTGGGAAGATCCCCTGGAGAAGGAAATGGCAACCCACTCCAGTACTCTTGCCTGGAGAATCCCATGGAGGTAGGAGCCTGGTAAACTACAGTCCATGGGGTCACAAAGAGTTGGACACGACTGAGCGACTTTACTATACTATATACTATATTTCATTTCTTTATAGTAACATCGAAATAACAGAAAATGTTTTTAAACAAAAATCCATTTTAAAAGAACATAAAAATAACCAAGAATAAACCCTAGCCAAGGAGTGGAAGACCTATATGCTGTGAGGAAAAAAACATTGATAAAGAAAATTGAACATGACTTAAAGAAATGGAAACATGTCACATCCTCTTGGTTTGGAAGAATTAATTTGATTAAAATGGCCATACTACCCAAAGCAAACTGGACATGTAATCCAATCTGTATCAAATTACCTATGTCATTTTTTCTTAGAACTAGAACAATCCTACAATTTTTATGGACCCACAAATGACTCCAAATTGCCAAAGAAATTCTGAAGAAAAAGAACAAAGCTGAGATAATACCAGAAAGCTACAATAATCAAAACATCTTGGTACAGCACAAAAAGCAGACACACAGATCAATGGAACAGAATAGAGAGCCTTAAAATAAACCTGCACACCTAAGATTATTTAATTTTTGACAGATGAGGCAAGAATATACAATGTAGAAAAGACAGTATCTTCAGAAAATTGTATTTGAAAACTGGACAACCTCATGCAAGTCAACGAAGTTATAACGTTTCCTCACACTGTACACAAAAATAAAGTCAAAATGACACCATAAAACTCCTAAAAGAGAACATAGGCAAAACATTCTCTGACCTAAATCATAGCAATGTTTACTTAGGTCAGTCTCCCAAAGCAAAAGAAATAAAATAAAAAAATAAACGAGATCTAATCAAACTTAAAAACTTTTGCACAGAAAGGAAACAATAAACAAAAGAAAAAGCCAACCAAAGGCTGGGAGAAAATATTTACAAGTGATGTGACTGACAAGTGGTTAATTTCCAAAATATCCAAGCAGTTTATATAGCTCAATATAAAAATACAAGCCCAATTAAAAATTGACAGAAAATCTAAATTGACATTTCTTCAGAGAAGACATATAGGTGGCCAAGAGGCATGTGAAAGGATATTTAACATAGCTAATTATTAGAGAAATGCAAATCAAAACTACAATGAAATATGACTTCACACCAGTCAGAATGGCTATCATCAAAATGTCTACAAATAATAAATGTTCAACAGGGTGTAAAAAAAAGGGAACCCTCCTATACTGTTGGGGGAATATAATTGGTATAATTGCTATGGAAAACAGTAAGGAGGTTTCTTAAAAAACTAAAAGTAGAGCTAACATTTTATATGGCAATCCCACTCCTGGGCATACATCCAGAAAAGACAAAAATTTGAATTTGAATCCTTTCTGATTAACCCATTATGAGTCTATGATCCATTTGATATTTTTAATATATTAATGAGAGGTTTATTACCAAACTAGTTGTTTAATCTCAGCTAAATTTCTCTTCAAAAAGAGCATCCCCTTGGGACTATGCTCCAATATGCAAAATATGTAATGATAAGCAACAAGTAAAGGAAAAAATTGTGCCTTTCAGTGTTACAAATGTGTTTAAAAAATATCAGTGGCTCCTATGATTGTTCATACACTTGAGGTGGACTTTTTATTAGGTTTTAACTACTATCACATTTGATGCTGGGAAAGATTTAGGGCAGGATGAGAATGGGGTAACAGAGGATGAGATGGTTGAGTGGCATCATCGATGCCACTCAATGGATATAGGTTTGAACAAACTCCAGGAAATAGTGAAGAACATGGAAGCCTAGCATGGGGTAGTACTTGGGGTCACATGGAGTTGGACACAACTGAGCATGAACAACAACAATAACTATCAAATTGCCTAGTTATATTCTTGAGCAAAAATTCAGAATTTTCTAGGGACTATTTTAGTTGTTTCTGATAAAGTAGTGACTTTGTTTACAATTGACATAGAAATCTACTTTTTTGGGTGAGTCATTGTTAACTAAATTTGGGAGCCATGTTAGCTTGTTTCATATCCTAGACCAACCTCTTATTAGCTGTATAATATTGAGCACATTTTTATTCTTCAATTTTCTCATTGGCAACTGAGGGTTAAATTAATTAGTACATATAAACCTCCTAGAAGGAGTGTTTGATACAGCCAGCACTAGCTGGGTGTCAGCTGTGATGATCTGGTTGACTGAGTTGATGACCTACTCAAGCTCTAGGCGTTCCCTTCAAAAGCACTTGAGATTTTTAGGGTAAACATATGAAGCTTAATGAAATGAAATCAGAACCCTGTGGTCTAAATGCCAAATATTTATTTCATTGAAAGAAAGTGCTAATCTAGGCCTAAAATAGAAGAATAAATTTTAATCATGCCAAAGAAACCATTTTAAATTTAGCTTTTCTCTTTTAATTTGTCTAAAAATCTGTTGTTAATTTATATCAATTCTTTATCACTATAAACTTCTAAACAGGTCAGCAAGACAAATAGACACACACATATATGAGTGTATTTTACAATTGTCTATGCTTACAATCATGTATCTATATTTATACTAGGTTAATGATTAATATGATCTCTGTTTGTTTCCAAGGCAAACCATTCAATATCACAGTAATCCAAGTCTATACCCCAACCAGTAATGCTGAAGAAGCTGAAGTTGAATGGTTCTATGAAGACCTACAAGACCTTTTAGAACTAACACCCCAAAAGATGTTCTTTTCATTATAGAGGACTAGAATGCAAAAGTAGGAAGTCAGGAAACACCTGGGGTAACAGGAAAATTTGGCCTTGGAGTATGGAATGAAGCAGGGCAAAGCCTAAAAGAGCTTTGCCAAGAGAATGTACTGGTCATAGCAAACACCCTCTTCCAACAACACAAGAGAAGACTCTACACATGGACATCACCAGGTGGTCAACACTGAAATCAGATTGATTATATTCTTTGCAGCCAAAGATGGAAAAGCTCTATACAGTCAGCAAAAACAAGACCAGGAGCTGACTGTGGCTCATATCATGAGCTCCTTATTGCCAAATTCAGACAGAAATTGAATAAAGTAGGGAAAATGACTGGACCATTCAGGTTTGACCTAAATCAAGAGTGGAGACATTACTCTTCCAACAAATGTCCATCTAGTCAAGGCTATGGTTTTTCCAGTGGTCATGTATGGATGTGAGAGTTGGACTGTGAAGAAGGTTGAGTGCTGAAGAATTGATGCTTTTGAACTGTGGTGTTGGAGAAGACTCTTGAGAGTCCCTTGGACTGCAAGGAGATCCAACCAGTCCATTCTGAAGGAGATCAGCCCCAGGATTTCTTTGGAAGGAATGATGCTAAAGCTGAAACTCCAGTACTTCGGCCACCTCGTGTGAAGAGTTGACTCATTGGAAAAGACTCTGATGCTGGGAGGGATTGGGGGCAGGAGGAGAAGGGGACGAAAGTGGATGAGATGGCTGGATGGCATCACGGACTCAATGGACATAAGTCTGAGTGAACTCTGGGAGATGGTGATGGACAGGGAGACCTGGAATGCTGCATTCATGGGGTTGCAAAGAGTCAGACACGACTGAGTGACTGAACTGAACTGAACCGAACTGAAATCAAATTCCTTATGATTATACAGTGGAAGTGACAAATAGATTTAAGGGACTAGATCTGACAGATAGAGTGCCTGATGAACTATGGATGGAGGTTCGTGACACTGTGCAAGAGACAGGGATCAAGACCATCCCCATGGAAAAGAAATGCGAAAAAGCAAAATGGCTGTATGGAGAGGTCTTACAAATAGCTGTGAAAAGAAGAGAAGTGAAAAGCAAAGGAGAAAAGGAAACATATAAACAACTGAATGCAGAGTTCCCAAGAATAGCAAGGAGAGATAAGAAAGCCTTCCTCAGAGATCAATGCAAAGAAATAGAAGAAAACAACAGAAGGGGAAAGACTAGAGATCTCTTCAAGAAAATTAGAGATACCAAGGGAACATTTCATGCAAAGATGGGCTCTATAAAGGACAGAAATGGTCTGGACCTAACAGAAGCAGAAGATATTAAGAGGTGGCAAGAATACACAGAAGAACTGTACAAAAAAGATCTTCATGACCAAGTTAATCACGATGGTGTGATCACTCACCTAGAGCCAGACATCCTGGAATGTGAAGTCAAGTGGGCCTTAGAAAGCATCACTACAAACAAAGCCAGTGGAGGTGATGGATTCCAGTTGAGCTGTTTCAAATCCTGGAAGATGATGCTGTGTAAGTGTTGCACTCAATATGCCAGCACATTTGGAAAACTCAGCAGTGGCCACAGGACTGGAAAAGGTCAGTTTTCATTCCAATTCCAAAGAAAGGCAATGCCAAAGAATGCTCAAACCCGGTGATGGACAGGGAGGCCTGGTGTGCTGCATATCATGGGGTCGCAAACAGTCAGACACGACTGAGTGACTGAACTGAATTGAACTAAACTGAATGATTAGTAAACACATATGCGAATTTTAAAATTAATTGTTTAATAAATTTATTGAGTTTTATTTTTAACTCTCCTGGGTTTTCATTGTTGTACCCGCTTCCTGTAGTTGCATGGAGTGGAGACTACTCTTCATTGCAGTGCTTGGGCTTCTCATTGGAGTGGCTTCCCTTGTTGTGGAGCACAGATTCTTTGGCATGTGGGCTTCAGTAGTTGCAGAATACGGGCTCAGTAGTTGTGGTTTCCAAACTTTGGATCATAGGTTCTTTAGCTGTGGCACATGGGCTGTCTTGCTGGTCCTGCTCACAGAGCCAGTTGTCTCAGTGTATCTCACTGTGCACACTGTTTGCTGAACCCAGAGTAGGCAAGGTGTGAGCTAAGAGGTGGAAGGAAATTCGAGGAGTGTAGCAACTGCAGACACATTTATTCTCTCCTGGCTGGCGTGGCAGCCATAACACAGCCTCTTTCCTGGTTAATGCAGCAGCTGTAGCAGCAGTCATAACATAACATAACCATTCACAACATAACCTCACATAACATAACCATGATATTGTTCCAATGTAGCCCCAGTGCAGCAGCAGCCAGAACTTTAGTGGTGAAGCTCATATAGGCACACCACAAAGAGTAGCCCGCAACCAAGTGAGTACCCTGTGAGGTGCATGTACAGTGCTATAAGTGATTTCAGCTATTACATAACCATGCAAAGTCATTGTTTATAGAACATGGTGCTGGGGGCAAGATAGCATGACTGGCACTATCTTGTTCATTTCCCCACATGGGCTTAGTTGCTTCGAGTCATGTAGGATCTTCCTGGTGGTGGTGGTGGTGGTTTAGTCGCTAAGTTGTGTCTGACTCTTGCGATCCCATGGATAGAGGAGACTGGCAGGCCACCGTCCATGTGTTTCTCCAGGCAAGAATACTGGAGTTGGTTGTCATCCCTTCTCCAAGGAATCTTCCCAACCAGGAATCTAACCCAGGTCTCCTGCATTATAGGAGGACTCTTTACCAACTGAGCTACAAGGGAAGCCCAGGGATCAAACCCATGTTTCTTGCATTGGTAGGTGGATTCTTTACCACGGAGCCACCAGGGAAACCCTATGCAAAATACTTTCTGTATTGGTATTATTTGTAAAAGTGATGCAAAGGAAACATGCCATGTGCATATCTGATTCTTTAGATAAATTTTTATTCGGAATTACTGTGACCTGAATGCTTGTAAAAAGAAAGGAAAGTGAAGTCACTCAGTTGTATCTGACTCTTTGCTACCCCATGGACTGTACCCTACCAGACTCCTCCTTCCATGGGATTTTCCAGTCAAGATACTGGAGTGGGTTGCCATTTCCTTCTCCAGAAGATCTTTTCGATCCAGGGTTGAACTCGGGTTTCCTGCCTTGTAGGCAGGCGCTTTACCATCTGAGCCACCAGGAAAGTCCTTCAGACTTGTATTCAAACTGAATGCTTGTATTCCTCCAAAATTCATATGTTGAAATCTAGTGCTCAAAGAGATAGTATTAGGAGGTGGCGCCTCTGGGGAGATGTTAGGTCAGGAAAGTAGAATCTTCATGAATAGTGTTAGTGCCCTTATGAGGAGAACAGTAAAAGCTCCCTTGTTGCTTTGGTCATGTGAGGTTATAACTAGAAGAAAGTTAATTATGAGCCAGGAAGCTAGTACTCACAAGACATAGAACATGACCATGTTTGCACTCTGCTCTTGGATTTTTCAGCCTCCAGAGTTGTGAGGAATAAATTTCTGTTGTTATAAGCTCACCAAGTCTGTGCTTTTTTGTCATAGTAACCCAACTGGACTGAGACAGCAACAATTTTATATTTAGAGGGACCTTGAAAAAATGGTCAAACAGTTTCCATATTCTCTTCACCAAGTTTCCCTAATATTAACTTCTTACATAACAGTGATATATTTGTTGAAAATAAGAAAGTAACCCTGAAGCTGAGAAAGACGGAAGGCAAAAGGAGAAGAAGGCAACAGAGGATGAGATGATTAGATAACATCCCTGACTCAATGGACATGAATTTGAGCAAACTCAGGGAGATAGTGGCGGACAGGGAAGCCTGGCATGCTGTAGTCCATGGAGCCACAGAGTTGGACACAACTTAATGACTGATTACACACTCAGGAAAGTAATATGGTATAATATTGGTATATTATTGTTAACTAGACTACAGATTTTATTTGAATTTTACCAGGTTTTTTTTTTTTTTTTTTTTACTAATGTCTTTTTCTTTTCCAAGATCCAATCCAGGAAATCACATTGAATTTAGTCATTGTTTCTCCTTTGTCTTCTTTGATCCATGACAATTTCTAAGGTTTTATTTTTGCTTTTTGTTTGTTTGTTTGTTTCCCCACAACTTTAGTGGTTTTGAAGAATATTGATCAGATATTCTGTGGAATGTTCCAGTTACAAATGTTATTTATCTGACTGGTGGTATCATCAGTGCTTTTTATTTTCCTTCTTATCTCTTTTAATTCTTTTTATAGCTTAAAATGAACTACAATTAAAATATACTACGGTATTCCCTGGTGGCTAAGTGGTAAAGAATCTACCTGATACTTTAGGAAACCTGGGTTCAATACCTGGTCTGGGAAGATCCCACATGCTGTGGAGCAACTAAGCCCTTGCGCCACAACTATTTAGCCTGTGCTTTAGACACCAAGAAAACAACTATAGAGAACCTGGTACTGCACCTACTCAAGCGCACATGCCCTTGAGCCTGTGCTCAGCAATAAGAGAAGTCACCACAGTGAAAAACCTGCACACCACAACTAGAGAGTAGCCCCTGCTGGCCACAACTAGACAAAAGCCTGCACAACAACAAAGACCTAGCACAGCCAATAACGAAAGAAAGAAAATTTAAAGAAAAAAAAATTCCTCTTGTAGTCACAATGTGGACTGAAATTTTACATCACATATTACAATGTCTGAGATCCTCTTTGATCTTTGGCTATTCCTATGGCATCCAGCTACATGCAAGGATAAGCAGTACCCTCAGCACCTCAACTTGATCTTGCTTTCTTTCTCAGGGCTTCTATATTGTGCATGGGGAATCTGCCAAGCTTGCTTGGCTGTGCTAACACAGTGCACAGCCTAACCCACACTTAACTGATAAGGGTCAGGGTATGATGGACATAAAACTTCTATCTTCCATATTCAGGCAGAAATTTCTCAAGTGTATTCTATCTGCTCTATTCTATTCTGTTCTTTTCTGTCGTATTCTATTCTATCACAGTGTATATTCTATGCTGTGTCTATAGTCTACAGAAAGATCAACCCTTTGTATATCAGAGTGGTAACTAGTTCAGAAATTACTTTTGGATTGGTTTTTTTTCTATGTATCTCATACTTTTTAGTTCTCTGACTCCAGTTCCCTTGTTATAGGCCTTTTTGTTTGTTTGTTTGTTTTTGTTTTCTGGGTAGTGGAGGTGGTAATACAAGCTTGCTGCTGCTGCTAAGTCGCTTCAGTCGTGTCCGACTCTGTGCGACCCTATAGACGGCAGCCCACTAGGCTCCCTCGTCCCTGGGATTCTCCAGGCAAGAACACTGGAGTGGGTTGCCATTTTCTTCTCCAATGCATGAAAGTGAAAAGTGAAAGGGAAGTAGCTCAGTCATGTCCGACTCCTAGCGACCCCATGGACTACAGCCTATCAGGCTCCTCCATCCATGGGAATTTCCAGGCAAGAGTACTGGAGTGGAGTGCCATTGCCTTCTCCGAATACAAGCTTAGACACACTAAAATAGAATAATTATCAAATTGCATGTGAACTCATCAGACATGAATAATATTCTTGATTAGTACTCATGTTATTTTTTCAAACATTTACTGCATCTTTTTGTAGGCATAGAAAGATATAATGGAGCAAAGAAAAAATTATCTGCTGCTTATTAAAATTATTCCCTTAAAGACCTACTTAGGGAAACTGGAAAGATTAGAAATTTGACCATTGAAATTAATTAAGCACAGTGAAGTCTCTTGAGCTCACAAAATTAGATAAAGTAAAATTGGAGGGAGGAAAATCTCAGTAGACATATTTATCTAAATTTTGGGCACTAAAATTAATCCACAAGGACAGGAAAACTGTAGATTAAGAAGATAAAAATTGGTCTTCAATCTCTGCTGTATTTTGTATTTGCACCATGAGACTGCTGGAGGAAATAGAGTCATAACAAATTGTCTGTCAAACACAGGCATCTTTTTCTTTTGTAACTGGAAGAACTAAGCACTGGCACAAATAGGTATAAATATTGGAACTTAAGTAAGTGACAAATAATTCTGAGCATTTCCTATGCAAAAGAAAGTAACAAATGAAGGGTAGGTCTTCTCCCATTATCTCGACCCCCAATGCTCATCCACTTATAGAAAACATCTTTTATATCCTGTACAAGGCACTGCAATATGCCCTTGGTAGATAAGGGCGGACAAAGCACACACAGTCATTGAGACCACAAGCATATAATTGATAGAGAAAGTGCATACTGAATAGTTGAAAACTGAAACAATACTTTAAAATGTGTTTCATTCAAAAGGAAAGCATTGGTATACTATAAAAGAGAAAAATCTGCATGGATTCTTAAGAGTTAATATATAAGTTAACACCTGAAAAATAGTTGAATTTTCCAGTGAAAATCAGGACAAGGACTTCTAAAAAATGAATAAAGGGAAATTTTGAGAAGTAAAGAGAATTTGTGAAACATTATTTTGTAATGAGTGGTTACGAGAAATACTGTATAAGCTCTAGAAACTATTGCATTTACTTGAGATTACTGAGATACTGGATGTTTCATTCACTTAATACCTAATTTTGATCCTCTTGATAGAATGAAGTGATACATTTTCAGTGAAGAAAATAAATAGAAAATACTAGAAGTACAAATTTGTCTCAAATATATTTACTGAAAAAAATGAGTTTGCACAAAAGATATTGAAATTGTTTTTCTTAAGGAAAATCAAACTTGTAAATAGGATTTATAATACCAATTAGCTTTACTTCTGTAGAAACTCCAATACAGTAGAGTAGCTTATTGAATATTTATCATATAAATACGGTAAATATCCAGCAGAAGATTATAAAAAGTATAGGAATTTGTTTTTTAAATGTAATTTTTCTTCAGTTTGTGGCTTTCAGAAAGTGAAACCTGTTAAATTATAAAAAAAAAAGTGAAACCTGTTAGCAGAGTATTTATCCCATAATTTATAACCTATTAAGAATATTTATATATTCCTTTATAAATGCAGACATCCCATTGATATATTTAAAAGAGCTGTTCAGGAATTGGATGAAGGCAGCTGATGGGATGGATGCTCTGGTGGGTTAGCGGCAAACAACCTGCCTGCAATGTTGGAGACACATTCAGGAGACATGGGTTCAGGCTTGATCCGTGGGTGAATCAGGAAGATCCCTTGGAGAAGGAAATGGCAACTCACTCTGGTATTCTTGCCTGGAAAATCCCATGGATAGAGGAGTCCATGAAGTCACAAAAGAGTCAGACATAACAGTGATTCAACAACAACAACAATTTTTACTTATACCAGAGTTGTAAGTTTCAAATTCAATTATTAAATTATATTTGTATACAATTTTGTTTGGCTTACCTTATAGCTCAGCTGGTAAAGAATCTGCCTGAAATGCAGGAGACTGCAGTTCCATCCCTGGTGAGAAGATCTGCTGAATAAGGGGTAGGCTACCCACTACAGTATTCTTAGGTTTCCCTTGTGGCCCAGTGGTAAAATATCTGCCTACAATGCCTGGGTTCGATACCTGGCTTGGGAAGATACTCTGGAGAATGGAAAGGTTACCCACTCCAGTATTCTGGCCTAGAGAATCCCATAGAATGTATAGTCCATGAGGTTGCAGAGTTAGACACTACTAAGTGACTTTCACTTCACAATTTTAATTGCTAATTTTGTCACCTGCTCTTGCAAATAAGCTCCAAAATTTTGCCCTTCTCTATGTTTTCACTGCTTCTTCTTTAATAAGGATTTATAAATTTTTCCTGAATAGATAAATGGAAAATTACTTTTTAAGGTTTAGACTTGATTTAATAATAGATATTTACAAAACAGAAGCAAATATAAGTGCATGTGTTAACTTCAAAAATTCAATTTCAGAATTATGTGGAGGGAAAGACTGTGTATCTATGAACTGAAAAAAGGTGGTTCAATTTCTGTTACAGTTGTTAAAAAAATAAAGATAAAGTTTGAAGAAAATGATCTCTTAAGCCCTTCAGTTTTATGTGGTAAGGTTAGAAATAGACACAGAGTGTTCTGTCACAGAGTAGTGTTCTTTCTGTTATACGATTGGTCTTCATTTTGTGATTTGAGTTTATGTTGACTCCTATGCAAACTGATATAAGAAAACTACTGATTGTTTTCATCAGGTAGAGTCAAGCCTAGTTTTTTCTAAAAATATATGTATGTATATATTCTTTATATGCTGCTGCTAAGTCACTTCAGTCGTGTCCGACTCTGTGTGACCCCATAGATGGCAGCCCACCAGGCTCCCCTGTCCCTGGGATTCTCCAGGCAAGAACACTGGAGTGGGTTGCCATTTCCTTCTGCAATGCGTGAAAGTGAAAAGTGAAAGTGAAGTCGCTCAGTCATGTCCAACCCTCAGCGACCCCATGGACTGCAGCCCACCAGGCTCCTCCGCCCATGGGATTTTCCAGGCAAGAGTACTGGAATGGGGTGCCATTGCCTTCTCTGCCTAATTCATGAGGTGGCTGCATATTTGAGTTATAATTATTATAATTATCCTTTCCTGAATTATTTTTACTGTTTTCTTGATGACTGCTGCTTGATCTACATGATGTCAGGCTCCCCTGTCCCTGGGATTCTCCAGGCAAGAACACTGGAGTGGGTTGCCATTTCCTTCTGCAATGCGTGAAAGTGAAAAGTGAAAGTGAAGTCGCTCAGTCATGTCCAACCCTCAGCGACCCCATGGACTGCAGCCCACCAGGCTCCTCCGCCCATGGGATTTTCCAGGCAAGAGTACTGGAATGGGGTGCCATTGCCTTCTCTGCCTAATTCATGAGGTGGCTGCATATTTGAGTTATAATTATTATAATTATCCTTTCCTGAATTATTTTTACTGTTTTCTTGATGACTGCTGCTTGATCTACATGATGAGGCTTGCTACTAAACTCCACCTCTCGATATTATACTTAGGTTCTCACTGGAGTGCATTGCAGGGGTTAAAATTGCAGGCTCTAGCACTAGTATTCATGGATTTTACTCCTGGCTGTATCATTCACCAGTTGTGCAACCTTCAGCAAGTTATTTAATCTGCCTGAGACTTAGGTCTTCACAGATACTAATAAAAGGAAGATGGTACAAGTAT
This sequence comes from Aepyceros melampus, assembly GCA_006408695.1. NCBI lineage: Eukaryota > Metazoa > Chordata > Mammalia > Artiodactyla > Bovidae > Aepyceros > Aepyceros melampus. Next base: position 49,635 of record SJXQ01004052.1, on the reverse strand, counting down.
ATAGCTCAATTGCTTTAAGTCAGAAAACTTTGTGGTAGGGCAAGATCTTTTTTTGTGTGCCAGTGTATATTAGCCTCCTTCACTCCCTTTAAGGCCACATATAATTTCTTTATGAACCATTTATCTTCAGGGCAAAGACAGCATTTAAAATTGTATATCAAAAATTAAACATAAAAAATATATAGCTTTTATGGTTGTTGTAAAGGCAATATAAGATACTGATAATTCATCCTAATGACTAGAAGAATTCATGATCTATAATAAACATTGCATATAATATTAGGAATTAATAATTTAATTACTCAGGAATTATTCTCTGTTTTTTCAACAAGATTAAATAAGCTCTCAAAGCATAATATTGCTCCTTTACAACACATATAACACTTTCATGGCTCACATTTATATGGAGAATTTTGTTAACTTTTGGGCACTTCCAATACTATAATCTCCATGAAAGCACTCTTTTTGTGTTTTTTTTTTCTTTGACTTATCATTACATATGTGATAGTCATTACAATGACCACTACATAGTACATGCTCATTATTTAAGTGTTGAATTAACAGATAAATGAAAGGAGATGAATGAATGATTGCATATTTGGTGACATACTGTAATTGTGCTGTCTTGACTATTCCATCTTACTAAGACCAGCTTTTGTTGTACAAAGTGCCAGTGTTCCTTCCTTTCCTCTTCCTGCCCTCATCTACTTCCATTATTCTGACTTTATTGTATTCAAATTCAACTGAGTAAAATGATGAACATTTTAAATATTTTGCTGTAGTCCTGAATTACAAATATGCACAAAATTTACATTATCTCTAGAATCCAGGTATACATGATATTTGATAAAATTGTATCCAGTGAAGGTAATAAAAAGTACTCTTTTTTTCTGTCATTATAAAAATAATGAACCTTGGTAATACAATCTATTCCTCGGAAATAATTTTTAGAAAGTTAAGAGAACTTCCAGATGTTCAAGCTGGTTTTAGAAAAGGCAGAGGAACCAGAGATCATATTGCCAACATCCTCTGGATCATGGAAAAAGCAAGAGAGTTCCAGAAAAACATCTATTTCTGCTTTATTGACTATGCCAAAGCCTTTGGCTGTGTGGATCACAATAAACTGTGGAAAATTCTGAGAGAGATGGGAATAGCAGACCACCTGACCTGCCTCTTGAGAAATCTGTATGCNCGAGGATGAGATGGCTGGATGGCATCACAGACTCGATGGACGTGAGTCTGGGTGAACTCTGGGAGATGGTGATGGACAGGGAGGCCTGGCGTGCTGGGATTCATGAGTTAGTAAACAGTCAGACACGACTGAGCGACTGAACTGAAATGAACTGAACTGGAACAAGATGCATCATTGTTTACATCCAGTAAGGCATCACCTTCAACTGTTCCCAACCATAGACTGAAATAGCTTCTCTTAAGTTTGTATAGAGTAAGTGTACCCTAATTCACATCAGTTTCATGGAAGAATGTTTGATATTTGAGGAAAAATGTGTTTCCTTTAGGATAGATGATTGTGATTGAAGTCTAGAGAAGGAAACCACCCAGATTACAATAGCAACAGGAGCAGAAACAATGATAATAATGACAATGATCATGTTATCATTATTGAGATGAAACTGTTAAGTACAAAATAGAGGCTCAGTAATGTAATATTATCATTATTCTTTTAAAAATTAGTGTGCCATATTAAAACATATTTTCCATTGTTCTAGAAGTGCAAAGTAATATTTTTGTTGTTCAGTTGCTCAATCCTGTCCGACTCTGCTACCCCGTGGACTGCAGCACAACAGTTTTCCCTGTCCTTCACCATCTCCTGGAGTTTGCTCAAACTCATATCCATTGTTTCAGTGATGCCATCCAACCGTCTCATCTTCTGCCACCCGATTCTCCTCCTGCCTTCAATCTTTCCCAGCATCAGGGTCTTTTCCAATGAGTTGGCTCTTCATATCAGGTGGTCAAAGTGTTGCAGCTCCAGCTTTAGTGTCAGTCCTTCCAATGAATATTTGAGGTTTCCTTTCTTTAGAATTGACTGGTTTGATCTCCTTGCTGTCCAAAAGTCTCTCAAGAGTCTTCTCCAGCACCACAATTGGAAAGCATCAATTCTTTGGCTCTCAGTCTTCGCTATGGTCCAACTCTCACATCCATACATGACTACTGGAAAGATGATAGTTTTGACTATATGGACATTTGTCAGCAAAGCGAATCTCTGTTTTTAATATGCTGTCTCAGTTTGTCATAGCTTTCCTTCCAAGGAGCAAGCATCTTTTAATATCATGACTGCAGTCCCTGTCTGCAGTGATTCTGGAGCTGAAGAAAATAAAATCTGCCACTGTTTCCATTATTTTCCCATCTATTTGCCATGAAGTAATGGGACTGGATGCCATGATCTTAATTTTTTGAATGTTGAGATTTAAACCAGGTTTTTCACTCTTCTTTCACCTTCATTAAGAAACTCTTTAGTTCCTCTTTACTTTCTGCCATTAGTGTTGTGTCATTTCATCATCGAAGTTTTTCGTTTTCTCCTGGAAATCTTCATCCCAGTCTGTGATTCAGCCAGCTACCCATTTTTCTTGAGGTACTCTGCATATAAGTTAAATAAGCAGGGTGAGAAGATACAGCCTTGATGTACTCCTTTCTCAGGTTTGAAACAGCCAATTATTCCATGTCTCATTATAACTGTTGCTACTTGACCTGCATACAGTTTTCTCAGGAGGCCAGTAAGGTGGTATTCCCATCTCTTTGAAAATTTTCTGCAATCTATTGTGATCCACACAAAAGCTTTAGCATAGTCACAGAAGCAGAAGTAGATGTTTTTCTGGAATTCTCATGTTTTTCCTGTGATCCAACAGACATTGGCAATTTGATCTCTGGTTCCTCAGCCTTTTCTAAATCTAGCTTGTACAACTGGAAGTTCTTGGTTCACGTGCTATTGAAGCCTAGTTTGAAGGACTTTAAGCGTTACCTTACTAGCATGTGCTGCTGCTGCTAAGTCGCTTCAGTTGTGTCCGACTTTGTGCGACCCTATAGACGGCAGTCCAACAGACTCCTCCGTCTCTGGGATTCTCCAGGCAAGAACACTGGAGTGGGTTGCCACTTCCTTCTCCAATGCATAAAAGTGAAATGTGAAAGTGAAGTCGCTCAGTTGTGTCCGACCCTTATTTACCCCATGGACTGCAGCCTTCCATGTGAAGTAAGCACAATTGTGTGGTAGTTTGAATATCTTTGCATTGTCTTTCTTTGGGATTGGAATGAAAACTGACCTTTTCCAGTCCTTTGGCCACAGATGAGTTTTCCAAGTTTGCTGACATATTGAGTTTAGCACTTTAACAGCATCATCTTTCAGGATTTGAAATAGCTCAACTGGAATGCTATCACCTCTACTAGCTTTGTTTGTAATAATGTTTCCTAAGGCCCACTTGACTTCACACTTAAGGATATCTGGCTCGAGGTGAGTGACCACACCATCATGGTTATCTAGGTAATTAAGACTTTTTTTGTACAGTTCTATGTACTCTTATCACCTCTTCTTTATCTCTCCTGCCTCTCTTGTTTCCTACCATTTCTGTCCTTTATTGTACCCACCTTTTCATAAAATATTCCCTTTGTATCTCTAATTTTCTTGGAATGATCTTTAGTCTTTCCCTTTATATTATTTTCCTTTTTTTCTTTAAATTGTTCACTTAAGAAGGCTTTCTTATCTCTCTTTGCTATTCTGTGGAACCCTACATTCATATTGTATGTCTTTCCCTTTCTCCTTTGCCTTTTGCTTCTCTTCTTTTCTCAGCTATTTTTAAGGTCTCCTCAGACAAACATTTTGTCCTGTTGACTTCTTTTTTCTTGGGGATGGTTTTAGTCATGGGCTCCTGTACAATGTTCCTAATCCCTGTCTATAGTTCTTTAGGTACTCTATCAGATCTAAAACTTTGAATCTGTCATTTCCATTGTATAATCATAAGGGATACAAATGGTACAGCTACTTTTTAAGACAGCTTGGCAGTTTTCTAACAATGCTAAATATATTTTTATGATCTAGCTATCACATTCCTTAGAATTTACACAAATGTGCTGAAAACTTAGCTTTTAAAAGGCCAGCAATGAATGTTTATAGCAATCTTGTCCAAAAGTGCCCAAACTTGGAAGCAACCAAGATGTCTTCCAATTGGTGGGTAAATAAAGAAACTATGGTAAAACTGTGTAATGGAATATTATTCAACAATAAAAAAGGTATAAGTCATCAAGCCACAAAGACATAGAGGAACATTAAATGCACACTGTCAAGTGGAAGAAAGCCCATCTTAAATGGCTACAAACTGTGTTATTTCAACTACATGTCATTCAAGAAAGGACAGAACCATGGGGACAGTATAAAGATGAGTAGTTTCCAGGGGTTTAGGAAAGGAAAGGAGAGAAATGAATAGGTGGAGCACATGGAAATTTGCAAGCACTGGAACAATTCTGTATGATATCCTAATGTTATTTACATGTCATTAAATATTTGTCAAACCCATAGAAGGTACAACACAGAAACTGAACCGTATTGTAATCTACACATAGGGTAAATTGTTTACCAGTATTGGCTTTTTGGTTGTAACAAATTATTTCACTAGTGCAAGATATTAGTAATGAAGGGGAAATGATGGGGCATAAGAGGTACATGGGAACTCTACTTCCTGCTCATTTTTTCTGTACACCTAAACCTGTTTAACATATTAAGTCTAATATTTGAAAATAAGATTATAAAATTAATTTCAAAAATTATAAGTTAAATCACAAAGTAAAAATACAGAATCTCTTTTGGAAGGCTAAGTATTTTTACACATGTTATATGGCAGACAAATGTTCTCAGAGTTATCTGATCATGAATATCACTTGGTATATTTGATGAAGATAAGGTATTGGTTGCCAACTCAGAATCTATTTTGAGAGGACTAGAGGTCTATAATTTTATTAGGTGCCTACACATGATTATTGTGATTGGACTCATTTTGAAATTGATGGGAGAATACTTTCCAGTGGCCATAGATCAATAGCTACTATGCTCTTCCTAAAATTGTTTTTCTTACAGAACAAAAAATCAAAATAACATGAATATGTACATATAAATACATAAACTCACTAGAGAAAGATAATAGAGAGCATTAAATTTTTTAGCTGGGATACTATCTTCCAAAATTTTCTGTTTTTTTCCACTCAGTGCATGTGATAGAATGATACATTCTTAATATTTTTAATTTAGGTTAAAATGTGACCTATTTTGGCCAAAAGATTTCATTGAAATGGATGTGTGCCAGGGCTATGTTGGAACTTGGAAGAGATCTCAAGTGGCGACTGGCCATTTAATATTTTTGCCATCTTAGAAATTGTACCAGTTGTGTACAGGGTTGCACTAAGCAAGTATAATAAGCAGATACCCCATCTGAATGTAGCAAGGATGAAAAATAAACTGTATTTTGTGATGCCATTATGATTTGGAGTTGTTAATTAGTACAATATAACTTTGGCTAATATGATTAATTTAGAATTTGGTACCAAGAGTGAGCTGCTTTTATAACAAACACAGAAAAAATAAAACAAAAACAGAAACAAACCCTGAAAGAGGTAGTGGTATTGGCTTACACAGTGAGTAGTGAGTGGTGAAGCATCTGTTATTTAAGTATGAATAAACAGTGATCAGAGAAGGCAATGGCACCCCACTCCAGTACTCTTGCCTGGAAAACCCAATGGAGGGAGGAGCCTAGTGAGCTGCAGTCCATGGGGTCGCTAAGAATCGGACACGACTGAGCTACTTCACTTTCACTTTCATGCACTGGAGAAGGAAATGGCAACCCACTCCAGTATTCTTGCCTAGAGAACCCCAGGGATGGGGAGCCTGGTGCCGGGGGCCAGCATGAGGAACTCCACCCATGGCAAAAGTCATGAGGAAGGAAGCTTGGCATACGCAAAGGCATGATCAAGCCTCAGGAAACCCCCTGTTCCCGAGCATCTACCCCCAAAACCAGAGTCTGTTTTATGCTCTCACCTACACCTCTGACTTTATGGGGGGCTCTCCCCCATAACCATTTCTCTCGGAGAAGGAGTTAACTTGCAGCTCCAGTTAATAAAAATACCTGGGCGTGACAAGAGTGTTTCAGCTTACGAACTCCTCTGAAGGTTATCTAGCCTGCCTGTATAGGTTCGTCAGGCCACAGGTGATTGTTTACAGCCTCCCAACAGCGAGAGGTATGAGATGTTTTAGACTTACTAAAGGCAGATTCTTTTGGGAAGTTAGAATTTATTAGTATAGTGGGTTGTTAGGAATTATATTGGTGAGGGTTTTTCATTTGTTATGCCAATAATTGCTACTAATTCCCTGCCCCTGGGTGTGACAAGGGTGTCTCAGGTCAAACCTCTCTGCTGGCAAACTAGTTTGTGTGATAGGATTATCCATACTCCTGCCACTATGGAGCACATGATTGTTTACTACCTCTCAACCAAAAACATCACAGAGAGTTTGGGGTATTTTGAGGGTCTTAATTAGCATAGGGCATTTTTCATTGTTGAGTCAATGATTGCCCCCAGGCCTTCATGTCCTTAGGCACCTGGAAATATAGTAATCAATGTATTTGGAATATAGAAAAAGAAATATAGTACTTTTTGATGTTGGCAATACTAGACTTTTTGAGTTAATGAATTTTCTCCTTTGTTATAGATCACTGTACTTTGTCATAAATCACTGTGTCCTTGCTATGTAAAAATGTAACTTTATCACTATCTTAAGACTAAATAGATTTTAAGGGTAACATTGGTGAAGGGATTTCATTTGTTGGGCTGATGTTTTGCTGTTAAATCTCCATATTCCCTCCCCTTATAATGAATATAACTAGCATATAAGAAAAATAAGTATTAACCTTTAAGATTAATCATGTTAACCTTGGGTTAAATAAATTCCTTTCTTGATTGTAACTCACTACACCCTCACCCTATAGGAATTTAACTTTATTTGGAGGGTGGTGCCTGGTTTAAGGACAAACACCCTTGGAAAAAATAAGCTCTTTGGTTATCAGAAAGAGAGGGTCATAAAGTGTCAGCAGGCCTCACGGCCAGAAGATGATGTAAAACCCCTAAGACCTTTTTTTATGTAAAGCACCTGATTTTGATAAAGGTCAAGACTGCTGACCCCCACGTGACTTTGTATTCCTCCCTATGTGTAACAAAAGGTATATAAGCAAACCTGAAAATAAAGAAAATGGGATAAGCTTCTGGAAAGGCTGATTCCCCCCTTGTCGTTCTTTCTTTCCCCTTCTGGCTGAATTTCCATCTGGGGAGTGGGTTCCACCAAGCCTACTAATTATGCCTGGGCTTCTAAGATCGGACCGGGGAGGCCTCAGTGCCTCTTCTCCTTCGGGAGAATGGAAAGATGCCTGTGGCCTACGTAGGTGGTGATTGGTATTCCACATAAACCAAGTTATTCAGCCTTATTTTCTCCATCTAAATTTTCCTACTATACTATTATTCCCTAATCTAATCTTATATTTCTCAATAAGTGTTTTTCTTGCCGACTCCGTCTCCACCTTCGAATCACCCTGGATCCACCGGGGCTGGACCCCGGCAGAGGAGCCTAGTGGGCTGCAGCCCATGGGTTCACTAAGAGTCGGACACGACTGAGCTACTTCATTTTCACTTTTCACTTTCATGCACTGGAGAAGGAAATGGCAAACCACTCCAGTATTCTTGCCTAGAGAACCACAGGGACAGGGAGTCTGGTGGGCGGTGGGCTGCTGTCTATGGGGTCACACAGAGTCAGACACGCCTGGAGTGACTTAGCAGCAGCAAACAGTGATCACTATTCTACAATGGGCAAAACATTTGCTAAAACTGTAGCTTAAGATCACTTGGAAGGCTGTTCTTGTATACTATGAACTTGATTTCCTTAATTAAAAGTTTAGAAAATAAAATAATTAGCAAGAATTTGCTGGTATTTGCTACACAAAGCAAAGCATTACATATGAGAGAAAAATTCAAGAAAGAACTGTCTAGTTTGCTAGCAGTTATAAAGAGTAATAGTTCAGTTCAGTTCAGTTGCTCAGTCGTGTCCGACTGTTTGCGACCCCATGAATTCGAGCATGCCAGGCCTCCCTGTCCATCACCATCTCCCAGAGTTCACTCAGACTCACGTCCATTGAGTCCGTGATGCCATCCAGCCATCTCATCCTTGATCGTCCCCTTCTCCTCCTGCCCCCAATCCCTCCCAGCATCAGGGTCTTTTCCAATGAGTCAACTCTTCACATGAGGTGGCCAAAGTACTGGAGCTTCAGCTTCAGCATCATTCCTTCCAAAGAAATCCCAGGGTTGATCCCTTCAGAATGGACTGGTTGGATCTCCTTGCAGTCCAAGGGACTCTCAAGAGTCTTCTCCAACACCACAGTTCGAAAGCATCAATTCTTCAGCGCTCAGCCTTCTTCACAGTCCAACTCACATCCATACATGACCACAGGGAAAACCATAGCCTTGACTAGACGGACCTTAGTCAGCAAAGTAATGTCTCTGCTTTTGAATATACTATCTAGGTTGGTCATAACTTTTCTTCCAAGGAGTAAGCGTCTTTTAATTTCATGGCTGCAGTCACCATCTGCAGTGATTTTGGAGCCCAAAAAAACAAAGTCTGACACTGTTTCTACTGTTTCCACATCTATTTCCCATGAAGTGATGGGGCCAGATGCCATGATCTTCATTTTCTGAATGGTGAGCTTTAAGCCAACTTTTTCATTCTCCACTTTCACTTTCATCAAGAGGGTTTTTTAGCTCCTCTTCACTTTCTGCCATAAGGGTGNGGGAGTGGGTACTCACCAAGCCTACTAATTATGCCTGGGCTTCTAAGATCAGACCGGGGAGGTCTCAGTGCCTCCTCTCCTTCGGGAGAACGGAAAGACGCCTGTGGCCTACGTAGGTGGTGATTGGTATTTCACATAAATCAAGTTATTCAGCCTTCTTTTCTCCACCTAAATTTTCCTACTATACTGTTATTTCCTAATCTAATCTTATATTTCTAAAAGTGTTTTTCTCGCCGACTCTGTCTCCACCTTCGAATCACCCTGGATCCACCGGGGCTGGACCCCGGCACTCCTGTAAACTACCTTCATTCCATTTAAATAAGATTTGCTTGTTGGAACAAGAAACTCACTTAGCAGTGTTCTGGACTGTCCTCAATTCAGAACTAATTACACAGTTTAAACTATCACAGCTAAATTATTTAGATCAGGGTTATAAAATGGCAGTCTATGAACAATATCTACCTCCACACACATGTTTTTGTATGGCCTCCCAGTGTTTCTTTTCTTATAGTTAATGGACAGAATTGAAAATTGGGACACTTTGCATAAAATCAGGATTTCTGACTACTATTGGAAAATGGAGACACAGAAGAAAAGAAGAGGAAAAATAGGAGAGGGGTCAGGGAGGGAAAAGAAAAGGAAAGAAAGCAAAGGAGCAGAGAGGAGAAGAAAGAAGGGGAGATGAGAGGACAGCACGGAAGACAGTAGTGGAGAAATAGTGCCACCTCTGGCTCAGCCTCTTGATAAACAGGTTCCTTCTGAGTAGCAGGTGTTCTCTTAAAAGGCTTAAGTTTGCTATTAATATAATTTCTTTTTTCCGTTCTTTAATATTTTACTTAAAAAAAAACTCTACCCTTAAGTTCACTATAATCTTCATCTTTTTCTGTTCTTTAGCATTTTATGTGTGTGCGCGTGCTAAGTTGCTTCAGTCATGTCTGACTCTTTGCAACCCCATGGACTGTAGCCCGCCAAGCTCCTCTGTCCGTGAGATTCTTCAGGAAATAATACTGGAGTGGGTTGTCATGCCCTCCTCCAAGGGATCTTCCTAACCCAGGGATCGAACCTGTGTCTTCTGTGTCTCCTGAATTGCAGGGAGATTCTTTACCACTCACTGGGGAATATCTCTTTACCATTTTACTTCTTTAAAAATCCAACTCTAACCTCTGTGGTAATTTACTTTGTGACCCTTAATTTAGACTTCAAGCTCTTTAAGGCAAATCCAGTGCTGAGAATGTGTTAAATCTACAAGTTATTTGGGCTGAAATGAATGGAGTTCTGTGTTGAAGTCTCATCATATCACATTCATTTCGGTTTCAATTTTCATCTCATTAGATATACTATTTAGTGTATTTTATGCTTTCTTCTTTCATTTCTCATTGTTAAGATCAAATAACAACTTTGTTTTGCACTCATGCTCCTAACTTCATCTCTACCTACCAATGATTGTAGTTGTCTCATTTCAAGGATTCCATTACTTCTGAAGTCACCTCTCAAGGCCAGTGGTACTCAATCTCCCAATCTAAAATACAATTCGTCTTAATATGAGAAATGGAAAATAAATAATGTCATCATAAACTAACTCTGGCTGAAAATCTGCTGTTCTTCCTCATTATTTAGGGCAGATGAGTTTTACCCCTTAACGCTGAATTATCACATATTTATTCAAGAATTGTGCACCAAATCTTATCTATCACTCTGCTAAGTAAGACTTTTTTAGTGTCATGTAAATTAATCAGTTCTAAGCAATTTGACGTCATAAAATATTAGACTCTTTTCTCATTACTCATTTTACTAGCCTATGTTGTAATCCCCATTAAATTTAAAATAAAGATAAAATATCCTGGCTTCTTATATCCAAATAGTTTTAAAAATCCAAATAGTTTTAAAAATCCAAATATTGTGTGATTTTACTCTATTAATTATATAATGTCTAGTAAGTTTGGATTTTTTAGAGTTTTTTATTTATTTTTACCATTTTGAGTACTAAATGATCATACTTCTATTGGTCTCCAGAAATCAGAAGTTATTTTTTTTCACCATCACAATATACTTATTTCACTATCTTCTTGAGGTTTTATTCTTTTTCCTACTATCATAATTCTTCAATTCATGAGTCTAAAATATCATAAGACATTCTGTTTTTTTAAGTGCATTGATCCTTTCACTGCTAAGCTTTTATCTTAGTTGAATAGACATCAAGATTTATGTGAATTTTCTTTTAAAGCATCTTATTTTTCATACATCTTTATTATTTTACATGTTATTTTTTGCTATGAGCGCTTCTTAAAATGTTTTTTAAAGATAAGTATAAAAGAGAGTTAAAGTTGGAGCTCTTAGAAATTTTAAAGCCAATGTTATTTTCATGTCTCATTTATATATTTTGTCTAGTATTTCTCCTTCTTTAGTATCACTGTAAAAGCCCAATTTATTCTGTATAATTCCCATAGCTACAATTGCTGCTCTTAGTTTTACTTTTAAAAATAATTTTTTTTTTCCTTAAAAGTTTCAACTCATAAAATATCAGGTAGTCTCTAATCTCTAGTTTCCTTTTGAAGCATTGGCTTGGTTGATTTAGAAGCATAAAGGAACCTGTTCATTTGAAAGATAAGAAACATAAATCCTGGCATAGCTCAGAGATATTTTAAGTTCCAGACTACTGGAAACCGATCAAATTTCACAATATAAAGTGAGTCACACAAATTTTTTTACTTCATAGTGCATATAAAATTTATGTTTACATTATAACTTATTAGGTGTGCAATCTCATTGTGGTTAAAAAATAATGTACATACCTTAATTAAAAATACTTTATTGCTAAAAAAACTTTGGCCACCTGATGTGAAGAACTGACTCATTGGAAAAGACCCTGCTTCTGGGAAAGATTGAAGGCGGGAGAAGGAAACAGAGGATGAGATGATTTAATGGCAGCACCAACTCAATGGACATGAATCTGAGCAAGCTCCAGGAGTTGGTGAAGGACAGAGAAGCCTGGAGTGCTTGGGTTCTCTGGAGTGCCTGTAGTCTATGGGTTCGCAAAGAGTCGGACATGACTGAGCGACTGAACTGAACTGAAAAAATGCTCGTCAGAGCTTTCAAAGAAGACTGATCACAAATTTCCATAACAAAAATAATAACAATGAAAAAGTTTGAGATATGGTGAGAATTACCAAAAATGTGGCACAGAGACATGAAGTGAGTAAATGCTGCTGGGAAAATGGCCCCAATAAATTTGTTAGATGCAAGATTGCTGCAAATCTTCAGTATGTAGAAAACACAGCTCTATGAAGCACAATAAAGCAACGTATCTCTGTATTCTATTTCTAAATTCCCTAACCAGTTATTTGCATAAATTTATTTTTTAAACTATCCACTATTGTGGAATAGAATCAATGATGAGACAAATGTTTAAAAGTTTCAAATGTTTCATCATATTTTGAGGGGTTTTTTTGAAACAAGTTTAGATAATAATATATAAATATTCTTGTACTTACTGCATGAATAAGCAAATACTAATGATATATTTGTTTTATTATTTGAGTATATAAAATATTACTGATAAAGTCGAAGTCCATTGATACTTTATTACTTGGTCTCACCTCCACCCCAGAGACATTTACTATCAGAAGTTTATGTCTATTCTTTAGTCCATATTTTAATAAAAAGAAAAGGAGTAGGAGGAAGAGCAGAAGGAATATTTTTAAAGTCTTGACATTTTATTTTGTTGAACATTCACTATGAATCAGGGACTCTTCAAAGTGTTTCTAAATGCTTTTCACATATAACCTCATTTAATTTTCAAAACAAATAATTTTATAGATGAGAAAATTGAGGTACAGAGAGTTTAAATTGCACAAGGTCACACAGATGATAAATTCTGGAAACATAAACTCAGCAATTGTACTACATATAGAGGCATATGCATCTTTTAATTATGTTTAGTATTATTATAGGGCTTCCCTGGTACCTCAGCAGTAAAAGAATCTGCCTGCAATGCGGGAGAAGCGGGTTCGATTCCTGGGTGAGGAAGATACCCTGGAAAAAGAAATGACAACCTACTCCGGTATTCTTGCATAGAAAATATGGACAGAGGAGACTGGCAGGCTACAGTCCACGGGGTCACAAAGAGTCGGACATGATTTAGTGACTAAAGGAAAACAAGAGTATCGTTATATCATGTTTAATATCATTTACACTGTTTGGATACTTTTTTTTAGCTCGGTATTTTATTTTTGAGGTGCATTTTTGTTTTAGTTTTTTTGTCAAAATGAGCATATTGCTGTAAATATTTATAAGAATTTCTCTTACCTATATCTAATAACAGGATTTCTGGATCTAGTGAATACACATTTCAATTTTTGGTAAAGATTATTAAATTGTTCTCCATGGTAGTTATATTCACATGTCCATCAGATTTCAGAATTTTCTGTTTATTTCATATATTTTCTAACACTTTATACTGTCAGGCATACTTCCTTCCCATTCAGATATGTGTGAATGGTAACTTAAAAATTTATTTTCCTTGAGAGAGATGGGATATTGTGTTTTTTTTTCCTGAAATCTTCCTTTTTTCTCAATTACATTTAGAATTATTTGTCTCTTCATTAATATGTAAAAATTGTAATAAACTATGCATTCAAACCTTGTGTTGTAAATATATTTTTCCAATTTGTCATATATTTTTAAATCACCTTTTTGCATTCCACATACATTTATTATTTGCTAATTTTAATATTAATCTACTACTCTTACTTTTATAATTTGTGCCCTTTAAAAACCCTTCCCCTATTGTAAAGTAAAATAAAGTAAAAATAAAAAATTTTTTTAAAGTTTCACAGTTAAAAACAAATAAAAAATAAATAAATAAAAACCCTTCCCTTCCCACAGATGGCAGAGCTATTTTTTTATATTTTAATGATTCCATTGTTCTGTGAAATTTGCACATGTAGTATAAAATAATTATATCTAATTTTATTAGGTTTCATATTTTTAAAAAGCAGTGATTTCATTGCCATTTAGTGAATTCTTATCCTTTCCTTGTGCTGTGCTGTGCTTAGTCGCTCAGTCATGTCCAGTTCTTTGCAACCGAAAAAACTGTAGTCTACCAGGCTCCTCTATCCATGGGGATTTTCCATGCAAAAATACTGGAGTGGGTTGTCATGCCCTCCTCCCGGGGGTCTTCCCCACCTAGGGACAGAACCAAGGTCTTCCTCATTGCAGGAGGATTCTTTACTACTTGAGCCACAGGAGCCAATCCTAAAGGAAATCAGTCCTGAATATTCACTGGAAGGACGGATGCTGAAGCGGAAGCTCCAATACTTTGGCACCTGATGTGAAGAACTGACTCACTGGAAAAGACCCTGATGATAGGAAAGATTGAAGGCAAGAGGAGAAGGGAACAATAGAGGATGAGACGGTTGGTTGGCCTCATCAACTCAATGGACATGAGTCTGAGCAAACTCTGGGAATTGGTAATAGACAGGGAAACCTGGTGTGCTACAGTCCATGGGGTCACAAAGAGTCAGACACACCTGGGCTGAACTGAACTGAACTGAACTGAGCCACTAGGGAAGCCCAAGAATACTGGAGTAGGTAGCCTATCCCTTCTCCAGGGCATCTTTTGGGCCCAGGAATCAAACTGGGGTCTCCTGCATTGCAGTTGGATTCTTTACCAGCTGAGCTACCAGGGAAGCCCAAAATACTTGAGTGGGTTGCTATTTCCTTCTCCAGGGTATCTTCCTGACTGAGGGATGGAAGCGGTCTCTCCTGTGTCTCCTGTATTGGCAGGCAGATTCAACTCTGTGCCACCTGGGAAGCCCTTTCTTCCTGACTTATAAATGCTAATTCAGAACCAGTGGCTCATGGGGAAGAAATGGGAAAACCATTTTGTAACTAATCTGAATTGATTTTTATAACTCTATAAAACATGTTATGGGCTTCTTAGGTGGCTCTGTGGTAGAGAAGCCCCCTGCTAATGCAGAAGATACAGGAGAAATGGGTTCAATCTCTAGGTTGGGAAGATACACTAGAGTAGGAAATGACAACCCACTCCAGTATTCTTGCCTAGAAAATTCCATGGACAGGGGAGCTTGGTGGATCCCTGGGTCACAAAGAATTGGACACAACTAAGTATACACACTACCATAGCATATTATGAGTTATTTTAAACACAGAAATGAAAGAAAATAAAGTCCAAAAATCTGAGAACTTGTAACTGGAAAAGCAGATGTGAAAGACTGCATTTTTTAAGCATGTCACCAACAATATCTCCCATCTCACATGCTCTCCAGCAGTGTGACTTTGCCACTTTCGTAAAGTTGTGGAGACAGTTTCTCCCAACTCTTGAACTAGATGAATCTTGAGAGTGTTTTAACCAACAAATAAGGCAGAATGACTCTGTGCCATTTTCTGGCTCAGATTTTAAACAACTTGTCAGCTTTCTCTGTCTGCTAGTAACAACTATATAAAGGGCAATTGCCCTGGGATCACCAAATCAGCATAAGCCCAATTCACTTAAGGAGACCTGGAGGCTCAGATGCCACATGGGAGGCAATGAGAGGGTGGGGCACCAATGTATCAGTTATGTAAGTAAAGAAACTACCTGGAAAGCAGTTTCCTGGCTCTAGATACCTCTGCTGACATTATGTGTATGGGAGACAGAATCACCAGCTCAGTCCTTCAGAAATTACTGATCCATAGGATGCTAAGCAAAATAAAATCACTGTCTTAAGGCATTATGCTTTGGTGTTTTGTCATGCAGTAATACATAATCTAAGCAGTGTATACCTGAAGCAATAAGAAAGAAAATGGAAAAAATAAAAGTAAAAAGTTTAGAGCCATCAGGTTACTTAATAGGATATTAACTCTACAGCAAAGATCAGCTAAGAATAATTCCTTCTAGTCAGACTCACCCAGATTATCTAGGTTCATTTTACCTAAAGGAAACTTACTATCCATGTGAATCACATCTGCATAATTTCTTCACAGCAACCTCTAGATTAATATTTGATTGAATAATTGGGAAAATTGACACATAACAGTATCATATCATATACATCTCTCATGTCAGATGATCTGAAGATAAATACCCATTAAAATGTGTTATAGGAGGGGGAATATGGATCAGTTAGCAAAGAAATAAGGCAGACAGAGGGTCATGTCTGGTAAAAAATTTTGAGTATAGCTACTGACACACCAAATAGATCAAGGACCTACAGAGTTTTTACTGATGGAAAAATCATGGGTTTGGACCAATAACTCTTTCTCCATAATATGTGCTTGTGAAACTGAGTACAAGCTATTATCCTGACATGTTTTCCTTCATATTCTGTGCTCCAGTGACAATGAACTACCCTCTCAGACAGTAATGTCTTCTTAATCCTACAGCATGAATATAGTCTGAACACTCTAAGCTACTAAAGCAAAGAGATTTTAAAAGACGACGTAGTGACTTAAACACAATAAAAATGTTTCTTTTTCATGCAGTAATCCAGGATAGGTGTTTCAGGACAGGAAGATGAAGAGATGGATGGAGCTCTTTTCCGCACAGTTATTCGCAAAGAGTGAGACTCAGCTTAGCAACTGAACAACAATGAACAATTCCAAGTCCTAAGCTGATGGTGGCTCTGCCATTGACACTTAGCTTCCAAGGTTTCTGTAATCATCACTATTCAAGTCCATGAGAAACAGAAAGTTGTGGAAGAGCGTACCTCCAGTTTCATGGACCATCTCTGGAAGGTAGCATGCCTGATTTCTGTTCATTTTCCTTTAACCAAAGCTTACTCACATGATGTCATTCTGAAGGGCTGAAGTATATAGTCCTTGACCAGGCAGTTATGTACTGGATGCAACTACTTGGCCATGGAAGGAGAAAGTATAGATAACAGTGAACAGATTTGTCACTTATTGTTAAATTTTATTTGTCCTTAAGAACTCAGATCATATGCCATCTGCCCTGAAACATCTTTCCTGACTCCATGAACCTCTCATGGGGCTTCCCTAGTGGCTCAGACAGTAAAGAATCCACTTGCAATGTGGGAGACCTGGGTTCAATCCCTGGGTCAGGAAGGTCCCATGGAGAAGGGAGTAGCTACTCACTCTAGTATTGTTGCCTGGAGAATTCCACAGAGAGAGGAGCCTGGCGGGCTATGGTCCATGGAATTGCAAAAAGTGGGATGTGACTGAGTGACTAACACTTTGACTTTCAACATCCCTTTCGTGTGTTCTCATAGTCTACTTCCTACTGATATATCATCCTTCCAATTATATAGTGAGTTTCTTGATGGGAAAGACTTATTATTAATTTTAATAGTTTCAATACATAGCATGTTGCTAACCACATAATAATGTCATTCTCCAGAAAATAAATTAGATTGAATTAAATTAAAATGAATTATATGGAATGTGCCAAGATTGACAAAGAAAGAAAAGAAAAGGACTGAAAAGTGTGAGAGGCCAGTGTTAGGGAAGTCAGGCAAAGGAACAGCTCTATCAAATACTTCAGAGAAACTAATTATGTCTGAAAAAAAGTTTGCTAGTTTCAGCTAATGAACAGAGGTAAACAGGGAGAAATAGTAAAGAAAAGGGGAAATAAAAGGTGAAACTAGGTGACCAAAAAAATCTAAAAAAGATTTTATTTTGTTTCAAAAATAGGAAGTCATGGCTTTCCCAAAAGGTATCATAGGGTATGAAAAGTAAACAGCTTGTTCTATAATTGTTCCCAAGTGTCTAGACTTGGATTCAATTATTTTATACTAAGTACAAATAGCATACAAGGTTAATGATGTCCAATTTTTGTTTTTCTCTATTGACAAAGAATTATACTTTCTAAAATAACTGAGCAGGAATGCAATTAAACAAATATACATTATTACTAGAATCAGGATATTCCGAGTGACTCGAGTTTTCAAATATGTTCCAATTCTCAAAAGCTGATTTCCCCAAAAGTTGTATTTATGCTGGCATTCTTAAGCCAGTTTTGAATATGTTTAAAAATGAAAATTTAGTTTTTTATCCTTTTGTTGGAAACTCAATCTGTATATCTTTGTTAGCTTCAGGGCACTGTAAATCATATTACTATTTATCTCTGCTCTGACAAAACTTTATTCTCATGTACCCAAAATAAACACATTACACGTTTTTTTAACCTTTTTGTATCTCAAGAATGAAAATACTCTGCATGTATTTTCTTCTTTCATTCTCATTCTGGCCTCCCTAGATTTCAAGAGTGCACAAGAGAATCCTGCTGACTAAGATAAAGTCATCAGAAAATTGTACAATCTTGCAGTAGAATACCCTGCTCTGGAGCATCTCCCTTCTTATTACTCTCTAGATATCACTCACAGAAACTCCCAGAAGGAGTGAAGAAATTCTGTGAATATCAGCTAATTTGGAGGGAAGAAGACCTTGGAATATCCAACACTACCAATTTTTTCTTCCTGCAGTGTTCTTTGAACCTGGTAATGCAGTTCCTCAGCCCAGATTAAGGTCCTATACTGTGTGTCTCCACAGAACCTTGCACAAATCATGAACTATCCCATAATATACTTTACTGGAATTCTCCATGTGACCCAATTGGCCCAGTTTATGTCAAGTGTCTACCTCATGACACTAAATAAATATGGCTGCCTGGGTGGGATTAAAATTCTTAGAAAAGGTTTATCATGGACTAGAGAGGTGTTTGCTATAGCAGAAAAGTTCTAGTCAGGATTGAAGAACACATATTAGGATCGTGCATCTGAGTCTGCTGCTAAGAGAGTATATTAATTGCCTTCACAGATATTCCTTTCATTAAGATATGACATCTCAGATACATATGAACTGAAGATGGTAAAAGAACAGGCTTGAGAAGTGAAGTAGGAATATCCCAGGAAAAAAAGAGTCCAATGGGAAAAAAATTTGCTTTTTGTCTACTTAAAAAATAACTCTCTTCAGTAAGGAAATCTTACTGAAATGAAGCTCAAAGCTCAGTTTCTAATTAGTTGTCCAGGTTTCAGAGAGATGAGTAAAAGAATTTCATGAATAATAATTAGCAAGAGATAAATTAAGCTATGATTTTTTAATTATGAAAAAAAGATTTTTCTCATTACTTGTTTACAAAATGTTGTAGATTTATAATTGCAATTCGACTTTTTTACAATCTTTCTTCAAAGTAAATGGCCTCAAATATGCCAATTCAAATAGTTCTCATTTCTAATTGCTTTTTTGAGATATAAATCAGATACCATAAAATTTATCCCTACAGGGGCACAATTAGTGGGTTTTAGTATTCATGGAGAAGGCAATGGCACCCCACTCCAGTACTCTTGCCTGGAAAACCCCATGGACGGAAGAGCCTGGTGGGCTGCAGCCCATGGGGTCGCGAAGAGTCGGACAGGACTGAGCGACTTCACTTTCACTTTTCACTTTCATGCATTGGAGAAGGAAATGGCAACCCCTCCAGTGTTCTTGCCTGGAGAATCCCTGGGATGAGGGAGCCTGGTGGGCTGCCGTCTCTGGGATCGCACAGAGTCGGACACGACTGAAGCGACCTAGCAGCAGCAGCAGTATATTCATGAAGTTATGCAAACCTCACCACTATGTAATTTTATAAATTTTCATGTTTTTCCCCAAAAGAAACTTCGTAGCCATTAGCAACAGTTTCCTTCTTATCATCCTCACATACCTAAGCTTCAGTTCAGTTCAGTTCAGTTCAGTCACTCAGTCGCGTCTGACTCTTTGCGACTCCATGAATCGCAGCACGCCAGGCCTCCCTGTCCATCACCAACTCCCGGAGTTCACTCAGACTCACGTCCATCGAGTCGGTGATGCCATCCAGCCATCTCATCCTCTTTCATCCCCTTTTCCTCCTGCCCCCAATCTTTCCCAGCATCAGAGTCTTTTCCAATGAGTCAACTCTTCGGGACTTCCCTGGTGGCTCAGAGGTTAAAGCGTCTGCCTCCAATGCGGGAGACCTGGGTTCGATCCCTGGGTCGGGAAGATCCCCTGGAGAAGGAAATGGCAACCCACTCCAGTATTCTTGCTTGGAGAATCTCATGGACTGAGGAGCCTGGTGGGCTGCAGTCCATGGAGTCGCAAAGAGTCGGACACGACTGAGTGACTTTACTTACTTACTTACAACTCTTCGCATGAGGTGGCCAAAGTACTGGAGTTTCAGCTTTAGCATCATTCTTTGCAAAGAACACCCAGGGCTGATCTCCTTTAGAATGGACTGGTTGGATCTCCTTGCAGTCCACGGGACTCTCAAGAGTCTTCTCCAACACCACAATTCAAAAGCATCAATTCTTTGGCACTCAGCATTCTTCACAGTCCAACTCTCACATCCATACATGACCACTGGAAAAACCATAGCCTTGAGTAGACAGACCTTTGTTGGCAAAGTAATGACTCTGCTTTTGAATATACTATCTAGGTTGGTCATAACTTTTCTTCCAAAGAGTAAGTGTCTTTTAATTTCATGCTGCAGTCACCATCTGGAATCAAGACGGTAATTTCATATAAATGAAATCATACCATATGTGGTCTTTTCTGACTGGTTTCTTTCACTTAGTGTAATGTTATCAAGGTTCATTCATGTTCTAGCATATGCTAATACTTTATTTCTGTTGTGAGAAAATTCCCATTATAAAGTATACCACATTCTGTTTACACACTTTTTGGTTGATGGATATTTGGATGTCTCCACTTTTTGGCTATTATGAATAATATTGATATGGATATTTGTACACAAGATTTTGTGTGGAAATAACTTTTTAATTCTCTTGGATATATATATCAAAAAGTAGAATAACATGGCTGTATGATAACTCTATCATAACTTTTTTAGGAATTTCCAAACTCTTTTCTTAAATAGCTGTTCAATTTTACATTCCTACCAGAGACATATGAGCATCCAATTTATCCATATCCTCACAAATACATTTATTGTATATCTTTTTATTATTTAATTATAATCATCCTGGTGAGTATGAAATGAATGGTTTAGATTTTTATTTCTTTGATGATTATTTTGAGCAACTTTATTGCATTTATAATTTGTCTGTTCAGATCCCTTGCCCATTTTAAAACAGGGTTGTCTTTTTCTCGTTGAGTTGCATGAATTCTTTATGTATTTCAGACACAATTTCTTTAAGACATATATGTTTTTAAAACATTTCTTCCCACTTTGTGGATTTTTCTCTCTTAATGGTGCCCTGTCCTTTGAAGCACAAAGAATTTAATTTTGCATAAATCCAATTTATCTGGTTTTACTTTGGTAACTCATACTTTTGATGACATGTCTAACAAATCTTTGCCTAAACTAAGGTCACACTGATTTATGCCCTATTTTCTTCTGAGAGTTTCACAGTTTTCACTTTTACATTTCAGTTTATGAACAAATTTGAGTTAATTTTTTGTAAGGTGTGAGATAGGGATTCAATTTTAATTCTTTGTGTGTGAATATTAAGTTGTCCTGAGACCATTCATTGAAAGAATATTTACCTTTAGCTGAGACATTTGTGGAAAAGAATTACAAAATTGACAAGAATTGATAATTAGAAAAACTATTATTAGCATTCATAGGGAAAAAAGAAATATCTGGATAAAGACCATTAGACTCTTGTCTGGCAGTCCTCTGTATGCATAGGTTACTATTTACCCAAGTAAAAAGAAAAAGTTCCACTATTTTTCCCCTGAAATTATGTATGCATTTCATCCCAGATGGCTCACTAAAATAGTTTACTTTCCAGTTCAAGTTTTAAACTGTTTTTTAATAGGTCCTAGCAAAAGAGAGATACCAGAGGTCTAAGAAATCTATACTTTTTTCTAATAAAACTTTTCATAATTTTTTGCTACAGGAAGATACTGAACTTTATAAATGAATGTAACATTTATATTTAATCCAGTTTCAAATGCTAAAGGAAAACATTGCAGCAAACAAGGGTGAATTCTTTTGCAAAAAACAATAACAGAAATGATTTAAGTAATTCAAATGTTCACTGGAAAAGCTATCAAGGTCCAGCCTCCACTTTTTGGTGGTACATATATATTAGAATCCTGGGGTAGCTTAAAGGAACAAATATCATGTATTTGAAGAATCTGAGTGATATGTTGTTGTTATTCTTGCTTTGTTTATTATTGTTGCTGTTGTGTATTTTTCTTAAACTTGTCAGTCCAATACAGATTCCAGAAATCTGTATTCACAAGGCTTGTATAAACCAAAATATTATAATGTTTAAACAATTCTATATTTTCTAAATTAGAGAGACATTTCTAACAGACCAATGACTGAAATAATAGGACTATTCTAAATCCATTTGCTAACGAAAAAATGAAAATAGAGAAGCCATTATGCAAATGATCACCATGCAAAGGCTGGTCAACCTGCCTGGAGGAGATAATGTATAATGCGGTGGAAAGGGAAAAACCAAAATGTATTTGATTCATTTGATTTCAAGCCTAATGTTTTGTTAATGTTTATTTTCTGAAAAGATATTAATTAATCACTTTTTAGTCACCTGTTGGTATATTTGTATTCCTGGTCATTATTCCCATATTTTTTAGGCAAATCATTTTCACTTATTAAAAGAATGTAAGTTTCAGGAATGCTGAGATGCTTTAAGTTTTGTTTGCAATTATATTCTATTGTTCATATTCTAGATGCTCAATAAGAATATTTTACTGAACTTTGAATGAGTCTATTCTATTCAGAAATAAACAGTTTCCCCATTACACACTAGGAAATGAGAGAGAAGAAAAGAGTTTCCAACAAGTTTATAAATGTTTTCAGTATGGAAATCTATGTGATAGACCTTTGTACATTCACAGTATAAAGCTTTCCAGGAACAAGCACAAAAACTAGTAAACATAAAAAATAATAATTGTTGATAGAATTACTTCCAGCAGTCTATTCCCAAAGATGACATATTAGAGGATTTTGAGTGTCTTCACTTATTTACACTCAAAAAAATCCAATTCAATAGATAATTCCTTCATTCCATTTCTTCTTCAAAAGTCTCCAAAGAGAATAAAACCATTCAAGCAATAGTATTTTTTTTTTAAACAAGTTTTGCTCACTATTTCATAGCCTGGAAAACCAACGAACCCTTCTCCAGAGGAGCTGTCTACTCTAAGGGCCCTATTGCATTTAAGAAATAGATGTTAGTTTGATTATGATTATTCCCCATTAGGAAATAAAGCTTGACTTTTTTTTTATATCAATGACAGAATAGTTCTTGCAAAACAAAATGATTTAAAATCTTTATTTACTGAATAAATGGTAATGTTAGTAGAATAAATCTCACTATAACAAAACCTGATAGAGGAATTAAGGCATGAACTCCTCAATATTCATAAAGCAAGTATCATCTTTATTTGACTTGAAGATATCTATTCTGTATCCATATTTAATTATAGGTCTGCCTAAATTTTGTGGCAGTATGTTATAGGTAAAAGATTTCTAATGCTAAAATGTCAATATATGGCCCCCAAACCTAGGTTCTCTCAATGATTTACTGGGTGAATTTTGAAATTTAGTGTGCTTATTGTAAAAATTTTTAAAAAGCAAACAACAAAAACCTCCCTCCATCTATTTTACAGGCTTAATTTAAAACTTTAATGAGATGAGATCTCTGTTAAAAAACAGAGACACTTAGGCTTAGCAACTTGCATGGTGCTGGAATATAAGTCTGAATAAGGTGTGGTCTTGCCTTCACATTATTTAGCCAATAAAGGAAAGAGCCACATAGATAGGAAATTTCTGTAAAAATGATAGTCCTCAAGAAGACAATGTAGAAACATAATTCCATAAAAGTCTATAACTGCTAAATTTCTTCTTCACCTCCCTTAATAGTTTTCTGAGGTCAGTTTTCTGAAGTTCATTTTAACTCTGAGAATGGAAAAGTCTATTTTTTAAAGATATTTTCTTTTAAATCCTGTGTAGCTTGTGTAACTTCAGTTTCAAAGGCATGGCCTATCTCTTGAATCTAAGAGGAAATTGAAGGCAGAAATATATATATATATATATGTATATATTATCCTTGGTTGTTATTCTCATTATAAATGGAAAGAGGTTTCACCTGAATTATTTGAATTTCGGAAGTCATGAAAAAGCTAGAGTTTATTACTATTCCAAAAGCAAGTGAGAGCTTTTATTAAACCTAAATCGCTAATTTCTATGATGCCATCTTTATTTCTTATCACTAACTATGTGACCTTAGGCAAATTATTTGGATTTTCAAAAATCTTAGTTCAGTTCAGTTCAGTCGCGCAGTTGTGTCCGACTCTTTGCGACCCCATGAATCGCAGTACTGCCAGGCCTCCCTGTCCATCACCAACTCCCGGAGTTCACTCAGACTCACGTCCATTGAGTCTGTGATGCCATCCAGCCATCTCATCCTCGGTCGTTCCTTTCTCCTCCTGCCCCCAATCCCTCCCAGCATCAGGGTCTTTTCCAATGAGTCAACTCTTCGCATAAGGTGCCCAAAGTACTGGAGCTTCAGTTTTAGCATCATTCCTTCCAAAGAAATCCCAGGGTTGATCTCCTTCAGAATGGACTGGTTGGATCTCCTTGCAGTCCAAGGGACTCTCAAGAGTCTTCTCCAACACCACAGTTCAAAAGCATCAATTCTTC
>SJXQ01004052.1:0-24695 GCA_006408695.1 Aepyceros melampus | reverse complement strand
TGATGCCATCCAGCCATCTCATCCTCGGTCGTCCCTTTCTCCTCCTGCCCCCAATCCCTCCCAGCATCAGGGTCTTTTCCAATGAGTCAACTCTTCGCATGAGGTGCCCAAAGTACTGGAGCTTCAGTTTTAGCATCATTCCTTCCAAAGAAATCCCAGGGTTGATCTCCTTCAGAATGGACTGGTTGGATCTCCTTGCAGTCCAAGGGACTCTCAAGAGTCTTCTCCAACACCACAGTTCAAAAGCATCAATTCTTCTGCGCTCAGCCTTCTTCACAGTCCAACTCTCACATCCATACATGACCACAGGAAAAACCATAGCCTTGACTAGACGGACCTTAGTCGGCAAAGTAATGTCTCTGCTTTTGAATATACTATCTAGGTTGGTCATAACTTTTCTTCCAAGGAGTAAGCGCCTTTTAATTTCATGGCTGCAGTCACCATCTGCAGTGATTTTGGAGCCCCAAAAAACAAAGTCTGACACTGTTTCTACTGTTTCCCCATCTATTTCCCATGAAGTGATGGGGCCAGATGCCATGATCTTCGTTTTCTGAATGTTGAGCTTTAAGCCAACTTTTCCACTCTCCTCTTTCACTTTCAACAAGAGGCTTTTTAGCTCCTCCTCACTTTCTGCCATAAGGGTGGTGTCATCTACATATCTGAGATTATTGATATTTCTCCCAGCAATCTTGATTCCAGCTTGTGTTTCTTCCAGTCCAGCATTTCTCATGATGTACTCTGCATATAAGTTAAATAAGCAGGGTGACAATATACAGCCTTGACGTACTCCTTTTCCTATTTGGAACCAGAAAACATTTGAAATGGAGCCATTTGAATACTGAACACATGAGCATATTAAAAGAATCAATACATTTTAGCCATTTGTATTCTTATCACAGAGGTTATAAGGTTAACTTAATAAATGACCTTCCCAGTCATTTATGCTGTGCTCTGAAATTCCAAACCAGTTCCACAAATAGTCAGCTTCCTCTGGCTTTCTTCCAATGGACCAGCAAAGGTGCTGTCAATAGCATTACCTTGACCAGGCAAAGGAACTGAAGGGAAAAGACTTATTTATTGTGAAAAAGAGGAAGCTGTTGAGTTTCCAAGGAAATTGTATTGAATTAAATAGAGGATAACACTTATTTCAGTGAAGTTTGGTGGGAGGTATGAAGTGGGGAATAAGTGACAGCTGAGGGAAGATGCAAGAGCTGTAAAGAGCTAAAAGAAAACTCGGGTTTTTTTTAATTATTATTATTATTTTAACAAGAAGAATAATCAGTTTCTCAGCAATTCTCCTAGCTTACTTATTTATTTCATGTTGGCTTCTTCTTGAGATTTGCTTCATTAACTGCAAAAGATTTTCCAACAAGTATAACAGATTACAGCTACAGATTTTCTCATTTATAATAATGTGGCAAGAATGTAGCTTTCTACAACCATCAAATAAAAATTCTGAATTTCAGTTTGATTAGACCAACATGGGCCAATAACTGTGACCAGAGTAAATATATATGGTCATTGATATAGCCTTAGGTTGTTGTTCACTCTTCAAGTCATGACTGTGCCAACAGGTACTGTGATAATGTTAATTTTCCCACATCAATGAGTGGGCATCTATGGAGCCAAAGGTGGGGTTAGCACCCACCCATATTATTTGACTGCCACAGAGAAAAAAGAAATACCCCAAAGGGTGTGAATTTCCCGAGAACAAATCTGCAGTTAGCTTTAAAAAAAAAGGCAGCAGGTGGGTGGTAATGAGGTGGAAGTGACTGGTAAGAATATAACTGACTAATGATATTCCAGACAATGAGCTTCCCTGATGGCTCAGCTGGTAAAGAATCCACCTGCAATGCAGGAGATGCAGGAATTGCATGTCTGATCCTAGAGGAGGAAAGTGACAACCCATTCCAGTATTCTTGCCTGAAATATCCCGTAGACAAAGGAGCCTAGAGGGCCACCGTTCAAAAGGTCCCGCAAGAGTGGGCCACGATCCTTGGATGCATGCATCCAAACCAAAGAGTCACTTTTAGTTCAATTGGTAAGTATCATCATTTTTATTGGAAAATAGGCAAACACAGAGAGATAATACCTACCATTTATTGATTTTGCCATGCACTCTTTACCTGCAATGTTCAAAGTTATTTCTGTAAGCCTTGAAATACATTTGGTATGGAAGAAAAGTTTTAATTTCCTCATTTTACAGATCACACAATAATTCAGGAAATTTAGAGACTTGCTCCATGGGCACAAATCTAGCAAGTTACAGAATTAGAATTCAAGGTCAGTTATGCTTGACTCCAAAGCTTTTGCTCTCTTTCTACCACTCTGTACTACCCTCACCTGATCCTGCAAACTCAGCAGTAACAAAAATTTCCAAAGCAGTAAATAATATATTTAACACTCTTTGCTGGAAGCAAGGATGAATATCAAATTGTCACTGAAGATGTACTAAACAACTATAAAATAAGTAGAAGCATAATTAACATAAACTTTTTGGAAGGGATTATAATATACATTGAAACAAATTATATGTACTTTTTGATCTGTTTTATTGCTAGAGGATACAATTTTAAGTTTAAAAAGATATGGATACAAGAATATGAATTGCAGTAGTTGACAGGATAAGATAGGAAATAACTCAAACCATAAGTGTTCAAGGATGGTGAAAGGGACGTGCTACACTTATTAAAGGAAGAGTGAGGAAGGAGACTGAAACTTACGGACATAAGGAAGAGCATTCCAGAATGTAGAACAATTTAGAGCAAAATACAAGGGTGGGAACATGCTTAGCAAGTTTACAAAAAAGCAGAGAGGCTAACATGATTAGAACAGCATGAGGGAAGGTGAAAGTATGAGATAAAGGCAGAGCTAAGCTCAATAAAATGCATGTAAGGCATTACACTCATAAACGCTAGTGTACACTGGCCTATGGTTGCACACTTAGATTATATGTATATGTATATATTCAAGTGTAAGAACAACTGATCTAAGAACTGGGCAGCTAAAACAAGGGGGAATAAGATTAGGAGACTGAAGAAATGACAATTTTGAGAAGATAATAAATTAACTTTATTTACATCCTTCATTGATGAAGGACAGATTATGACATAATTTGAGAAACAGCAAGAATGCTGATTCTCATTCTTGGCTATAGGAGTAGCAGGCTATGTTGACCAGAAGGGAGTTAGGGGAAAAAAGGTGTCTACTAGCTCAGCTCATGTAATGAATATGAAGAGATTGAGCTAATTTTGAGAAAAATTCTGAAGAAACATAACTGCTTGTTGCAAAACAGCAAGGATACTATTAATAATTTTAAAAGGAACACATGAAATGTGATTTTCCAAATAATTTAGAGACAATAAAATTGATTTTTTTTCTTTTGAGATTTTCTTTTTAAACATGGATTAATTAGTCCCCTAAATTATCTAAATAAAAATTAAGTATTATACTTAATTAGGCTGTTTTTCTCCATAAAATCAATGCACTTATGTTAACATCACTGTAAATTACAGAAACTCCACTGAAATGCATAATAATGTCACTATCAGTGCATATGAACTCTATTTTCTATTTTTATTGCGATCTATTTAGTAACTTGAGAAAGGTAGGTTCTTAATCATGTTAGATAGTTGTGCCTATCTTGATTACATTACCAAATAATTTATTGTAGAGAAAATTAAGTGACTATTGATTACAGCTCCATGAATTTCCTAATTAATTTTAAGATTTTAAAATGTAAGTCTTAGTTACGTTTTGGATTTGCTGTCCTACTCTTTTTGCCTGCTACTTTTGTGATATCACTCCAGTTGCAGCCAAGGCAGTCCTGGAAAACAGCCCAGGGATAAAATGTAAAGACCAGAACTGAATCAAGCACAGCACAACACACAGCCAAAGAGGACCTGAGAGAAGATAAGGATGACAGAGAGAAGGAAGTTCAGGAAAAACTTACAAGTAGAATGGAAAGGGGAAACTTTAAGGCTGCTAGACACTTACCCATATCAGAGTCAGATGAATAAGTAATGTGAGACAAGAATACATAGTTCACCTAATATGATAATCACACTGAACAAAGAAAGTCACAAAGAGAAAAACAAATATGTAATATCACTTATGTGGGATGTAAAATATGACACAAATAAACTCATCTGTGAAACAGAAACAGAGTCACAGATACAGAGAATAGACTTGTGGTTGCCAAGGAGCGGGACATGGATGAGGGATGGACTGGGAGTTTGAGATTAACAGATGCAAACATTATGTATAAAATGGGTAACAATAAGGCTCTAGTGTATAGCATAGGGAGCTACATTCAGTATTCTATGAAAAAATGTAATGAAAATCAATGTATAATATGTATAACTGAATCACTTTTCTGTACAGTAGAAATTAATACAACTTTGTAAATTAAACTACACTTCAATAAAATTAATTTTTAAAAAAAGAATACATAGTTCAGAATCTACCTGTAAAAAATGTTATTTCTTTATACAGATACAACTACCTATCAGTTGAAAAATAAATTTAAAAGTGCTTTTTTCCCATATGTATTAATTTGATAAAATGTCTAATTAATCACTAAAGTGAACAGTGAAGAAAATCTGCAGCCTAGCACAATACTGTAAAGCAATTACCTTCCAATTAAGAAAATAAAATACACTCCCAAGATCTGCAACAATCTGAAAGACTATTATCTATCTTTAACTTCTTAAAAAGGATTTGATATATTCACTACAATAATTATTTTCCCAATAGAATTATTTTCTTTACAAATATGATAAGAATGAGACACAGTTCCTCACATCAGGAGAATCAACACTTAAAATATGATAATCTTGCAGACAGATGATGTAATTCTTTTATTATAATTATGTTGATTAGCTGTAGTGACATTCTGCGCCCTACCCGGTGGAGCCTACTTCCTGGCATCTGGTTTTCCCCTTTAGCTCACTCTCCATTTCTCCTCAGTCTCCTTTGCTTATTTCAACTCTTCAGTTTGACTTAAAAAATTCTTGTGTCCCAGAACTTATTCTTCGAACCCCTCTCTTTTCTAACTTCATGGACTTTCTAGGTAAATTATCAGTTTCGAGACCTTAAATACTGTGTGTATGCTGCATGCGTGCATGCTAAGTCGCATCAGCCATGTCCAACTCTCTGTAACCTACGGACTTCAGCCCTCCAGGCTCCTCTGTCCATGGGATTCTCCAGGCAAGGATACTGAGGTAGGTTGTGACACCCTCCTTCAGGGGATCTTCCCCGCCCAGGGGTTGACCCAACATCTCTTATATCTTTGGCACTGCAGGCAGGTTTTGTTGTTTTGGTTTTTTTTTTTTCCACTACCAGTGCCACTTGAATTCTCTTTTTTAAACTTCAGGCTCATGTTTATATTTACTTGTATTATATTTATATTTATTTATATCAGACTATCAAAACTGAACTTTTGAATTTCTTCCTGAGTCTTCTCTATCCCCAATATTGCTCATTCTTAGTAATAACAACTTCATTGTTTCATTTTCTTACATCAAAAACATGAATCATTTTTTACTTCTCTCACATAAAACAATGTTGAGTCTTCAAAAGACATTCAGAATTGTAACTAAGTTCATTTCTAACATTATTTTTTAGATTCCACACATAAGCAATATGATATTTGTCCACATAATATGATATTTATCACACATAAACACTGTAATATATTTGTCCTTCTCTGTCTGACATTGTCTGATTTGCTTTACTTAATTGCCAGGTCCATCTATGATGCTGCAAATGGCATTATTTCATTCTTTTTATGGCTGAGTAGTATTCCGTTGTATATAGGTACTATATCTTCTTTATCTATTCCTCTGTCAATGGCCATTTTTAGGTTGCTTCCATGTATTGGCTATTGTAAACAGTGCTGCAGTGAATACTGGGGGGCCCATATCCTTTCAATCTGTATTTTTCTCTGGATATAAGCCCAAGAGTGAGATTGCTGTCTATATCCAAACATCCTCATATTATAAGGATAACAATCATTTTCGATTAGGATCCATACTATTTACTTCATTTTAACTTAATAATCTCTGTTAAGATCCTATCTCAAATATTGTCACATTCTGAGTTACTGTAAATTCGAATATCAGCATAGAAATTTGGGCAGTTTGGGGAGTGGGGAATACAATTCAGCCCATAACAACCACAAATTCATATTCAATATCATGAATCCAAAATTTAACTGACTCTGAATTAAATGACAGATAATGTGAATAAGTTTCTGCTGGTTGGAAGGTAAGGAGAAAACATGAAACAAAGGATTAATAAACAAAATGAATTAGATTTGACATTCACTCACCATTCAGGTCTTGGGAAATTTTTCATATCCACTACTACCCTGATCCACTGAGTAGAATACTATTAAAACAAAATTTTTTGCATAAATCTCCAAAAGAGGTCTAACTTGTGACATAGACCCAGACCTTAGACCTAGAATGATAAAACTGACTATTATGCATTGAAAATTGGAGTCATTTAAGTTGTACCTTATTGTATTTAAGCTCTCACCCTTGCTATTTGGTAAAATAAATTAGCTTCAAGAATGCTGAATTGAAAATGTTGTCTTGATTATTCATCTCTTGGGCCTTAGACTTTTTTATTTTCCCAGACCACTGAAGACTGAATAAATGCCTGAAAGCATTCATACCCACAAAAAACCTGCTGTGGTATTCATCAACTGATTTTTTTAAAGGCCACTTAGGAGACTTCAACCTGGTACATGCAGAAAATAGATTATTGTTGGGGTTTGTGTTGTTTAGAATCCTTAAATCTCAGCGACAGTGTTTAACTTGAAAATGAGTTTACTTACAATGATTAATTTTTATAAAAATTCAAAATGAGAAAATGTGAGTTTTAAATATGCTGTATTTGCCAACACTTGGTTCAATGGGCTTATCTGGATATTTAACAACTACACTACAGATAAATTATAAGCATTTCTAAGCCTGGCTGCTGGGAAAGCAGGGTAGAATTCAGGTTGTGACAGGTTTCAAATGTCAAGTTCACGGTGAATGATCCTGGAGCTAATCTGCCCCACCCTCTTGCTTCTAACATTTCTCTAAGTCCTCTGGCTATGAGTTGAGAGAATTCAGGCACAGAATTTTAGGGATTCTTCATTATGACTCCTGACAAATTTGATAGGAATGACTGATTCCCTCCAAATCTTAGAACTTACAGAAATCTCCTTCTAGAAGTTAATGAAAAAAAGGTTATATGATTGGTGAAAACCCTCTCAGGGATCAACACTAGGCATTCCAAAGTAGTTTAGCAGCATTGTCCACTGACCAAGAGCAGGATGAATATAGAAAAATTAATAATAGGTACACTGTGAACACTGCCAGTGAAGCCTGGGTATTTAGCAGTCACAAATGGCTCTAGTTATACAAAGAAGGAAAAAAAAAAAAACACTCTTCTGGTGCATAATAACTATAGGATTTGCTTACAATTCTAGCAGCATAAATGGCTTCAAATTCCCATCCTGCTGTGTGACTTTAAGAAAGTCCTTAAACTCTTTGAACCGTTGTTTTGCTTTGTTTCTGTGTCCTGTATCCTAGGAAAAAATACTGCCTACTTTCTGGAATTGAAGGATTACAATGTAAACAGATAATTAAATGACATAATAACTGACTCATTGGAAAAGACCCTGGTGCTGGGAAAAATTGAAGGCAGGAGGAGAAGGGGACGACAGAGGATAAGATAGTTGGAGGCATCACCAACTTGATGGGCATGAGTTTGAGGAAGTTCCGGGAGTTGGTGATGGACAGAGAAGACTGGAGTGCTGCAATCCATGGGGTCACAAAGAGTTGGACACAACTGAGCAACTGAATGAACTGAACTGAACTGAACTGAATATCTCTTAAGCTTTCAACACTTAAGCATGCATAAGTACACATATATGTTAGCAAGTATATACAATAAAAGTTTCCCAAATGCTTTCTCATTTCTGATTTGGAGTTTATTATTTCAAAAAAGAATATTTGGGATAACTAAGAATAAAAGAGAATCAGTTCAGTTCAGTTCAGTCACTCAGTCATATCCGACTCTTTGCGACCCCATGCATCGCAGCACGCCAGGCCTCCCTGTCCATCACCAACTCCCGGAGTTCACTCAGACTCACGCCCATCGAGTCAGTGACGCCATCCAGCCATCTCATCCTCTGTCCTCCCCTTCTCCTCCTGCCCCCAATCCCTCCCAGCATCAGAAGCTTTTTCAATGAGTCAACTCTTCGCATGAGGTGGCCAAAGTACTGGAGTTTCAGCTTCAGCATCATTCCTTCCAAAGAACACCTAGGACTGATCTCCTTTAGAATGGACCTGTTGGACCTCCTTGCTTTCAAGGGACTCTCAAGAGTCTTCTCCAACACCACAGTTCAAAAGCATCAGTTCTTCGGCGCTCAGCCTTCTTCACAGTCCAACTCTCACATCCATACATGACCACAGGAAAAACCATAGCCTTGACTAGAAGGACCTTTGTTGGCAAAGTAATGTCTCTGCTTTTCAATATGCTATCTAGGTTGGTCACAAGACAATTCTAAATGATGTGAAGATATTTATTGTTTTCTTTGAATTATTTTCTCAGATGGTGCTTAACTGGTTGAGAAGAGCCAGGCCTTATGAGATATCACAAGAAATAAAAATAAAAACGAATGTGCATGTTTGGTATGCACAAATTTGGTATGTGATGATGAGAAAAAAGACAACATTAATGTTATTAATAGAAAGTACTTATGTAGCTATTACAATGTTCCAGACATTAAGTGGTTTCCATATATTTAGTCAAGGCTATGGTTTTTCCAGTGGTCATGTATGGATGTGAGAGTTGGACTGTGAAGAAGGCTGAGCGCTGAAGAACTGATGCTTTTGAACTGTGGTGTTGGAGAAGACTCTTGAGAGTCCCTTGGACTGCAAAGAGATCCAACCAGTTCATTCTGAAGGAGATCAGCCCTGGGATTTCTTTGGAAGGAATGATGCTGAAGCTGAAACTCCAGTACTTTGGCCATCTCATGCGAAGAGTTTACTCATTGGAAAAGCCTCTGATGCTGGGAGCAATTGGGGGCAGGAGGAGAAGGGGACAATGGAGGATGAGATGGCTGGATGGCATCACTGACTCGATGGATGTGAGTCTGAGTGAACTCTGGAAGTTGGTGATGGACAGGGAGGCCTGGCGTGCTGCAATTCATGGGGTTGCAAAGAGTCAGACATGACTGAGTGACTGAACTGAACTGAACTGAAATGATATATTAACTGAACTGGTCCTGACTATAGGGTAATTATTATTATTGTTCCCATTTTATAGATAGGAAACTAGGGAACAAAAATCAAAGCTTTGTGACCAAGATCATATCCTTAGTAATACTAGAGATGGGTTTGGATATGAGTCATCTGATTATAGAGTCTATGTACTTAACAACTTCGCCACTTTTCCCTTATGTGTTCCCATGTGCCAGAAACTTTGGCAAATTCTTTCATTTATCTTATAACATTAATGTTTAGGTGGGATTTTTATTTCAATTATACGGGATAAGGTTCAAAGATGTTTAACGATTTAAAAGTCAAGCTCTAAGAACTGACAGATACAGCATTTTCACTTAATAACTCCAAATCCTGTGTTCTGTGCAGCAGTTGTCAGTACTATATTGGATGAACATCTTATAAAAATTTTTAGCTATCATTGTTTAATTAATTTTAAATTAGTAAAGATATTCCATTCTCTTTACTGAAGTTAACTTGTCTAGCTGAGGCCATAAATGTAATTGGAAAGGGAGTCTGCTAGCTATAACAACAAGCAAATGATAGAATAAACTGTGATTGTAGCTGTAGGTTCTGATTTACAGTCACTGAAATTGAATCACACTGTTTGAGAGACTGCTGGTTTTCATTTGTTGGGCATCTGGATATTCCTGTAAAATATCTCAAATGATGGTTAATAAAAGATATTGATAATTGAGAACTCCAAATGGAAAGTATAAGTTGTCAAGAATGGTAGGGGGAAAAAAATCCACCAAGTCCACAATTGTCTACTTTCAAGGTAAAATGCGTCTCCCTGTAAAGAGGGATGAACATGAGGATGTCTCTATAAATGGCTGTGATTGATTTCCTGGGTGACTAATAGCAATCAGTCTCTTCCTTTTGAATCACACCTCATATGTCACAACTCAAAGAGCCTTAATGCCAGCTAATGTCTGCACCCAGAAAGAGCAAGTAATGAATTCACAGATTGCCTTTCTTTCTATACTTCATTTAAGAAAGCTAATTGTTTAGGGAATAGACTCTCACTGGCTCATTGGTTTAATAATACAGGAAACTTGAAATTTCACAAATCTTGCATTTCACAGTAGGAAGCCAAACTCAGCCTAAATGAACAATCCTCTCTTACTCATAATTGTGATAAAAGCAGAGAGCCTTATTCATTATTAAAATGTAAACAGATAATGAATGAATTTACTAACTATTCTTTCCTGCTGGGGCATTTAGCCTTTGGGTAGCTTTTAGCTCTAAAATATAAATAAAGCACCTCCTCATTAATCTGAAACAAAAGATCACAAATTAAAATATTTTGTTCACCAAAACTGATCTTTTAGCTCAGCAGACCTCCACAGCAAGAATGTCTCCAGATCACTTATGGGAAATGTCACTAGTATTTTATTATTTTACTATTTTGTGCATTAATTATCATGGATTTCAAGTAGACCTACCATAGTATCATATGCATGCATTTGCTTTTTGTAATGCAAATTTAGAATAGGAAAGAAAGTTTTGAAGCTACAGGTACTATATACTTAGAATTTTTTATAATCCTAGGTACATCCAGGGAAATAAACCTCATTTGTGAATGTCATCAGTTATGTGGTTTCAGAAATAAAATAGGTTGAGAACCACTGATTTAGTTT
Organism: Aepyceros melampus; assembly: GCA_006408695.1. Taxonomy (NCBI): domain Eukaryota; kingdom Metazoa; phylum Chordata; class Mammalia; order Artiodactyla; family Bovidae; genus Aepyceros; species Aepyceros melampus. The sequence goes on along the minus strand of SJXQ01004052.1, from coordinate 13,774 downwards.
GTTAATATTTTAAGTTGAAGTTAAAGCATCAATTCTCATAGTCAAATTTATACATAAGCAGTACAAACTTAAGAGATACCCAGTCCTTGTCTTCTAATATTTATGTTAAAAGGTAAGACTCCTATCACAGAGTAATAAGTAATGTATTAATACATGACAAAGTAAAAACATAACAATAATATCACTGCTAAAAATAGCTATAATTCCTGGAGTTTTTATATCTAATAGATACTGTGTATGCGTATATATATGCATACACATATGCTTGCGTGTGTGCTGTCAGTCTTTGCAACCCCATGGACTATCACCCACCAGGCTCCTTTGTTCATGGAATTCCCCAGGCAAGAATACTGGAATAGGTTGCCACGGCCTCCTCCAGGGGATCTTCCTGACCCAGAGGTTGAACCCACATCTCCTCTGGCTTCTGCATTGCAGGCAGATTCTTTACCACTGAGCCACCCGGGAAATCTATCTATCTATCTATCTATGTGCATATATGTGTGTATAGTATATATATTATATAATATACATTTGGTACTTTATGTTCCTCCCAACAGTACATAAACAGTATGTTATTTCTCCATTTTTAAAGGAGAAATATGAGGCTAAGAGAGGTTAAATATCTTACCCTTGTAGCCAAGTGGTGAAAGCAAGATTTAAACCTAGGGATTCCTCAGAATTGCATGTGTATGCTTTTCCCATATGCCATTAAACAATGTGAACAACAACTATGAATTAGACTTATGTCTGACATTTAGCCAAGGTCAAAAATGAGTGAGACTAGAGAAAAGAAAGGGTTGAGAAAGATATTGTTAAAATTCAAAGATGGATCCCACTGACTCTTGCCCTTGTATGATCCCTTCCCCTTGAGTGTGGATGGAGTAGATGAGTATGATAGGATATCTTAATTCACATGGAAAAACTGGAGGGACTCTTTAGATGTAATCAAAGGCTCTAAACAATTGACTTTGAGTTAATCAAAAAGAGATTCTCTTGAGCTTTGAAGGTTAGCACTTCAGTAGGAGACTTATGTGCTCTCCTGGCTGACCTTGAAAACGTAAGCCACCAGGTTGTGAAAGGGAGGGGCTACTTGTAAAGGACCTAAAGGTAAAAATGGTCCCTGAACTAGAACCATCAAATAACAAAACATGATGTGTTTCTAATCATTCTGGGTGGAGGAATTCAGATATCAACACTGCGTGATGTTCTGAAAAATAGTAAATAGGAGGCAGTTTATAAATGGGCATTTGGAGAAAGCTAATTTATAAGTGACACTCAATACAACACCTAAATGCTAAAATTCCCAAACAGCATTGACAAAAGAAAGGAAAAAATAAGAAAACTGTGACTAGTATATAGAAAATAACACCTTATTTTGACAAAATATTTACATCTTAAGAAGGTTATTTCACCTCTAGGCTGAAATGCAAAATACCATCTTTTGCGTGTTTTATGTGTATTTCCAGCTTTATCATCTTTCTTTTTCTGATTTCTGAAAGCTTAATCAAGATGTCCTGAGCAGTCACAAATTTGAGATTGATTAGAGATTGTGACATCTGCACTGGCTTTAAATTGTAGAGGGAAAAAATGTATCACACCCAATTTGGGGTCATGGAAAATATATAGCAAGCTGAGTCATTAAATGAAGACAGTGCATGATGATGTTATATCTGTAAAGTGAAATATTATGTAGCTATTACAGATTTTGTCTTCAAAATATTTAATGATTTCAGAAAACATTAGCAAGGGTTAAATAGAAAAGTGGGATCTGAATTTGAATGTTATTTTGTTAAAACAAATTTCAGATGGAAGACATGAAAAAATAAACCAATTTGTTAGCAGCTATTAGCTCTACACAGTGGGATTATGTGAAATCTTATTTTTAATGTAATTTTTGCATTCTTGTACTTTCATGGATTTTATTTATGTTATGCAGTAGTATGCAAATTATAGATGAATTTCATTATTTTTTGAAAAAAATCAAAAAATAGAAACAATTTCATAGCAAGGCATTCAAATTTGAAGTGAATTATCTGGTCTATAGAAAGTGAGCAAAATGCAGCCATTAAACCCGTTCCACTCTCCAGATGCCTTGATTCTAAGTTCACATGGGTACATATGCAAAGAAAGGAAAATTTTTGTCATTTAGCCAATATCTAAGGTTCACAGTACATCATAAATAAAATATTACTCACTTCCTTAGCTACAAAAATGAGTAACCAAATTAGATGATGAATATCATGATCTCTTCAAGTTATACTGCTCTATAGTTCCATAGTCTATGATTTACTGGTATAGAATTCTTAAAGATACTCAATTTTTGTGTTAAGAATTTCATTTTCTTTAAAAAAAGTATAAACAGAAAACATTTAGCCTTAAAATCTATTACATCATGAAGGAGCTGGTTGCAAGCAGAGAAACAGTGCAGTATAGCATTAAGGCCAAGGGCACTGAGGTCACATTATTTATGGTTGAATCATGTCACTGACACTTACTAAGTGTGTGATTTGAGTCAAGTTCTCTGTGCTTCAATTTGCTCATCTATGGTTAATGCTGAACTGATAGAGTTGAATATTAATGAATAGATGTAGCCTACTTGGAACAGTATCTGGCACATGTTAAATACATATTAGTTATTATTATTTTTCTCACCTGCTAAAGTAGGAAGAGAAAAAAATGAGTCAAATGAAAAACAGCCCAAGGGAATTGGAGCAATTTATTCTGCATTAGAAAAGGGCTAGGAGGGACATCTAAAATTTCTCAGTCAAAGCAACCTTATTAACTTGCATGATTGCTTCTCCTCTTAACCTGCTATTTTACCTTTAGAGGAAGAATTACGTGGGCATATTGCTAAAGATAGTTAAATAACTGAGATTCTAGCTCAGAAGAGGGAGGATTCTGCATATAACCCAGTTGCCAATTTAATTTTTACCTTTCCTCCAAGGCCACTCTCAAATGCCATTTTCTCTGTTAAATTCTGTTAACAAAAATAGAAATGTTTCCTATCTCATCTTTTAAAGTCCTTGTGTCAGCACACATGTGACACTTTTTGATAGAATGTTATTTCATATAAACGTATAAATGCTGTATATTCTCCAACAAAATATATTAATAATTTATTCAACAAACATTTGTATAGTGCTAACCATGTTCCAACCTCTGCTTTAAGCACTTTGCAAATATTATCTCATCTAATCCTTGTGGGTGATTGTAAAATGCAGCCATGATTCCTCCCATCTGTGTTTGCACACCTGTATGCCGTGTGACTTTGCCATACTTCCCAAGTGTATTTCTCCATCTCCTCAAATCTCTGTTGCCCTTGTGATTTGTTTTGTCCATAGAATGCATCAGAAGTGATATTTTGTTAGCTGAGAGTGTATACTGAAACAGTCTTACAGTTTTTGCTTTGGTTTTCTTGCTTCCCTGGGATTGCCACATAAAGGCACATTAGTCTTTTTAAGGATAAGTGATACAATGGACAGACAAGCCAGCCAATGACTAGTAACACCTACTAAATAATGAATAAAATTCTTAGATCAAATTTGCTTGTGTGCATGCTCAGTTGTGTCTGACCTTTGACACCCCTTGGACTGAAGCCCTCCAGGCTCCTCTGTTCATGGGATTTCCCAGTCGAGACTACTGGAAGGAGTTGCCATTTCCTCCTCCAGGGAATCTTCCCAGTCGAGTTATCAAACCTGCGTCTCCTGCATTTCCTGCAATGGCAGGTGGATTTTTTACCACTGAACCCCCTGGCAAGCCCCCTTAGATGAAATATCCCCAGAGAAACCACCAGATGACTACAACTGCATAAGCGACCCAAGCAAGAACAGCAGGAAAATTACCAGCTGATTTTGGCCACCGAGTTTAGAGAGACATTTGTTTTATAGTCAAGGGTAACTGATATATATCCCAGAATAGAAATGTAAACCTGATATAATTCCATTTCCATTTTACAAATGAGGAAGCAGAGATACCTAAACTAATTGTTCAAGTTTCCGCAGAAAGCACCTGGCAAACCCAAGATTCAAACTTAAAATGTGGCCCTGACCATCACACTAAGCTGGCTTCCTTAAATTAGCATTCCAGTGTATAGTTTCCTCAATTGCACTAACATTTGTGAAGCAACCTTGCCCTCAATTAAGGACCACAGTGTCTACTGACATTCTTATTTGCATCATTTTTGTTTGAATCTCCCAACTATCCTCTGGGGTAGGCAGGCCAAGTGTCAACACTTTCATCCCATAGATTTGAGACAGAGACTCCTAGAAGTAAGCATAATGACCAAAGTTACACAAGGAAGAGGGAAGACTCTTAAATACACTCTCTTTGTTTTCACATATTACCTAATGCACAGGTACCAAGTTTTCCCTAAGTTGTATATATTAGAGTATCTCTCATGGAGTAAATTTTTAATGAATATTTACAGTAATTAAATGCAGTGGAGATATATCATTTAGTCTGTGCTTAATTTATTTCCCCTTCTTTTGCAAATGAGGTCATTCATTCTTCTTATTTATATTTCTTCATTGCAGATTCCATATGTTACACAACATGACAAAGAACAGCCCTCACAGCCATCAAGAGTGATGACAATAAGTAGTGATACCAAGAGAGAAATGAATCTCTCTTCTTGCTATTTCTTACATGTTTCAAGTCAGTACCTAGGGACTCCAAGTGACAATCACCTTGAATTGTGACAGCTTGAGAGAGGAGCAGATAGGCTGGTAAAAAGCATATAGACAGAATGATAAGGCATAGATTCAGGGGCAACAGTTTTTTGGCATAAATATTTGGCAGGAAAAAGGAGGTGATATAGTGGCAACCACTCTGTAAAATCATGGATTTGACCTCTACAGAGCAAAGTTTTAAGTTCTTCATTGTTCTTATAAAAAGATATATAGATATATATTATACCTCTTACATCTTACGCCTGTCTTTTATGTCTATCTTTTAAGTCTATTATAGCACATATGGTAGCTATTTTGTTTAATTAAAGAAAGGAAACTTTGGATTATATGTAAACTGCAAGTGCTGATAACAGTCCAGCCACTTTTGATTTATAATTAATCAATATGACAAATCCCCGGCACACTAAATATCAAGACTCCTGACCTATTCAGATGCTAATGTCTCATTGAAGTCCTCTGTCCTTTGCCTTAGGAAAATAGAGCTTATGAGACAGTCATTAATGCCAGCCCCAGGAGGCTGAACTTTAAGAACTAATGCAAACACCCACCAGGAAAGCAAGATCTATTTAAGCAGAGAGGATATGCTGAATGGATAATATAAATATAATTGTGCTGTTCGTCTTTCCTCTTCCCTTTCCTCCCACAGCTGTATCTTTTGGGAAATTGAAGACAAGAGGAAATTTGTCAGTTTAGTAAAGTGAATTCACTGTCAAATTTGAGAAAAAGTAGGATGTAAATTAATAGAATACTCTGCATCTCTTCTCTACAAATACCTAGTGGAATAGGATGGGGGATGGGAGAGAGGTTCAACAGGGAGGGGATATATGTTTAAATATGGCTGATTTGCATTGTTGTATGGCAGAAACCAACACAACATTGGAAAGCAATTTCCATCTAGTTAAAAAATAAAATTTAAAAAATCAATAGCAAACAATGCTGCTGCTGCTGCTGCTGCTGCTAAGTCGCTTCAGTCGTGCCCGACTCTGTGCGACCCCATAGACGGCAGCCCACCAAGCTCCCCCGTCCCTGGGATTCTCCAGGCAAGAACACTGGAGTGGGTTGCCATTTCCTTCTCCAATGCATGAAAGTGAAAAGTGAAAGTCAAGTCGCTCAGTCGTATCCGACTCTTAGCGACCCCATGGACTGCAGCCTACCAGGCTCCTCCATCCATAGGATTTTCCAGGCAAGAGTACTGGAGTGGGGTGCCATTGCCTTCTCCAAGCGTAACAATAGTAATGTAAAATTTGTCTAATGCAAGAAGACTTCACACTTCAGGCAGAATCTGTGCTACTCTGGGTTGAACTTAACTTTAGATGTACATCTAAACAGTGCTAATTTTCACTAAAGTCTCTTCTATGCTAAGAAATTCAGAAATCTAAGGGTAGAAGCAGGAAGGGGAAAATAGGAGAGAAACAGATACCATATTATTATAGAAGTTTGAAGCAACATATCTAAGAAAATAGTGGAGATAATTTACACTTTTTTATTATTTCTTTCTTGTCTTTTATTTTCCTCTTGTTTGGAGGGATCATAATGTTAAAATATTTAAATTCTAAGATCTGGACTTGGAATTGAAATATATTTAACACTGATACAATGAGTAAAAGAAACACACATATCAAGATATATCCAACTCTAGGTATGAAATAATCTGGATCTAGAATAATACTAATAATTCTACCAAAGATGGCTTAGCTCCTAACTTCATGAATTGAAAATAGTTTTATTTCTCAAAAAATGGAAGGATTTGTTTCAAATTTCAGAAACTTCATGTATTTATGCCTTTTCCCCTATGATATTTAGCTAATTTAAGGAATAGCAGAAAATGATCAGTATTTGTTAAAGAATAAACTAAGCTTTGTTACCTTAAAATATGAGACACTGTTTGTCTAGACATTGCTAGAACATTACTTAAGTCTAGAGAGGAACTGCTTCTACCTTTCCTTTCCCACTTTCCAAAAAAAAAAAAGCCCCTAACCTAGATTCTTGAGAAAGTTTTAGGAGGAATCTGTCTGTGAGAAGGCTAAGTTTGCAAAGCAAATTCTGTACCTATATGTAGTCAGTGAAATGCAAGGATGAGCCTATTTCACATTCCAAGTGCAAGATATGCAACACAAAAAGAGGAAAGAGATAAATCAACACTGCTTCTTCAAGCAATTTTTCACCCTAATGTGTCCCTTAGCTCCAGTCTGGCGAGATTCCTCTTCTGGCCATGAGGAATGAGTGTGGGGAGTTCAAAAAAGGTTTGCAAATTCTTTAATACTGCATCCTCTGGGTAGAAAGATGGAAGCCCTATAGCAAATTATGAGGATGAGGCAGGAAAAGCCCCCTTTCTCCTAATAAAGGAGAAAGAAAAGCCCTCTTTCTCCTAATAAAGAGAAGTAGGAGTTGCTCCTTTCAATTCAAATTGAACTGATAAGACAAATGACTAGATTCATAGAAGGCAATAACTTTACATCTAGCTCATTATTGCTTTAATAGCACAATTTTGGACAAAGAATAGTGTAGGACTAAATATCCATTGGCCACAGGAAAGGAGAGACAAAGAAAGGAAGGAAAGATAAAAGGAAGGAAAGGAAAAAGACAGGGGGATAAATCATGAAAAAAACTTCATGATGAGAAAACAAGATACTCAGAGAATAGTCAGAGATTTATCCCATCCATTTAATACTTTAAAAAGACAATTTACTGACTTTTTAAAAATCAGTAAGATATTTTCAAGGAAAAATTTCACTGGACAAAGATAAACAAGGAAGGAAGATTTTTATTGAATAAAGAGGAGAAGGGGATGACAAAGGATGAGATGGTTGGATGGCATCACCGACTCAAAGGACATGAGTTTGAGCAAATTCTGGGAGATAGTGGAGAACAGAGGAGCCTGGCATGTCACAGTCCATGGGGTGGCAAAGAGCTGGACATGACTTGGCCACTGAACAACAAAAATTGCCTTAGGGAAAAGTGACCAGAATTCATAACTCTTATGTAAAGGAGTATGGGGCTTGAAGAGCTGGGGTGGGAGCTATAGCAGATTGTTTTTAAGTACAGCTATTCAAAGGAAAAGTAGCTTAGACTGGAGGTAATTTTACAACTTAGAGGAAGACTGCCCCTTAAATTGATGTTACTTCAGTTGTGTCTGAATCTTTGAGACTCCATGAACTGTAGCCGACCAGGCGCCTCTGCCCATGGATTGTTCATGCCCTTCTCCAGGGGATCTTCCTGATCCAGGAATCTGGTGGCTCCTGCATATGGCAATCCACTCCAGCACTCTTGCCTGGAAAATCCCATGGACGGAGGAACCTGATAGGCTACAGTCCATGGGGTCGAAAGAGTAGGACACAACTGAGTGACTTCACTTTCACTTTCTTTACCACTAGCACCACCTAGGAAGACACCCCCACCTTTGCTTAAATTAGTCTCCTATTTTCCCACAAAAACCTGGAAAAATAAGGGTGTAAATTCTTTAATGATTACATTTTGAAGAGATTATTTTCTTGCCCTTGAGAAAGACACTCTTGGGCTATAACCTGGCAAGAGCTTTTTAAAAGATTTACGTCTCAAAAAGGTGAAGAAAATTTACAATTACAAGTGTTCTAAAGCAAATGCTCTGGGAGAAAGAGGTCAGAATCCTATTAAGGAAAAAATGTGCCTAAAGTTTACTCAAGCTGAGGGGAATATTAAGGCCTGTCTTGATCAATATCATAAACAAGAGTTCTAAAAAGGGATAGAGGACATTTTAAATATCTGATTAAACAAATGCTAATGGTGGTGGACAGGGAAGCCTGGCATGCAGCAGTCCATGGAGTCGCAGAGTCGGACACCACTGAGCAACTGAACTTAACTGATTCAAATAAAGCATAAAAAGGGAGTTGGCCGGCAGACAAATGTGGCTGTTTAGCCGGCTCTTCTGAAGAGCACAGTTTATAGAAAACATCTGAATGAAGAAATTATGAGATATATAGCTAAAACTGAGCATTTAAAAGATAATATCATAAAATACATCCAAGATCCCTGGTAGCCCAGACAGTAAAGAATCTTCCTGCAATTGTGGGAAACCCAGGTTCGATCCCTGTGTCAGGAAGATTCCCTGGAGAAGGGAATGGCTACCCTCTCTTTATTCTTGCCTGGAGATGGAGGAGCTTGACGGGCTACATAGTCCATGGGATTACAAAAAGTTCCACACAACTGAGTGACTAACACTTTCATTTTCACAAGACATAACACAACAATGTGCCAGTGATTAATGGAGCCTTAAATGGTCACTAATATTCTTCACTATCTACAATTTTATAATAATAATAATAATAATAAACCTCAGGATATATTTTTTAAAAAATAAGATAATAAAATAAAGCAAGAAGGTATCTAAATGAGTTGAGTAAAGCGTCTGCCTGCAATGCGGAAGACCTGGGTTCAATCCCTGGGTCGGGAAGATCCCCTGGAGAAGGAAATGGCAACCCACTCCAGTATTCTTGCCTGGAGAATCCCATGGACAGAAGAGCCTGGTGGGCTACAGTCCATGGGGTCACAAAGAGTCAGACACGACTGAGTGAGCAACTTAACTATTAATACAAAAAAGGCAGGGCCATCCAACCTTGGAATTCTTAACCAAGAAGATTGATTTTAAAATGGAAAGTGCCAAAGCAAACATCATTAAAAAGAAATTAAACCTCAATAAGAAAAATTACAGCAAGAGTATCCAGACATTTAAAATAAATTTTAAGTATCTAGGCTCAAATCCCCAGAGGAGAGTTTAAAACTCAACTCTTCAACATATCCCCTGAATATTCATGGGTGGGCTTGCAAAACTATTCTTAAAATTTTTGAAAAATGATGGAAAACAAGGAATATATTTAAAGGTTTTTTTTTAATTTATTTAAAGGACACAAAAGGGAAAATTTTCTCTAAAATTTTATGTCAAACACTTCTTCACTGTATGGCTCATCTGCGGCCCTAACATTTATTTTAGTCATTAGCTGGAAGTGACTGCTGATTACACATGTGAAAAAAGAACTGCCTCTTAGTATTTTTTTTCAATTTAAGATTTACAACAGTTCCAAGTATAAGACAATTTTAAAAGAGGAAAAATGATTATTGTCTGACTTCTCACAGAAAATATCCTACTCTTGTGAAAAATCTTTTCCTGTAAATATGAAATATGCATGAAATACATAGTGTATATTACATAATCTATGACTAACCAAGACTTAGATAAAAAAAATTTTGTGTGTGTTTCAAATGTATTAAATGTTTTAATAAAATATTATTAAACGTCTGTTTTGATTTAAAAACTCTGATTCTACATATAATTAAAAAGTAAGAGAAATCCCTCACAAGAATTTTCTATCATTTTTGCTGCTACTATTAAGACATTTTACATCATAAGCAAATCTGAGATAGGATTTTCTAACAAAGTTTTATCTAATAATTTAGGATTTCTTTCATAAGCAATATTTAAGAATATTCCATAGGTAAGTAGTGAATTCTGAATCCCATTGTTTCTTTTATCTATTTTTCCCCATCTTGGTCATTTCTCACTTTCATTATTACAATATGTCTCAAGGAAGATTATGATATTAGTAATTTGTATCTGATTATAAATTTAATTTCTCACCTTCTCCAAAGGTAATTGCATTTAAACATTTAACTCACCCACACTGTATCCTTTAGGTTTTCCTGTCATTCTTTAACAATGTGGAACAAATTAGTTATCACAACATGGATCCTTAAAATATTCATTTATTTATTATAATGGTTGTCAATCCAGTAAGCAGTTCAATAGGTCTGCATATGTCAAGAAGTTTCATACAATTTCAATGATCCAGGTCAAGACCATCCCCAAATGATCTCATTCACTAAAAAAAAAAAAAAAACAGATTTTCCTGTTTTCTGTTATTTTTATATCTCTCTCTAGATATTTCTTTTCACCATGGGTGAATACCTATGGGTGAATACCCATGGGTTATACCTATGGGTTTCCCAGGTGGTACTAGTGGTAAAGAACCACATGCTAATGCAGGAGACGTAAGAGATGAGGATGCATCCCTGGGTCAGGAAGATCCCCTGGAGGAGGGCACAGCAACCCACTCCAGTATTCTTGCCTGGAGAATCCAGGGACAGAGGAGCCTGGCAGGGTACAGTCCATGGGGTCGCAAAGAGGCAGACATGACTGAAGCAACTTAGCACAACATTCTTAACCTCAGTGTGGGCTCAGTCAGACCTGCTTTTTTATTTGCTCAATTCATCACTTAGTTCTTGGTGCATCTCACTCTCTTATCACCAAAATGTAAACATTCTGTAGTCTTCTTCCACATGTTCTCCCTTGAGATTTCATAACATGTGATGATCTGTGCATGCTCCCTTAAATTCACTGACTTAATGCTTTCCTATTTCTACAAGCTTTATCTTATTACTGTCTTCATCCAAGTCAATAGATTTTTATTCCAATTAGAATTTCTGAATGAATGCTACTAGAGTTTCAGACAAAAAGAAACAGCAAGGTATGCATGTTCTTGAAATATCTCCTCTTAAATGTCCTTGAAAAGGTTTGCTTTGGAATGTTTGGTTGTTAGTTGTTGTTGTTCAGTTGCTCAGTTGTGTCCAGCTCTTTTCAACCCATGGACTGAAGCATGCCAGGCTCCCTTGTCTTCACTCTCTCCTGGAGTTTGCTCAAATTCATGTCCAGTGAGTCAATGATGCCATCCAACTATCTCATCCTGTGTCTCCCTTTCCTGCCCTCAATCTTTCCCAGTAAAAGGTCTTTTCCAGTGTGTCAGTTCTTTGCACAAGGTGGCCAAAATATTTGAGCTTTAGCATCAGTCTTTCCAATGAATATTCAGGGTTGATTTCCTTTAGGATTTACTGGTTTGATCTCCCTGCAGTCTATTGTTTCCCTATCTATTTGCCATGAAGTGATTGGACCAGATGCCATAATCTTAGGTTTCAGATGTTGACTTTTAAACCAGCTTTTTCACTCTTCTTTTTCACCTTCATCAAGAGGTTCTTTAGTTCTTCATTTTCTGCCATAAGGGTGGTGTAATCTGCATATCTGAGGTCATTAATATTCTCCTGGCACTCTTGATTCCAGCTTGTACTTTATCCAGCCTGACATTTCACATGATGTACTCTGCATATAAGTTAAATAAGCATGCATGATTCATTGGGTAGAAGAAACTGTGATAAATAGGCTTTTAGCAGTGTTGTGGCAAAGTGTTGGAGTGTGGGAGACATCCTAGAATCCTGTGATGAAGTCTCAGTCTTTCATTGAAGCTGTGCATATGGATTGTGAAGTTCACAAGTGCTTCTCAGATTCCCATTCCTGCTTAGGTGGAATAAAATGGCTAGAAGGGGCTGATAAAACTTCATTAGGTTAAGCTCTGGTAAAATAGTTTCTCTTGAAGAAAGACCTAATGAAAAACAGAATGCTGTGGACACTTTTCTTCTTTGCCAGAAGTGAGAGGATTTCTCTCTAATCTTCACCGAGAGCCTGGTAAATCTCCTGGAGCTGAAACAAGCAAAAGTGTAATCACACTACCCTAAGACTGGGCCCCTTTGGAGCTTTTTATCTCCTAGATTTATCCATATCAAGTTTCAAGCTATTCAATTACAGTTCAGATTTTCCTACCTCCATACTGGATCCTATGGAGATTTCTGCTAATGGGTCTCTGGTCTGTTAAGTTGTAATTCTCCATGTTTTCCCATCTCTCTCTCCAGTTTTGAGGGCAGCTGTTTGCTCTGTGACTTCAGTTCATGGAGACATTAAAGAAGAGTTGTTAGTTTTCAGTTTGTTCAGCATTTTACTGGTTGTGAGGAAGGAGTGAACTTAAGCTCTTTACATGTCAGACCAAATAACCCCATCAGTTCCTTGACCTCTTCTATGACCTACCCTTCATCTCATCTGAGCCAGTGACTTATCTCAGACTTCGTCAGTATTAAAAACAAAGTCTTCTAAAAATCTCAATTTAGAGTATTCCACTTCAGATTATCACTTTTTTATTTTCAGTGTTTTCTAACATATCAACTCCAAAAATATTCTAGCTTCACCAGAATCTAAAATTAATTCGCTATACCACTTTTCTTTGTCCCTATCACTGATATGCCCAATTTCTGGTTTATTGTTAAATACATGGTTCATTGCCAAAAAGCAAATCCACACAATATTTGTATTTCTAATTTCTCCAAGTTATCTGAAATAAATTCCAACTCTACTTAAATCTGGCTTCCCAGGTGGCTCAGCTGGTAAAGAATCTGCCTTCAATGCAGAAGACCCCAGTTCAAGTCCTGGGTCAGCTAGTTCCCTGAAGAATGGATAGGCTACCAACTCCTATATTCTTTGGCTTCCCTGGTGGCTCAGGCAGTGAAGAATCCTCCTGCAATGCAGGAGACCTGGGTTCAATCCCTGGGTTGGGAAGTTCCCCTGGAGGAGGTCATGGCAACCCACTTCATATTTCTTGCCTGGAGTATACCCATGGACAGAGGAGCCTGGAGGGCTACAGTCCGTGGGGTCACAGAGTCAGACATGACGGAACAACTAAGCGTGCGCGCACACACACCCACACCCACACGTTAAATCTAAGTCTTTGGGTTCTCTTATTTCTTTACCTAAGCAGTTGAATGTTGTTGAAGAAAGTATTCATCCATGATGACTGGTCTCATTGTTCTTATGACCAGATTTAAAGTAGATCCTTAGTGCTCCCCTACATTATTCTATTTTTACTCACTCATGTTCCCACTCTCTTAAATAAACATTTTCATATTTTCTTCCTGCTCTTCAAACTTCCAAGTACTTCTGCTGCTGCTAAGTTGTTTCAGTCGTGTCCGACTCTGTGCGACCCCATAGATGGCAGCCCACCAGGCTCCCCCGTCCCCAGGATTCTCCAGGCAAGAACACTGGAGTGGGTTCCAAGTACTTCTACTTTATCCTTAATGATTTTGCTTCCTATTTCACTGAAAAATAAGAACAATCAGAAGATAACTTTCATAAATTTCTATTATAATATTGTTGCATCCTTCACTTTATATTCTGTATTCCTTCCTGTTACTACTGATAACTGACCATACCAAAGACCAACTCTTCCACTAGTGTACCA
>SJXQ01004051.1:158727-171488 GCA_006408695.1 Aepyceros melampus | reverse complement strand
GGCGGCTCCGGGGTCTGGGGCCTGGACATGGTGGGGCCTGAAAGAAGCACGGGTCTGAGCCGGTGCGGTGTTCCTGGGGCGGGTGCCCCAGAGGGGTCTGCTAGGTCCCCCGCTAAGTCACCCCCACAGGAAGCTGCTAACCCTAACCCTAACCCTAACCGCAGTGAGCGAGCCGCAACCGCCCCCTCAGGGTTTGGAGGCTCTCCGTCTCAGCTGCGCAGACAGACTGGCTGCTCACTGTGCTCCAGCCTGTGCGCCAGTGGCCTGCTGAGTGTTCTGCCGTGCCTGCTTCTCACCTGTGCGCCTTTTGCGGTAAAGCGTCTGCGAGAATCTTCAGTTTGGGGGGTTGTTTGTACTCGTGTTGGACTTTGACAATTCTTTCCACATTGTGGTTAGAAGCCCTTTGTTAGATGTATAATTTGCAGGCGTTTTCTCCAAATCTGTGGCTTGCCTTTCCTTCTCTTACCAATCTTCAGGAGGATGTGCGTTTCTTGTTTTAATATTTATTTATTTGACTGCCTCAGGTCTTCATTGCATCATACAAAACCAGGGATTGAACCTGTGTCCCCTGCACTGCAAGGAGGATTCCTATCCATCAGGGAAGAATGTACGTTTTAAATTTTGATGAACTCTAACTTACCACTTTTTCTTTTGTGGATTATTCTTTTGGTGTCATATCTAATAATGCTTTGCTGAACCCAAGATCACAAAGGTTTTCTGTTTTCTTCTAGAAGTTTTAAAATTTGAGGTCTGACTTTTGGCCTATGAGCAATTTTGAGTTTTTATATAACATGCGAGGTACGGTCATGTTTCCCTTTCCTGCAGATGGATGTCTGATTATGCCAACACTTCATGTTTAAAAGACTGTCCCTGCTCCGCTGAACTGCCTGTGCAGGCACCTTGGCCAAACACTGACAGACACATTCATGGGGTGTCCCTGGGAGCAGCCGTCCTGCTGGGGATGAGGTGCCCGGCCTCTGTGGCATCCCACTGCCTTCGTGCCAGCCTCGTGTCAGTCCCGATGTCTGCTCAAGTCCTCCGGCTTTGTTCTTTCCCAGATCATTTGGATGAGTCTCGCTCTTTGCTCTCCCTCATGGTCTCCCGCTTGTCGGGGCCCCATTTGTAGCTCCTACAGGCAGAAGAATGGGCTACAGCAGCCCTCACTGCCTGGCCCACACCTGGAGCTGGCCTGGGGTCAGAGCCAGAGAAGGAGGACTACAAACACCGAAGCCTCAGCCGTGCGCCACTCGTCAAGTTCCGTCCCCCTTTTCAACTTGCCGCCTTTTCTGCACACTTTCTTCTAACATTTGTTCAGAGTTTTCACCTGTGGTCAGCGGGAGGGGCTGGCACTAACCAAATCCTTTTACTTTACAAAAGTGAGGGAGATGGAGCAGGGAAGGTGGGAGGGAAGGGCGTCTGGCAAAAAGGACAGCGGGCGGCGCACTTCTTTAGGGCAGCTGTGGGACAGACGCCCGTCACACGGCTTCCCGCACTTTGTGCATGTTTAAGTTGTTTTCAATACATTTTATTCAAAAAATCAGGAAAGATCAAATGTAGACACAGAAATTCTCAACAAAATGTTAACAAATGGAATTCTGTAACATATAGAAAGAATTATATATCATGCCAAGTGGGATTTATTCCAGGCATGTAAGGTTGGTTTAAAATTAAAAAATCAATTACTGTAACACACCATATCAATAGAAAAAAGACAAAACCATCATCTTAATAAATGCAGAAAAAGCATTTGACAAAATCTAACACTTCTTCATGATAACTATTCAACAAACTAGGAATGTAAGGAAACTCCGTCAACCCGATAAAGGGCAGACATCACACACAGTGGCGAAAACCCTGAGAGATGGCCCCGTCTTAGACCAGTGGCGAGACAAAGGTCTCTGCTCCCGACGTTGTGCTGGGACTTCCAGACACGGCGGCTGAGCAAGAACGAGCTAGAAGGCACACAGAAACCGTCTCTGCAGACAATGCGATGCTGTAGAAAGAGAACCCTAAGGAACCCACACAAGGAAGCTGTTGGAGTAAATGAGTCCAGCAAGGCCGCAGGAAACAAGAGCAACGCAGAGAACAGCTGAGTTTCCACTCATTGGCAATGACTAGCCCTACAGTCCACTTCAGAAAAAAAATTACACACATGATAGTCAAAAACACTCGGGAATAAATTTTTTTAAATGAATATAAAACATGGTTGAGATTAAAGAAGGCCCCAATAAATGGAAGACATCCTCTGTCCATGGATTAGAGAATTTAATATTGTTAAGATGGCAATACTTCCCAAATTTACCTACAGATTCAATGCAATCCCTCTCAAAATTCCATCTGCCTTCCACGTAGAAATTTACAGTTCAGTACAGTTGCTCAGTCATGTCCGACTCTTTGCGACCCCATGAATTGCAGCACGCCAGGCCCCCTGTCCATCACCAACTCCCAGAGTTCACCCAAACTCATGTCCATTGAGTCAGTGATGCCATCCAGCCATCTCATCCTCTGTTGTCCCCTTCTACTCCTGCCCCTAATCCCTCCAGCATCAGAGTCTTTTCCAATGAGTCAGCTCTTTGCATGAGGTGGCCAAGGTACTAGTTTCAGCTTTAGCATCAGTCCTTACAAAGAACACCCAGGACTGATCTCCTTTAGAATGGACTAGTTGGATCTCCTTGCAGTCCAACGGACTCTCAAGAGTCTTCTCCAACACCACAGTTCAAAAGCATCCATTCTTCGGTGCTCAGCTTTCTTCACAGTCCAACTTTCACATCCAGACATGACCACTGGGAAAACCATAGCCTTGACTAGACAGACCTTTGTTGGCAAAGTAATGTCTCTGCTTTTGAATATGCTATCTAGGTTGCTCATAACTTTCCCTCCAAGGAGTAAGCGTCTTTAAATTTCATGGCTGCAATCACCATCAGCAATGATTTTGGAGCCCAGAAAATAAAGTCTGCCACTGTTTCCACATCTATTTCCCATGAAGTGATGGGACTGGATGCCATGATCTTCGTTTTCTGAATGTTGAGCTTTAAGCCAACTTTTTCACTCTCCTCTTTCACTTTCAACAAGAGGCTTTTTAGCTCCTCTTCACTTTCTGCCATAAGGGTGGTGTCATCTGCATATCTGAGGTTATTGATATTTCTCCCAGCAATCTTGATTCCAGCTTGTGCTTCTTCCAGTCCAGCGTTTCTCATGATGTACTCTGCACAGAAGTTAAATAAGCAGGGTGACAATATACAGCCTTGACGTACTCCTTTTCCTATTTGGAACCACTCTGTTGTTCCACGTCCAGTTCTAACTGTTGCTTCCTGACCTGCATACAGATTTCTCAGGAGGCAGGTCAGGTGGTCTGGTATTCCATCTCTTACAGAATTTTCCACAGTTGATTGTGATCCACACAAAGGCTTTGGCATAGTCATTAAAGCAGAAATTGATGTTTTTCTGGAACTCTCTTGTTTTTTCCATGATCAGGTGGATGTTGGCAATTTGATCTCTGGTTCCTCTGCCTTTTCTAAAACCAGCTTGAACATCTTGAAGTTCATGGTTCATGTATTGCTGAACCTGGCTTGGAGAATTTTGAGCATTACTTTACTAGCATGTGAGATGAATGCAATTGTGCGGTAGTTTGAGCATTCTTTGGCATTGCCTTTCTTTGGGACTGGAATGAAAACTGACCTTTTCCAGTCCTGTGGCCACTGCTGAGTTTTCCAAATTTGCTGGCATATTGAGTGCAGCACTTTCACAGCATCATCTTTCAGGATTTGAAACAGCTCCACTGGAATCCCATCACCTCCACTAGCTTTGTTCGTATTGATGCTGACTAGAAATTTACAAGCTGACTCTAAAATTCATAGGGAAATGTAAGGAATCTTTAGGTATTTAAGGAGCAGCCAAAACAGTCTTGAGAAGAACACCGCTGAGGACTTACATTGCTCACTTTCAGAACTCAGTGCGAAGCTGCTGTCGTCGAGTCGGTGCAGGGCCCACGTGCAGACAGACGTGGAGCCAGCGAGCAACTCCAAGCTCAGAGGTGAGCCGCCAGGCTCACACTCGCCCGACTTGCAGCAAGCGTGTCAAGACCACTCAACGGGGAAAGAACAGTCTTTTAAGCAGACATTGCTGAGACAGCTGCAAATCCACACACAAAAGAATGAATTTGGGTGTTACCTCATGCCACACACAAAATTAACTAAAAGTGGATCGAATGCCCAAATGTGAGAGCTAAGACATTGGAGAAACTCTGCACGGCCTCACATTCTGCAAAGAATTCTTAAGTGTAACACCAGAAGCACAAGCAATAACAGAAATAAATTGAAGTTCATCGGAATTGTGACTTTGGGGTTTAAAGGCCACGATGAAGAAAAAGACAACCCACAGAATGGGAGAAAATATTCGCATATTATGTATCTGGTAAGAGTCTAGCATCTAAAATACAAATAGAACTCTTAAAACTTAGCAGTAAAAAGACAGCCCAATTCAAAAAACAGGCAAAGGATGTGAAAAGACATTTCTCCAAAGAAGATATTCCATTGGCCAATAAACACATCAAAAGATGTTCAACATCATTTGGTTGTACTGGGAAAGCAAACCAAAACCACAAGACATTCACCCCCTAGGAGGGCTATCACACAAATAAATGAAGGACAGCAGCAACTTTTGGTGGGAACTTGGAGAAAACAGAACCTGAGTGCACTGTTGGTGGGAATATAAACAGGATAGCTGCTGTGGAAGATTGTCGAGGTTTCTGAAATTTTAAACAGAGAATTAATGTTGCTGTTGTTCAGTCACCAAGTCGCGCCTGACTCTGCACCCTCGTGGACTGCAGCATGCCAGGCTCCTGTTCCTCCTAATTCCCCGAGTTTGTTCAGACTCACGTCCACTGAGTCAGTGATGCCATGCAACCACCTCCTCCTCTGCCGCCCCTTTCTCTTCTTGCCCTCAATCTTTCCCAACATCAGGATGTTTTCTGGTGAACTGGTTCTTTGCATCAGGTGGCCAGAGTATTGGAGCTTCAGCTTCAGTCCTTCCAATGAACATTTAGGGCTGATTTCCTTTAGGATTGACTGGTTGGATCTCCTTGCTATCCAAGGAACTCTCAAGAGTCTTCACCAGCACCACAGTTCGAAAGCATCAATTTTTCAGCACTCAGCCTTCTTTATGTCCAACTCTCACATCCATACATGACTACTGGAAAAACCATAGCTTTGACTAGATGGACCTTTGTTGGTAAAGTGATGTCTCTGCCTTTTTTTTTTTTTTAATACTTACAATGTATATTTATTATCATGCCAGGCTCCTCTGTCCCTGGGGTTTCTCAGACAGGAATACTGGAGCGAGTTGTCTGCTCTTTAATATGCTGTCTAGATTTGTCACAGCTGGTGGCTCAGACGGCAAAGTGTCTGCCTGCAGTGCAGGAGACCCAGGTCCGATCCCTGGGTCAGGAAGATCCTCTGGAGAAGGAAATGGCAACCCATTCCAGTACTCTTGCCTGGAAAATCCCATGGACAGAGGAGCGTGGTAGGCTACAGCCCATGGGGTCGCAAAGAGTCAGACACAACTGAGCGACTTCACTTCCTTCCCTTTCTTCCAAGGAGCAAACAACTTTGCATTCACGGCTGCAGTCACCATCTGTAATGATGTTGGAGCCCAAGAAAAGAAAACCTGTCACTGTTTCCACTTTTCCCCCACCTATCTGCCATGAAGTGATGGGACCAGATGCCAGGAGAATTCGTATAGGATCTGGTAACTCCACTTCCTCAGACTGGGAGGTGCACCTGAAGCAAGCCAGGACTGAGTCACAAAGAGCCCTTCAGCTCCTCCACGAGTGTGGCCGTTACTGTGGCGGCTGTGCAGGGCTTACACACTTTTCTGTATACATACATACATTATATTCCATGTACAAGTGCATCGTCAGATATTTTCTCCCGGTGTGGGCTGTCTTTTCATCCTCTCTCTCATACATGTGTGTATGTGTTTATGTACTTATACGTATATATTTAGAGCTTCCCAGGTGGCTCAATGATAAAGAATCCATCTGCTAATGCAGGAGACACAGGAGATTCAGCTTCTGTCCCTGCGTGAGGAAGATCGCCTGGAGAAGGAAAGGGCAACCCACTCCAGTATTCCTGCCTGGGAAATCCCATGGACAGAGGAGCCTGGCGGGCTACAACCCACAGGGTCAGAAAAAGTCGGACACGACTGAGCAGGGACGCACATACATATTCAGGCCGACAGCCTGCTTCGCAAAGCAGTTTCGAGTCTGCAGAATAACTGAAGGGAGAGTGCGGAGAGCACCCAGTCACCAGCCCTTCCCCACTCTCCCGTCACTAACCCTGGCCTTAGCACGGCTCAGGTGACGGGCAACATGGACACATCGCTGCACTGCAGCTTTAAGGGTGCTGGCACGCGCACACCTGGGCTGTCTCCGTGTCACACGGAAGGGCTTCACAGTCCTCAGAGCCCCTGCGCATCCCACCCACCTCGGAGCCCTGGCAGCCAGTGATGCTCTCTCGCCTCCGGCTTGCCTTTTCCAGAACGTCGTGGAGCTGGAATCCAGCAGCACGTGGCACTTTCAGAGCGGCTCCTTTCACCTGGGGACGAGCTTCTGAGGCCCTCTGTGTCTTTTTGTGGCTCCTGGCTCATTTCCTTTTATCCCTGCATGATACTGTTTTATCCATGTACCCGTTCATCCGTTCACCTGCTGAAGCGCGTCTGCAACACACACTGTGAAGCCCCTAAGCTTGGTGAAGCCCCTAAGCTTGGTGAAGTCCCTAAGTTGGTGAAGCCCCTAAGCTTGGTGAAGCCCCTAAGCTTGGTGAAGCCCCTAAGCTTCGTGAAGTCCCTAAGTTGGTGAAGCCCCTAAGCTTGGTGAAGCCCTGCTTATCTGCTCTTCCTCTTCATTTCTGTTGTCTACTTTTTCATGGCTTGTTCTTTGCTGTCATATTAGAAACTCTCACGGGTGGCTTTCTAGAAGTTTTGTGGGTTGTTTTTTTTCTTGTATATGATGCAAGGTATGGATTAAGTCTTTTTTTAAACATATGAATATCCAATTTTTCCAGCATCATTTGTTGAAAAGGCTATCCTTTCTCCAATTAATTACCTTTATTCAAAGTCAACTGACTATATTTATGCTTGTGGGCCCACTGGTCACTTACGTATCTTTACAGCAACACCAGACTATTTAGATTACTGTACTTTTATAAGAGAAGAAGGCAATGGCACCCCACTCCAGTACTCTTGCCTGGAAAATCC
This sequence comes from Aepyceros melampus, assembly GCA_006408695.1. Lineage (NCBI taxonomy): Eukaryota > Metazoa > Chordata > Mammalia > Artiodactyla > Bovidae > Aepyceros > Aepyceros melampus. The sequence goes on along the minus strand of SJXQ01004051.1, from coordinate 164,234 downwards.
CATGGATGGAGGAGCCTGGTAGGCTGCAGTCCATGGGGTTGCGAAGAGTCGGACATGATTGAGTAACTTCACTTTCACTTTTCACTTTCATGCACTGGAGAAGAAAATGGCAACCCACTCCAGTGTTCTTGCCTGGAGAATCCCAGGGACGGAGGAGCCTGGTGGGCTGCCATCTACGGGGTTGCACAGAGTTGAACATGACTGAAGCGACACAGCAGCACTTTTATAAGAACTGAAGTTACATAGTGTAGGTCATAAAAATTTGTCCTTGTTCAAACTTGCTTTGGCTATTCTAGCTCCTCTGCTGTTCCAAATGAATTTTAAAATCATGTGTCAATTAAAAACGGGTGATAGGATTTTAACTGGGATGACATTGAATGTAAAGATTGATTTGCTGCCTAACGATACTGAAGTTTCTAAATTAATGAATACTGTATAACTTTCCACTTATTAAGGGTTTTCAGAGCAAAGTTGCCTAGTTTTCAGTTATAAATCTTGCATATCTATTACAGATTCTCTTCAAAATTTAGTATCTGTTGACACTATTGTAAATAGTGTTTTTTCTAATTTTAACTGCCAATATTTGTTGCTAGCTATTTGGAAATAGAACTTTTTTTGTTTGTTTATTAACCTTATATTCTGTAACTCTGCTAAACCATTAGTTCTAGTAGCTCTTTTTATAGTTTCCACGGATTTTTTTTTTCACCTAGAGTAGTGATTCTCAACTGAGGGCAATTTCCCCCTTAAGGGACACTTCCAGTGCCTGGAGATGCTTTTGGTTGTGACAAGTGGTATGTTACTGGTATCCAGGGGGCTGAGACAGAGTTGCTGCCAAAGGCCCTGCGGTTCACTGGAAGTATCACTCCTCAGCCCTGGTAAGGAACTGTCTGGGCCACGGTGTCCGTGGCCAAGGGGAGGAGAGTTTGATGTGGACAATCATGTTATCTTGAAATACACAATCTTACTTCTTTCTTTCCAACCTGGAAGCTTTAATTTCTTGCCTCATTACACTGGCTAGAATTTCTAGTATAATGCTGAATACTTGTTCCTGATCTTGGAAGGAAAAAAATTCAGTCTTTCATCATTCCATTATGTCAGCTGTAGGTATTTCATAGATGTCCTTATCATGCTGAAAAACCTTCATTTCATTCCTAGCTTTTGGCCACACGGCGTGTGGGACTGAATCTGCACGCCCCACAGGGAGAGCGTGGAGCCGTAGCCCCCGTGTCACCAGGGGAGCCCCCGTCAGACGCGCTTTCTGTGCTTGTGTGTGTCAGTGAGTTAGTCGTGTCCGGCTCCTTGACCCCCGTCGACTGTAGCCCACCAGGCTCCTCTGTCCATGGAATTATCCAGGCAAGAACACTGGAGGGGGTTGCCATTTCCTTCTTCAGGGGAATCTTCCTGACCCAGGGATCAAACAGGGTCTCCTGCATTGCCGAGATCCCTTACCATCATAGCTAGGAAGAAGTCCCTACACCTTGAGGGGGCCCATTTGGTTTCCTTTCTCACTATGATACTGTGAATCCCGTTGATCCATGTTTGAACACCAAGCTAACTCTGTGTCCCTGAGATGAGCTTCCCTTGGTCAGAGCCGTGTCATCCTCTTCATATAGCTCTGCATTCAGTTTGCTAAACAGTGTTTTATAAGAATTTTTGTTTCTGTTATGAGAAAACTAGTCTGCAATTTTCTTTTGTTGTAATGTCTGTGTCAAATTTTGGCATTAGAATAATGCTCTCCTTATAGAATGAGCTGGCAAACATTTCCTTCAGTTTAAAAAACCCCTAGAGAATTGGTAAAATTTCTTTAGTTTGGTGGAATTCCCAGGAAAGCCATCTAGGTATGGAGGGAAAGTTTTTACTAGAAATTCAATGCTTTAATAGTTATAGGGCTATATTGGTTCTTCTATGTCTTCTGGAGCAAGTTTTAGCACTGTCTTCCAAGGAATTTGTTCCCTTAGTGCAAGTGATTGAATTTATTGGCAGAAAGTTGTTCATGTTCTCTGATTACCCTTTTAGCAATGACATCATCACCTTCATTCATGACATCGTTAGTCTTTTTTTCCCCTTGTTCAACCTGGCAGAAATTACTCATTTTATTATCATCTCAAAGAATCAGCTTCTGGTTTCATTGATTTTTCTCTATTTTCTTTTACTTACTTCTGCTCTGATCCTTATCATTTCCCTTTTTGTACTTAAGAGTTTCATTCGCTCTTACTTTTCTAGTTTATTAAGATGAGTGATTTGAGACAACTTTTGAAATGCTGAATTTTCATTTTCTTCATTCAGTGTAGAATTTTAATTTCCCTTTTGATTTCTCCTTTAATCTATGGGTAATGTACAAGTCAATAGTTTTTTGAATATTTGGATGATTTTCCAGATATATGCTATTAATTTCTAGCTCATTCCACAGTAGTCAGGGAACATATTTGCCCAGAACATGAGCATCTTGGTAAGTGTTGCTTATATATTTGATAACGTGTGTCCTACAAATGCCATGAAATCCAGCTGGTTGATGGCATCGCTCAGCTCCGCCACATCCTTGGTCGTTTTCTAGATATTTGTTCTGTCATTATATGAGAAAGTAGTACTGAAATTTCCAACTACAACTGAGGGCTTGTCTGTCTCTCCTTGCAGAAGTATTAGTTTTTGCTTCATGTATTTTGAAGTTTTATTATCAGAGACAGAACTGTTTAGGATTGTTGCGTGTTCTGATGAATTTACCCATTCATCATTAAATCTTTCTGACTTCTGATCGTAGTCTTTTTATGAAATCTACTAGAGCGACAGGTTTGGTGACAAAGACTGCACGCAGCCTCAGGTGTGCACGTGTGAGGTGAGCCGCCTCAGGACACAGGGCCACGAGTCCAGGAGGGATGTGGTCCAGAGACAAGAACTGGATTAAGATAGTGCTGCTGCAGCTCCCCAAGCAGCATCAGTATCTAAAGTGCCCCAGCAAAATGAAATACAAAGTCTGAATAAACTCTCGTCCCCAAGGGAGTCACACTGTCTAGAAATCTGCACCTGGTTGCAGGTCGCACCAGCACCGCCCACACCTTTGAACCAAGCGCAGCCTGGGCAGCACCAGGTCTCCTGTGCTATTCGCCAGGTCTCCCACAGGAGCCACTTCAGACCTCTTCCGCACGGTTTCAGTCTTACCCCCTTCTCAATCTCAGTAGATGTTTTCTTCTCCTTATTCACAGTAAGAAGTCATTAGAGAATCCCTTCACTTTAATCCCAACAAATAGATAAAGTTACTACACCTTCCTCCATTTCCTTTTACTGGGAGAAGCGATGTTCCAAAGCAAATGCTTCCCTCTGCTCTGGATGTCATCCCCTCCCACCTTCTACGGGACCCCTGTGCACCTGCCCTGCCCCTGCTTGCCGGCTGGAGGCTGCCCCAGTTCCCCCCCCTCCCTCCAGCTTCGCTCTCCACACCAAGGCACTGAGTTACCTCCACTCACCCCTCTCTTCCTTTCTATACTCCTCCCCTTAGGTTAAAGGGAGCTTTCCAATGAAACAATGTTATTCTTGGCAAGGTCACCAAAGATCTCTTTGTTGCTAAGTCCAACATACAACTTTCACTCTTTTCCCTACTTTTAAAGGGGTATGCTGCTGCTGCTGCTGCTGCTGCTGCTAAGTCGCTTCAGTCGTGTCCAACTCTGTGCGACCCCATAGACGGCAGCCCATCAGGCTCCCCCATCCCTGGGGTTCTCCAGGCAAGAACACTGGAGTGGGTTGCCATTTCCTTCTCCAATGCATGAAAGTGAAAAGTGAAAAGGAAGCTGCTCAGTCATGTCGGACTCTTGGTGACCCCATAGACGGCAGCCCACCAGGCTCCCCAATCCCTGGGATTCTCCAGGCAAGAACACTGGAGTGGGTTGCCATTTCCTTCTCCAATGCATGAAAGTGCAAAGTGAAAGGGAAGTCGCTCAGTTGTGTTGGACTCTTGGCGACCCCATGGACTGCAGCCCACCACGCTCCTCCATCCATGGGATTTTCCAGGTGAGGGTGCTGGAGTGGGCGTCATTGCCTGTCACTTCTAATTACCCTCCCTTCCTCCCCCATCTTCCTGCGGCCCTGGGACGCGATGCTCCTACTTTTATTCCTGTTTCCTCGGCTGTTCCTGCCCTCTGAGGACTGCATCCTCTTTCTAACCACCGTGTCCCCTCAGGGCTCTCTTCAACTGCCACCTATATGCTAGGGACACCCAGACACAGCCTGACTCCTTCCTGAGCCCCAACCCTTGTACTCCATGTGAGAGAGTCATTTCCTAGGCAGGTTGATAAGAAGTCTAGGGGTCCCCAAAGAAAGAGGGGTCTGGAATTCTCAAGGAGGAAGAAAGGACATTTTTTCCTTCTCTACATTCCTTAGGATTATATAACAACAGTGTATGCTGCCTGAGGACAGTCTCTGGATTAAACCTGGCTAATTCTGTTATCTTAAAATGTAAATTATGGGAGTAGGTCTGGTGAGGACTTTGCAACCCCAGACATTCTTTGGATTTACTGGAGAATATATAACTTCATTGCTAACACTAACAAGCGGGTACTCTTTCTACCCCCTTCTGATGCCTATGTCAGAAGCTTTCTCTATCTCCTTTATACTTTAATAAAACTTTGCTACATAAAAGCTCTGAGCGATCAAGCCTCGTCTCTGGCCCCGGATTGAATTCTTCTCCTCCGGAGGCCAAGAATCCCGGCGTCGTGATTCAGCAACAACCTTTCACATGTAGCAGACGAACGCTGGCTGGAGAGGCCGTGTGACTTCGAGCTGTACCACTAACTGTGTCCAGCAGACCCCGGCCAGCTGGCCGTGTAATGCCACTGCGGAGCGCGTTTTGTCCCCTCAAAGGCGAGGGTGAGGTGGGGTGGGAGTTCTCCCAGATGCTCCAGGGTCACTAAGGCGAACACTTATAAAAGGATGCGGCAAACAGTAAAGCCCTGTACAAGCTAACCTGCTTTATTACAAGGATAACACACGCTAGCCTGTCTGGAGAGCGATCTCTGTGAAGCTCCGGGCGGGTGGCGATGCTGTGTGGGGAGCCGGCTCCAGGGCCCCGCGCCGGGGCCGGGAAGCGGCGCAGGGCCCAGGCGAGCGGTGCCGTCTTACCTGCGGGGGCAGCTCTAGCTGGTGGGTGACCCCCGGGAGTCTGGGTCCAGTGCCGCCAGATCTGACTTTTTTCTGCGGAAGCTGCCAATCTCGGTTTCTAAAATTGAGCTTTTCCGTTCTTTAGTGGGAACCAACTCAAACAGACGGACACTGCCAGCGCCCTGGCGCTCCGCGCACACAGCCCGCCGCTTCCGCCGCGCAGCCAGGCCCCGGGAGCGCCCGCTTCCGCGGAAACGGCCCCGCGGGGACGGTTGGGCGCCAGGCCGGGGCGAGACCGCCGAGGGTCGTCCGCCGCAACCCGCAGGCGCGCGACCCGGAAGTCCGCCGCGGCCCGCAGGCGCGCGACCCGGAAGTCCGCCGCGGCCCGCAGGCGCGCGACCCGGAAGTCCGCCGCGGCC
>SJXQ01004051.1:145616-156822 GCA_006408695.1 Aepyceros melampus | reverse complement strand
CGGGAGCAGTGGATTTCCTGCCCTTAAACTGAAGGGGTAGCCTAGGGCTCGTGAAGCTGTTTCTGAACTGGGCCAGTAGGAAACCTGTGTGAAGTCCTTCACGTAAAATAGCAGCCTGAGGGCGTGGGCTGTGGGCTGCTTCTATAAACACGGGGAAGGGCAGCTCAAAACTCCTGGGCACCTGTGTGGACAGTTGCAGAATTTTTCAGGTTTTAGAAAGGTGGAGTGTAGCCTGTAGGTCTTGGGATACAGCGCTGAGAGGTGGGAAACGGTCACATCATCAAATGTGCTAATATCTAATACTCCTGTAGTTAAGTAAGTGTTCTTCCCTGGTGGCTCAAAGGTTAAAGTGTCTGCCTCCAATGCGGGAGACCTGGGTTCGATCCCTGGGTCGGGAAGATCCTCTGGAGAAGGAAATGGCAACCCACTCCAGTACTCTTGCCTGGAGAATCCCATGGACGGTGGAGCCTGGTAGGCTACAGTCCACGGGGTCGCAAAGAGTAGGACACGACTGAGTGACTTCACCTAAGTAAGTGTTCTCACTGTGGGGAAATTAGGTCTTTAAACAGCCTCGTATCAGTTCATGTCAGGGTTGCGCCAGCTCAGTTTGTCACCGGGTTTTGCTCTCAATGATTCCAGGCAAGAGTACTGGAGTAGGTTGTCTTTTCCTTCTCCAGGGGATCTTCTCGACCCAGGGATCGGACCCAGGTCTCCCGCACTGTGGGTGGACGCTTTACCCTCTGAGCCACCAGGGAAGCTGGTGTATAATTAGGTCTCAAACAGCCTCGTATCAGCTCACGTCAGGGTTGCCCCAGCTGAGTTTCTCACCGGGTTTTGCTCTCAATGATTTAGGGAGAAAGCATTGGTCTTCATAACTTTTTGCAATTTATGGCCTGAAATGGGCTGTTGGATAGAACTGTGGAGCTAGATAGCTTTTCAGAGTTTGTTCTAAACTTTCACTGTTTAAGGACAGACGGGCTTCCCTGTGGCTCAGACTAAAGAATCTGCCCACAGTACAGGAGACCCAGGTTCGATCCCTGAGTCGGGAAGATCCCCTGGAGGAGGGAATGGCAGTCCACTCCAGTATTCTTGCCTGGAGAAGTCCCTGGACAGAGGAGCCTGGTGAGCTGTAGTCCATGGGATCGCAAAGGGTCGGTCACTCCCTTGTGTCCGACACACACAAGCACATTACTGGGCGTCTCACGGTGTCAGGGGCATCCGTGGCGTCGGGTGCAGGGGCGGGGCCGCGCGGCCGAGGGGCGTCCGTGGCGTCAGGGGCGCGGCCGAGGGGCATCCAAGGGGCCTGTCCTGCCTGCAGGAGGGCACAGGGGTGGTGTGTGATACGGACTGAGGTGGGCGTGATGGAGGAGAGGGCTGGGCCCTCCTCTGCAGGGCCCCACTGCCTGGTGCCTGGGGGGCTTGTTGGGGGCCATTGGGCTGTGGCGGCCCCTGTGGATCCCCCTTTCCACTTGGGAAGCGTGGGTGAGCCCTGAGCCCCATGGCTCACCGGTCTTGTAGTTCTGGTGTCTTCTCACTTGAGCGTTGGGGTCTTGTCAGCTTTCTGTCTTTGCCCTTGACCCTTCTCTGCCAGGGAGAGGTCCAAGCGGATGTTTCTTCCCTAGACACCGCAGAGCAAACAGCCAGGTCTCCACCTCAGGGCTGTGGGCTCAGGTGGCCACTTGTGACGCTCAGGACAGTGGCCCCGTCTCGTGTCCCCTCAGCTGGCCCTAGCCTGGCACATTGGTGGCTTTAAGGCCAGCCTTTACTCGTGGCGATAGTGCCCAGCACAGGACAGTAGTGACCCCACAGCAGCACTTGTGGGGTCCTGGCTCCGTGGGGGTGGCCCTGTGGTGGTGCTGAGCGCAGGGCTGTTGGGAGCTTGCCAGGCCGCCAGGGGTGATGGTGGAGTCGCGCGGGAGCCCACGAGAGGCTTTGGTCCGATGGAAGGTGTGGGTCCACCTCAGACGTGTCCTGCAGGAAGCGGTGTCCAGAGGGAATCCTGGTAAAACAGCTGCTGGCACGGGGTTGCTGGGGGCCGGTTGGGAGCCCAGTGCAGAGGCTGCTGCGCTGCGAGGCCTGCGGTCCTTCCCCAGCACATGTCTGCGGGCGCCTGGGGGCCAGGGGAGGTCACCCTGGGCGGGACTCTGCGGGGAGGCGCGCTCCTCCTCCTGCTGTCTGGCCTGCTCCCCTCCAGGGCCCCGTCTGCGTGAGCATGCCTGTCCCTGCAGGAGGGTGATGAGCGTGTGTGTAGTGGGGCTCCTGGAATTCTGCGCCGCGGAAGCGTCTGCTTCTCAGCAGCAGTGCTGAGACAGCGTGTCAGGTCACCTGACCTGCTTCCCATGCTGCGGCGCCGCCCGGCCGGGGGCTTGCTGTCCTGCCAGCGGGCCCCACCTCCCCTGGCTCCTGTCTGTGACCCAGCACTGTGGGAGGGATGGTCACCTGCCGCCTTGGAGGCCCTGCCGTACTCCAGCCGCCCCCAGCCTCCTCATTCTAGCTGGTGTAGGGAAAGAGCAACTTAGCCAGGATGGTGGGGTCAGCGTCTCGCCCCACGTTTTGTAAACACGTGGTTGTACAGCAGCCGGGATCAGGTACAGAGGTGCACACGCGTCAACGATACACGCGCCGTGCTGCGCCCGTTCGGCCGCGGGCCACTGCTGGTCTATAGGCGCTTGCAGGCCCCGCCCGAGGAGCCCTTGGTCTGCACTGGGGCTGCCCGGAGAGAGCGAACGTGCCTCCTGTTCCTGCTGCTCCTGGAGTTTTCTTCCAGCTTCCCTGTTCGCACCTCGCCTGTCCTGGGTTCAGTGAACAGCGAGATAGGCAAGACGGTTGGTGTAGGCGGCAGGGTGCCCAGCGGCAGGGGAGCCTGAGGCTCCAGTGGGTGCAGGGAGCTGGCGGCCCCCACAGAGCAGGCGGTGCGGGTGGCTGCGGCCTCTCGACGTGGGCCGTGGCGGCTGGGTGCGCTCGGGCAGCCTCGCGAGCCTGCAGTGCGGGCCCCTGTCTTGCCGTGTGCCTTGGTGTGCTCCCCGCGTGGGCCGCTGCAGCCTCGCCATGTGCTCCCCGCCTGGGGCCGCCGCAGCCTCGCGCTATGTTTTCCCGCTTGAGGCCGTGTGCGTGCGTGCACGTGTTTTCCTTTCTCTCGGGTAAAATGCCCGGGAGTGGACTGTGGGCTTCTAGTCGGATGGCAGGTCGACTTTACATGAAGCAGCCAAATCCTCTCCACTGGGGCTTCGCCACCGCCTGCCCCACCGCCTCCCCAGCGTGTGATTGTCCTGATTATGCCCGTGCTCCAGGGTGTGTGGCTGAACCTGCGTCTTCTCCATGGTACTAAGTTGAACGTTTTTTCACCCATTAATTAGCCACTTGTGTATCTTTTTTTGTGTGTGAAATGTTTTTTAAAATCTTTTTTCCATGTTTTTGGGAGGGCAGGAGTTGTGAGAGTATTTTTTTTTTAACTGTGGTATAATGAGAATTTCATAACTACTCATGGATAAACCTGGGAGTATCTGTTCTAGATCCAAGTCCGATTTTTATATAACACACATACACGGAGACACATACATGTGTGGGGAAGAGAAGGTAAGCCGTTTCCTAATTCCAGAACATCAGTTCAGTTGCTCAGTCGTGGCCGACTCCTTGCGACCCCATGAATCGCAGCACGCCAGGCCTCCCTGTCCATCACCAACTCCTGGAGTTTACTCAGACTCACATCCTTTGAGTTGGTGATGCCATCCAGCCATCTCATCCTCTGTCGTCCCCTTCTCCTCCTACCTTCCATCTTTCCCAGCATCAGGGTCTTTTCCAGTGAGGCAGTTTTTTACATCAGGTGGCCAAAGTGTTGGAGCTTCAACTCAGCATCAGTCCTTCCAGTGAATATTCAGACTGATTTCCTTCAGGATTGACTTGTTGGAACTCCTTGTAGTCCAAGGGACTCTGAAGAGTCTTCTCCAACACCACAGTTCAAAAGCATCAATTCTTCAGCACTTATCTTTCTTCACAGTCCAACTCTCACATCCACACATGACCACAGGAAAAACCATAGCCTTGACTAGATGACCTTAGTCAGCAAAGTAATGTCTCTGCTTTTTAATATGCTGTCTAGGTTGGTCATAGCTTTTTTCCCAAGGAGGAAGCGTCTTTTAATTTCATGGCTGCAATCACCATCTGCAGTGATTTTGGAGCCCGAAAAAATAGTCTCTCACTGTTTCCCCATCTATTTCCCATGGAGTGATGGGACCAGATGCCATGATCTTCGTTTTCTGAATGTTGAGCTTTAAGCCAACGTTTTCACTCTCCTCTTTCACTCACATCAAGAGGCTCTTTGGTTCCTCTTCACTTTCTGCCGTAAGGGTGGTGTCAGCTGCGTGTCTGAGATGATTGCTGTTTCTCCCGGCCATCTTGATCCCAGCTTGTGCTCCGTCCGGAACACGCCCAGCCCGTGCCCCGTTATGTGTCCTACGTGGCAGTGTGTCTGCTTTCAGGAACTGTCCCCTGAGGTCCTTGCAGGCTTGCGTGGAGCTGGAAGAGGAGGCACAGACGGGTCTGGGTGCGCTGCCTAGTGGCGGTGTCTAGACAGACTGTGGCCGCAGCTGGGAGTCGGGGTGTCCGTCCCCATGGGGACCCCTGTGCGCCCCCGGAGAGTAGCACCCTGCCCCTCTGTCCTTTGTCCTCTGAAGAATTCTGTGTAAACGGGGTCGTGTGCAACCTCTCAGAACTGGCTTCTTTCACCCTGCATGATTCTCTGGGGACCATCCACATTGCTGTGCCCTAACTTCTTTTTGTCTCTGCAGAGCAGTCCATGGTGTGAGCACACCATAGTTTGCTCAGCTTTTCACCCACAGAAGGACATCTGGGTTGTTTCCAGGTTTTTGATTGTTTGAAATGAAGCTGCTGCAAGCATCCGTGTGCGGGTCATTGTGCGGCTGTGTTCGTCTTTCTGGACTGAGTGCGCAGGTGCTGGCCGCGCGGCAGCTGGCGCCTTGTTTTCAGAGAGCTGCCCGCCTGTCTGTAGAGCTCCGTGCTGTCTGCGCTCGCCCGTTGGCGGAGGGGTGCCTGCCTGTGCTCGGCTGGCTGCCGGCGCAGGCTGCAGCCTAAGGTCAGGGAGCTGGCAGGCACCTCGGAGCTCCCTCCCCTTGGCTGTTCTCGCTCCCCTTACGCTGAGGACCCCAGTCCTATGTCATCGGGACCCCACCTTCTGACCTCAGTGAATGCCCCCTGCACACTCTGTCTCCAGATCCAGCCATGTTGGGGTTAGGGCTTCAGCTTGTGACTTCTGGGGGCATGCAGTTGAGTCTGCTGCAGAAAGGGATCAGATTCTCTGCGTCCCTGCCAGCGTTTTGTGCTGTGTGTGGTGGTCTTTCTGGCAGGTGTGTGGTGATGTCTCATTGAGGCTTTAGTCTGCGTTTCCCTAAACGCTCATGCTTTGCTCATTTCCGCCCGCCCACCCTCACAGGTGAAACGCCTGTGTCCTCTGCCTCTTTCCCGGCCATCTCTCACTGTTGGACTGTGAGCGCGTCTCGAGTCCTCTGTCCCGTGGGGCAGCCAAGTGTGCCCTCTCAGGCCGCTTGTCTCCTGGCCTCTGAACAGGGTCTGGTGTGGACCCAAGGCCCTAACTTGGATGGAGTCTGTCCTGTCGCTTTTCCTTCCTGAACCCTGCTGTCGCGGCCTGGTCTGAAAACTTCGCTGAGCTGTGCGTGTCCAGGACTCCTGTGCTGTCTCGTGGTTTGACACTTGTATGCTCTGAGTTATCGTGTAAGATTTAGACTGAAGTCCTTTATTTTGCCTGGAGCTGTCCAGTTGAAAATACCGTCCTTCTGAAGCTGCTTTTGCAATCTGGGCGTATTTGTGTGGCTCTGTTTCGAGGGCTTTTCTCTTTTGTTCCATTGATCACCAATAGCACACAGTCTTCATTACTGTAGCTATACAAAATTTGAAATTTTTTTTGTTAGGAAAAATTTTTAAATGCAGAAAAGTAGAAAGAGTAACAACAGGACAGACACCTCTGTCCCTGCTATCCAGGATTAATAAACACGAACTTTGAAAATGGGTTCCCTTGTAGCTCAGGTAATAAAGAATCTGCCTGCAATGTGGGAGACCGGGTTCGATTCCTGGGTGGGAAAGATCCCCTGGAGAAGGGAATGGCAACCCACTCCAGTACTCTTGCCTGGAGAATCCCATTGACAGAGGAGCCTGGCGGGCTACAGCTTATGGGGTTCAAAGAGTCGGACACGACTTAACTAGACCACCGCCAACTTTAAAGAGGTCATCTTTGTTCCCGAGCTTTTCCTGACCGTAGAGCACCGCAGGTGCTGTGAGGGCTCCGCTGCCCACGCTGCGTTTCTGCGTCTCTGGAGGCAGCCACCACTGTGAACGAGGGCACGTCCTTCCTGCTCATCTGCTTCCTCTGCGTGTGCAGACAGTGCCTAATCTTGCTGTGCGGGTATTAAATGTAAGCGGCTATGCTTTCGTCTCTGAAGAGTTTGTCGTCGTGATCTGCTGGTTTGCTCAGCACACCGTTCTGGTTCTCGCCGGGCCAGACACCGTCCTGGGTGCCCGTGACGGAAGTGCAGACAGCTCGGATGGCGTTTCTGCTTCGCGCTCACGGCCTCGTGGGAGAGAGCGAGCAAGCGTCCAGATAGATTCAGGTGTCACAGAGTGCTGGGAGGAGGAGCGGGGTCGGGGCATGGGGGTGAGTCAGGGGCGAGGCCAGGGCAGTTGGGCCAGGCCCTGCAGGCTGTGGCCAGGGCGTGGCCCCGGGCAGTCGTGGGCCTGCTGGCTGAGGTGGCGCGGTGGGCGGCCCGGAGGACCCGGTAGCCCCGCGGAGGCCGCCCTTCTGTCCTGGGCGTCTCTGGTGGAGTCCTTAGGAGTGCTGGCTGCATAGCCCTGCCATCGGCGAGTGAGGGCGGTCTGGGCTCTTCCGCTCTGTGTCTGCCCAGCTTTCCTGCGCTGTCGGGCTCACGGGTACAGTGTTGCGTTGCAGTTCTGCTGCTGCTGCTGCTGCTCAGTCGCTTCAGTCGTGACCAACTCTGTGCGACCCCAGAGACGGAAGCCCCCCAGGCTCCCCGGTCCCCGGGGTTCTCCAGGCAAGAACGCTGGAGTGGGCTGCCAGCTGCAGTTCTGAGGCAGCAGAACCCTTGCTCCGTTCTTGGCCTGAGAGGACCTTCAAGTCTTGTGTTAGTGTTAGTTTTGCGTGGTTGCCATTTCTTAGATGGAAGAAGTCTCTGCTTCAGGTCCTAGTTTGATGACCATTTTTAAATTTTGCTGTTTTGAAGGATCATGACGGGGTTTGCATGTGGGCAGAAGCTTTCTCGGTGTCTGTCGAGGTGACCTGTCCTCCCTGTCTACGGTGGTACCGCAGCGACTGTTCGCCTTGCACTCCTGGGTGGCTGTAGCGTACTGTCCTTGCTGCGCACCGCAGAATCACTCCTAGTGTCTCTGACGGTTTCTGATTTCTGTGTTTGATTTTGATGAGTGATTTTGATCTGTAATTGTGTGCTCATTGTTTTCTCCGCCTCAAAAAAGACTCAGGGAACTGCTCTCCGCTCGGCACAGACTCTGTGTGAGGTGGTTGCACTTGCTCCACTTACATGGTGCGTAGAATTCGCCCGTGGAGCCGTCTGTCTTCCTGTTTCTGCTTTCTGGATTTTCATTTGTTTATTTTCATCTGTTTTTTATATGGACTTATTTAATGTTTTAACAGTTGTGTTGAAATAAAAGTGACAATATGTGAAAACACTGTATGTTCTACATGTGTGTTCACGTGTGTGTGTGTCTGCCGCTGTCGCTGTGAAGGTGGTGAACAAAGCCGTCGCTGCCGCCTTTTCCGCCTCACCCCCGGGCCGCTGCTCATCTGCTGCCCGTTCCTGTGGTTGCCCTGGGTTCCCTCGCCTCCCGTGAGTGGAGTCCCGTGCGCGCGCCTTTCCTGCCTGCAGCCGCCCTGCTGCTGCATGTGAGCGGCGGTCATCCAGCCACGCGAGGACGGCCGCTCCACCCCCTCGCCGTTGACGGGCTCGGCTTGTTCCCCTGGGGCTGCTGTGAGCATGCGTGTACACGTCTTTGTGAGGACGCATGCCTTTATTTTTCCTGGGTGAATGCTCCGTGTGATGGCCGAGCTGTAGAGTTGGTGGGTGTTTAGCTTTTGGAGACTCTCCAAACTGTCTTCCAAAATGATGATACCATTCCGAATTCCTGTGGGCAGTGTATAAGCGTGCAGTTGCTCCACACCTCAGTCAGTATTTGGTAGGTTGGTTTTAAAATTCTTAGATGCTCTAATGGGCACATAGTAGTGTCCTTGTCGTGTAAACGTGTATCCCTGGTGGATAATGACATTTTTTCATGTGGTTACTTGCCATCTGTTTATCTTGGTTGAGTGTCTTTTTGTATATTTTGCCCCTTAAAATGTTGTTGAACTGAACTTTGGATTTTCTGTATATTTTCTGGATAGAGGTCCTTTGCAGATGTATGATTTGCGAAGTCCAGTTAGGGACTTGTCTTTTCAAGCTCTCAACAGTGTTTCCCAAAACCAGTAAAAACCATCTGTAATGAAGTCCATTCATCGTGTTTTTCATTTATGGGTCACACTGTTTGCCTGATGGAGGGTTTGTCAAAATGGCTGGTTTTTTGTACGTTGCTCTTATATCCCACAGCCTTCCTGAGCTTGTTTGTTACTGGCAGCAGCTTGAAGGAGAGGGCATCAGCTTGTCCACGTAGACAGGCATGTGGTTGCTGCTTCCTTTCAGTCTGGATGTCTTTTATTTCTTTTCTTGCCTGATTGCACTGGCCAGCGCTCCCACCGTGATCTTGAACGGCAGTGCTAAGGACAGGCCTGATGCCTGCCTTGCCCTGGTCTTAGAGGGAAGCGTCAGGTACCCCCCGAGCATGGAGTTCGCAGAGGGGCTTCCAGAGACGCCTGCATCAGGCTGAGCAACTGCCCTTCTGTTCCCGTCTGCTTAGAGTTCTAACTTTCATGGTGAAATTTTCCACCGTAGGAAACTAGAAAAGGCTAAGAAGTCAAACTAAAAGTAGCCGAATTGCATTGATTATTAGACCAGCTTTACTTGGTTGTGATGTGTTATCCTTTTTATAATTGTTGGGTTTGATTTGCTAACATTTTGTTCTACGTAGAATTAACAATCTGTCAGGAATTTTCTCATCCACGTTTGTGTGGGTACGAGTCACTTAGTTTCCAGAGACCTGGCGTTGATTGTGTTGATTTTCCTGCCCTGGTCTCTGCCTGTGAACAGGGTGTGTGGACGGCGATCACGTGAACCAGGACCACCATCATGGCAGAACACACACTCCTGGCCACAGTCCAGTTTGTGCCTTTCTCAGTCAAGCTATTTTTAAAGCTAAGTGTTAAATAAAACTGATACATATTTCTTCTCATTCCTAGGAGGGTTTGCATTTGTGTATGAAGCTCAAGATCTGGGAAGTGGCAGAGAGTATGCATTGAAGGTAATAAAGCGACGGCGGCTCCGTGGGCTTCCCTGTGTCTCAAAGGGAAGAACTCTCTAAGCGATACTGTCTGCAGAGGCTCATCCTCGCCCCTGTAGCTTACGTTTCTTTTTTACAGTCTGTGTCTATTTGTTACAGTTGCTTCTTCCACAGTCTTAGAGGACTTGAAAGCTGTGGGTCTCAGCTTTGGGGTGCCCAGGGGAGGGGAATCAGAGCTGCCAAAGTAAGGGTTCCAGGAACACCAGGCGTTTGAAAGCCAGTTGTGTCAAGTCACACGCGCACAGCGTGTCTGTGAGCCGGGCTCTCGGGCGGGCTGCTGGGTGTGCTTCGAGGTCCATCCTGAGGCTCTCAGGGGGCCTGCCTGGCCTCAGGGGCAGTGGCCGTCTTGGGGTGCGGCTGGGCTGGGGCGCGTGCTCGGGCCCTGGGGCCCAGAAGTAGACTCACATCTCTCATTTTCCTCCAGCCTGTTGGGTGAGAAGTCTCTTGTTTTTAGTTTTCCTTACGTCCTTGGATCACAAAGGACCGTTTCTGAGGCCCTCTAACCGGGCAGGTTTCTCTATGGGTCAGATGCTAGCACACAGTCAGGCGGGGGCTTGGTGAGAGCGGACAGATGAGGCCCTTAATCTTTCCTCATCTGTTATTTCCCGCTGCAGAGACTGCTGTCCAACGAGGAGGAGAAGAACAGAGCCATCATTCAGGAAGTGTGTTTCATGGTATCCTTTTCCAGGGCCTGACCCGAGCGCGGGCCCGCGGGGAGGCCCGCCGCCAGCTGTGGCTGCCCTTGGCTGCCGGCTGCCCAGCGACGCCCTCTCTGTGTGTGCCTCATTGGAGTTGCCCGTAGCCCGTGTCTAGTAGGAAGGAGTTTTCTTCCTTGTTCTTTACGCTCAGAGTAATGGTAAGAGATTTATAGCATTGGGAGCAACAGCGTCATTGCTGCCAAGAGGTCTCAAGCTGGGGGTGGGCAGCTCCTTGCCTCCGCCCTGCCGCTTGCCCAGTGACCTGATGTGGTGCCCGACTCCCTCAGCTCCCTGCCAGCCCTGGCTCCCGTGGGCTCCGTGTTGCTCTCTGAGCAGCCCCCTGGTGCCTTCACCCTTCCCAGAGGGCAGGGGCCCTGGACGTCCGCGCATGGAGCCTGGATCGGCGGGCTTGTTTGGCTGGCTCTCCACTCCCACATGCGTTCCCCTGGAACTGGGGTCTTGCCCTTTGCTGTTGGAATCTGTTCTCCTCCATCTCGAAGCTCTGTCCATTGTGAGCCTGCCGGCCCCAGGCCTGAGGGTCCTCACCGTGCTGGGCTTCCTGTGGCCTCCTTCAGCTTCACCTGCTACCCCACCCAGCCCCTGGCCAGGTGTGTGGCCGGCGGGGGGCGGGGTCCTTCAGCGCCTTCCCTTCCCCTTGTGCCCCGTGTCTTCCTGTCCTCCTGGCTGCCTCCCACCTGCTCCCCGTGCTGTTTTTGTGGTCATGCGCTCAGATTGTCCTCAGTTGGAGTTGGTGTTCTGACTTCAGTGTCTTAACATCCTGTATATATTTGTTTTTAAACATGCAGACTTACGCATTCTCCTTTAACGAGACACCTGCAGAAAAAACTTTCAGGCCACCCAAATATTGTCCAGTTTTGTTCTGCAGCATCGATAGGGAAAGAGGAGTCGGACACTGGGCAGGCGGAGTTCCTGCTGCTCATGGAGCTCTGCAGAGGTGAGGTGCCCGCGGCTCGGCACCACCCAGCAGGCGGAACGGCTCCTGGGGTCTCCTCTCCGGA
>SJXQ01004051.1:70285-83987 GCA_006408695.1 Aepyceros melampus | reverse complement strand
CACCTGTGCTTCTGTTCCATTGTCCCCAGTTGGATGTCTCCTCACCTTGCTCTCTCTGCTCTCATTCTGTTTGCCCTCGTGGAGTTACAGCTTTGTGTTTTGCTCCCATTTTAGTGGGATTGTGGAGTGGTGTAGACAAGCACGGGTGTTCCATTCAGCCTGTTCAACTATAACTTGGCACCGTCAGCTGTTAGGATGAATGGCTTTAGGACACCCTGGATTAGACCGCCTGGATGGGATGTGGAACACAGAGTAGCTGGAGCGAGTACGCTGGGAAGACCAGGTCGGTTCCAGACCTCCGCAGTAAAGGCAGCATCGCAATAAAGGGAGTTATGTGCATTTTCTGGGCTCCCAGCGCATACAGAAGGTATGTTCACACTATGATATAGTCTATCGAGTGTGCAGCAGTGTTTTGTTAAAAAAGACAGTGTTTATATCTGGGTTAAAACCTGTACGGTAGAAAATCATCGCCTGCTGGTGGAGGGGCTGAGAGGTGAGAATCACCAGATGTGGAGGGAGACGGGAAGGGGGTAAACGCTGCCGGCAACACGGTGCTGACGGGTTAGGGTGTCAGGTTAGGCTTAGGGTGTCGGGTTAGGGTTAGGCTCTGTGCAGGGTTAGGGTGTCAGGTTAGGGTTAGGGTTAGGGTGTCGGGTTAGGGTGTCAGGTTAGGGTTAGGGTGTCAGGTTAGGGTTAGGGTGTCGGGTTAGGGTGTCAGGTTAGGGTGTTGGGTTAGGGTTAGGGTGTCGAGTTAGGGTGTCGTGTTAGGGTTAGGGTGTTGGGTTAGGGTCAGGGTTAGGGTTAAGGTGTCAGGTTACAGTTAGGGTGTCAGGTTAGGGTTAGGGTTAGGTTTAGGGTTAGGTTAGGGTGTCAGGTTAGGGTTAGTGTGAGGGTTAGGGTGTCAGGTTAGGGTTAGGGTGTCGAGTGAGGGTGTCGGGTTAGGGTTAGGGTTAGGCTCTGTGCAGGGTCACCACAGGCCCTCAGTTTAATGGTCACAGGGCCATGAGGTGTGGCAGCGTGAGGACAAGCAGTGCCGCGAAGTCTGGCACAAGCCCCGTGGGTGTGCGGCCCTCACGCTGGCATGGCTGGTACCGTAAGACCCCGTAGGTTGTGAGCTTTCAGAGACGCGGACGTGCGCTCCGTCAGCCTCCGGTGTGGGCGAGGCTGCAGCCTGCCCACCGCGGCCTGTTGTTGACGGCCCTTCAGCGGGACTGTGTTCACCGAGTGGGTCCTGTGAGCTGGACACAGACAGACGGTCTCTATCTGATGAAGTGTGGGTTCCAGTGTCAGAAACAGACAAACAGAATCCAGCAATCCGACTCAACGTGGGGCCGCACGAGGAGCCACGTGCAGGGAAGCCGCTCAGGGCTCTGTCCTCCAGGCCGCTGGGGCGCTGCTGAGGCGGCAGCACGGAGGCTGCAGAGTGGCCTTCAGGAAACATGCAATCCCTGTTGTCATGGACGCAGCAGGGAGGGTGTGCGGGGCTGGACTGTCAAGCCTCCAAACTGCCCTCTATGCGTGTCCGGCAAATCTGCGCCCCAGCCGGGCAGGCTCCCGGCATGGGCGGCTCCAGGGCTACAGCTGGCCTCACTTTTAGTGAGAGTTTGGAGTGAGAGTGATTTAATGTTTTTTGTTCACTCAGCCACACTGTTGGATAGCCAGGGCTTGCCGCCGTTTCCGGCTTACTCACTTTAGGCGCACTTTCTGTTACTCACCACCCCACCTGCCTCTCCGACGCTCTGTGCGCCCTCCCTGCCCCGGTCTCTGTGGCTGTCCCGCCTGGCTGCGGAGCGGCTCCCCCTTCCTGGGAGCTGCTTGCCAGGTCTTTGCGGCCTGGGGACTTCTCACAGACGCCGCCCACAGTGAGCCCACGCACCCACGGTCCTGTTTCCCTAAATACACTCATTTTGTTCAGTCTGGGGTCACATTATTTAGACACAGCTTGACTCTTTCCTGTCTTGTCTGAACTCTGTTTGGTGGGATCAGAGCAAGGTTTAGTCTGAGGATAATTTCCCCACAACCAGAGCTGAGGTCATCCATCTCTTACTCTGATGGAGGCTCCGTGACTGGTAGCTTTTTCTGGGGACATTCTCATAAAAGGTGCAGATGCTGGATCTGGTAGAAGATCAAGACCCAACTTTATCACGCCTGTAAGAAACGCACCTGAAATATAAAGACACAAATAAGGGAACAAAAAAGGAGGGACAAGACAAGTCATGTTAACATTAATCCAGAGAAGCCTGGAGGGGCCACATTAATGTCAGACAGAGTAGATTTCAGAGCAAAGATTATGACCCAGGGGAAGATGGTTCTTTCCCAGCGAGAAGAAGCCAGTTAATCAAGCGGACATAGCAGTCCTGGCCGTTTCTACTTATAACAAGTCCTGCCCATTCTGCTCATAAAACATTTCAAGACGTGTGAGCAAAAACAGGTGGCGCTTAAAGGTGAGACAGACGACCCCAGATTCTGGTGGTAACATCAGAAGGACTTGCAAGCCGGAGCAAACTGCCAACCGACTGCGCAGACAGTGAGGACGTCCCCGCTCCCAGACGCTTACTGATGCAGACCTTACTTTCAGCCGCGGGGGCAGCCTCAGTAAACGGGAGTCCGGGCCACAGTGACTGGAGAGCGTTCTCTGTCTACAGTGGGATGAAGCAAGACACACGTAACAGAAAGAGATCTGGAAAACCCACCCGGACATTCGGAGGCTGAACAACACACTCTGAACAGCCCATGAGGCCAAGAAGGAACCAACGAGGAAATCAGAAAGCTCTGCGAACTGAATGCAAGTGGAAAAAAGATAAGAATTGTGGAATTCAGCCAAGTTGTGTTTAGAGGGAAACACATCACCAAACACCTCAGCAGAAATGAACAAAGGTTTCAAGTGATTAGCCTCAACTTCTGACAGCTGAAACTGAGGGAAAGCCATGGAACGCAAAGTAAGCAGAAGTGAGAGGAAGTTGCTCAGTCGTGTCCGACTCTTTGCGACCGCATGGACTGTAGCCTACCACGCTCCTCCGTCCATGAGATTTTCCAGGCAAGAACACTGGAGTGGGTGGCCATTTCCTTCTCCAGAGGGCCTTCCCAGCCTAGGGATCGAACCCAGGTCTCCCACATTGTAGGCAGCTGCCTTACTGTCTGAGCCACCAGGGAAGTCATAATCACCTCCGCTGTAAGCAGAAGAGAGGAAATAATAAAGATCAGGGTGGAAATTACTGAAATGAGGGGTGGGGAGGAAAAAAGTCAATTAAGATCAATAAAATCAGACTTTTATCCTGAATATATAAAGAACAGTTACCATTTAATTATAAGGTGCTCAATGGCCCAATTAAGAAATGGGCAAGGTTTCCCTGGTGGCTTAGTTGGTAAGAATCTGCCTGCCAGCGAGGGGACACGGGGTTGACTCCTGGTTCACACAGAGCCACATGCAGCAGGGCAGCAGAGCCCTGGCCCACGACTCCCGAGCCTGTGCTCCGGAGCACTGCTCAGCAAGAGTGCACGCCATGACTGGAGCACACCCCGAGCTGCCACGACTCCAGAAGAGCCTGCGGAGCGACAAGGACCCAGAACAGCCATAACTGCACGTAAATAAATTCAGTTATTTAAAAAAGAAAGAGCCGTGGACCATAGCCCTCAGCTCCAGGGGGTCCAGCCAGGACAGCAAGGGGACCGTCTCATCAAGAGTGTGGCCGGGCTGGGGCAGGAGGGAACGAGAGGGTGCCCCACCCTCTGGGGTCCTGCTGCCCAAACCCGGCACCCAGCGTAATCAAGAGAAGGGCATCAGACAAATCCTGACTGAGAGATACACAGACTTCCTGAAAAGCGCTCCTCAAAGCTGAGCAGGTCGTCAAGAAAAGGAGAGCTTGAGAAATGGTCACAGCCCAGTCATGGAACACAGCCTCATCCTGGTGAAGGGGCTTGCATAACTCAGTGAAGCCGTCAGCCATGCCGTGCAGGGCCACCCAAGACAGACAGGTGCAGTGAAGAGCTCTGACGAAACGTGGTCCGCTGGAGGAGAATGGCAAAGCACTCCAGTGTTCTTGCTGGGAGAACCCCCCGAGCAGTATGAAAAGGCAAAAAGATACGACACTGGAAGACAACCCCCCCCCCCAGGTCAGAAAGTGTCCAACAAGCTACTGGGGAAGTGCGGAGGGAAATTACTAACAGCTCAGAAAGAACGCAGAGGCCAAAGCAGAAGCGACACTCGCTGTGGGTGTGTCTGCTGGCGAAAGCAGATTTCAGTGCCGCAAGGAGCAATATTGCGGCAGCTCAGTTCAGTCCAGTCACTCAGCCATGCCCGCCTCTCTGTGACCCATGCGCTGTAGCACCCAGGCCTCCCCGTCCATCACCAGCTCCCAGAGCTTGCTCAAAGTCATGTCCACTGAGTCGGTGATGCCATCCAGCCATCTCATTTTCTGTCGTCCCTTTCTCCTCCTGCCTTCAGTCTTTCCCAGCATCAGGGTCTTTTCTAATGAGTCTCTTTGCACCAGGTGGCCAAAATATTGAGCTTTAGCTTCAGCATCAGTCCTTCCAATGAATATTCAGGACTGATCTCCTTTAGGATGGACTGGTTGGATCTCCTTGCAGTCCAAGGGACTCTCATGAGTCTTCTCCAACACCACAGTTCAAAAGCGTCAATTCTTTGGCACTCAGCTTTCTTTATAGTATAACTCTCACATCCGTACATGACTAACAGAAAAACCATAGCTTTGACTAGATGGACCTTTGTCGGCAAAGTAATGTCTCTGCTTTTTAATATGCTATCTAGGTTTATCATAGTTTTTCTTCCAAGGAGTAAGTGTCTTTTAATTTCATGGCTGCAGTCACCATCTACAGTGATTTTGGAGCTGAAAAAAAAATAAAGTCTCTCACTGTTTCCATTCTTTCCCTATTTGCCATGAAGTGATGGGACTGGCTGCCATGATCTTAGTTTTCTGAATGTTGAGTTTGAAGCCAGCTTTTTCACTCTCCTCTTTCATTTTCATCAAGAGGTTCTTTAGCTCCTCTTTGCTTTCTGCCATAAAGGTGGTGTCATCCACATATTTGAGGTTACTGATATTTCTCCTGGCAATCTTGATTCCAGCTTGTGCTTCATCCAGCCCAGTATTTCACATGATATACTCTGCATATACGTTAAATAAGCAGGGTGACAATATACAGTCTTGATGTACTTTCCCAATTTGGAACCAGTCTGTTGTTCCACGTCCAGTTCTAACTTGTTTCTTGACCTGCATACAGATTTCTTAGGAGGCAGATCAGTTGGTCTAGTATTCCCAACTCTTGAAGAATTTTCCACATTTTGTTTTGATCTACAGTCAAAGGCTTTGGCATAATCAATAAAGCAGAAATGTTTTTCTGGAACTCTCTTGTTTTTTCTATGGTCCAACGGATGTTGGCAATTTGATCTCTGGTTTCTCTCCCTTTTTTAAATCCAGTTTGAACATCTGGAAGTTCATGGTTCATGTCCTGTTGAAGCCTGGCTTGGAGAATATTGAGCATTACTTTGCTAGCGTGTGAGATGAGTGCATTGTGTGGTAGTTTGAGAATTCTTTGGCATTGCATTTCTTTGGGATTGGAATGAAAAATGACCTTTTCATTGCTGAGTTTTCCAAATTTGCTGGCATATTGAGTGCAGCACTTTCACAGCATCATCTTTCAGGATTTGAAATAGCTCAACTGGAATTCTATCACCTCCACTAGCTTTGTTCATAGTGATGCTTCCTAAGGCCCACTTGACTTCGCATTCCAGGATGTCTGGCTCTAGATGAGTGATCACACCATCGTGATTATCCGGGTCGTGAAGATCTTTTTTGTATAGTTCTTCTGTGTATTCTTGCCACCTCTTCTTAATATCTTCTGCTTCAGTTAGGTGCATACCATTTCTGTCCTTTATCGAGCCCATCTTTGCATGAAATGTTCCCTTGGTATCTCTAATTTTCTTGAAGAGATCTCTAGTCTTTCCCCTTCTGTTCTTTTCCTCTATTTCTCTGCACTGATCACTGAAGAAGGCTTTCTTATCTCTTCTTGCTGTTCTTTGGAACTCTGCGTTCAGATGCTTATATCTTTCCTTTTCTCCTTTGCTTTTAGCTTCTCTTTTCTCAGCTATTTTTAAGTCCTCCTTAGACAACCATTTTGTTTTTTTTTGCCTTTGTTTTTCTTGGGGATGATCTTGATCCCTGCCTCCTGTACAATGTCACAAACCTCTGTCCATGGTTCTTCAGGCACTCTGTCTATCATTTCTAATCTCTTGAATCTATTTGTGACTTCCACTGTATAATTGTAAGGGATTTGATTTAGGTCATACCTGAATGGTCTTTTTGCCTCTTCATACTGTTTATTGGGTTCTCAAGGCAGGAATGCTGAAGTGGTTTGCCATTCCCTTCTCCAGTGGACCACGTTTGTCAGAACTCTCCACCGTCACCTGTCCATCTCGGGTGGCCCCACACGACACGGCTCAGTTTCACTGAGTTAGGCAAGGCTGTGGTCCACGTGGTCAGTTTGGTTAGTTTTCTGTGATTGTGGTTTTCGTTCTCTCTGCCCTCTGATGGGGAGGATGAGAGGCTTATGGAAGCTTCCTAATGGGAGAGACTGACTGGGGGATAATCTGGGTCTTGTTCTTGTGGGCGGGGCTGCTGCTGCTAAGTCGCTTCAGTCGTGACCGACTCTGTGCGACCCCATAGACGGCAGCCTACCAGGCTCTGCCGTCCCTGGGATTCTCCAGGCAAGAACACTGGAGTGGGCTGCCATTTCCTTAGTAAATCTTTGGTCCAATTTTCTGTTGATGAGGGGCTGTGTTCCCTCCCTGTTGTTTGACCTGAGGCCAAACTATGGTGGAGGTGATGAGGATAATAGCAACCTCCTTCAAATGGTCCCATGATGCACTGCTGTCCTCAGTGCCCCCGACCCTGCAGCAGGCCATCGCCAACTCACGCCTCCGCCGGAGACTCCCGGACACTCAAGGGCAAGTCTGGGTCAGGCTCTTGTGAAGTCACTGCTCCTTTCTCCTGGGTCCTGGTGCACACAGGGTTTTGTCTGTGCCCTCCAAGAGTCGGTTTCCCCATCCTGTGTAAGTTCTGGTGGCTCTATGGTGGAGTTTATGGCGACCTCCTCCAAGAGGGCTTGTGCTATACCCAGGCCTGCTGCACCCAGAGCCCCTGCCCCTGCGGCAGGCCACTGCTGACCCATACTCTGCAGGAGACACTCAAACACTGTTCTGGCTCAGACTCTGTGGGTCTCTGGGTCCTGGTGCCCACAAGGTTTGTTTGAGCCCTCCGAGCATCTCTGGTGGGTGTGCAGTTTGAGTCTTAATGTGATTTCACCCCTCCTACTGTCTTGCTGGGGTTTCTCCTTTGCCCTTGGGCGTGGGGTTTCTTTTTGGTGGGATCCAGCATTTTCCTGTCGACAGCTGTTCAGCAGCCAGTTGCAGTTTTGGAGTTCTCACAGGAGAAGGTGAGCGCATATCCTCCTGCATCCTGTCTCCACACGAGAACTGGAATGTTAGGGCCGTGTGGGTGCTTGTCCAGACACTCCGTCGTGTCCAGCTCTGTGTGACCCCATGGACTGTAACCCGCAGGCTCGCCTCGTATGTCCATGGGATTCTCTGGGCAAGAATACTGGAGCGGGTAAGTAAGTAAGTAAAGTCACTCAGTCGTGTCTGACTCTTTGTGACCCCATGGACTGCAGCCCACCAGGCTCCTCAGTCCATGAGATTCTCCAAGCAAGAATACTGGAGTGGGTAGCCATTCCCTTCTCCGGGGGATCTTCCTGACCCAAGGATTGAACCTGTGTCTCCTGCACTGCAGGTGGATTCTTTACCATCTGAGCCACCAGGGAAGCCATCTTAGGTCCATGAATCAAGATAAATTGGACATGGTCAGGCAGGAGATGACAAGAGTGAACACTGACATTTTGGAAATCAGTGAACTAAAATGGATGGGAATAGGAAAATTTAACTCAGATGACCATTATATTAACACCTGCTCCTGTGAGCAAGAATCCCTTAGAAGAAATGGAGTAGCCCTCATAGTCAACGAGAGTCTGAAATGCAGTACTTGGGTGCAGCCTCAAAAATGACGGAATGATCTGAGTTTGTTCCCAAGGCAAACCATTCAACATCACAGTAATCTAAGGCTATGCCCCAACCATTGATGCTGAAGAAGCTGAAGTTGAATGGTTCTGTGAAGACCAACACGTTTCCCCCAATGGACAGAGGAGACTGGCAGGCTAGAGTCGATGGGGTCTCAAAGAGTGACATGACGGAAGCTGCTTAGCATCCATGAAGACCTACAACACCTTCTAAACTAACACTGGAAAAGAGATGTCTTTCAGCATACGGGGTTGGAATGCAAAAGTAGGAAGTCAAGAGATGCCTGGAATAATAGGCAAGCTTGACCTGGGAGTATAAAATGAAGCAGGTCAAAGGCTAACAGAGCTTTGTCAAGAGAACATGCTGCTCATAGCAAATACCATTTTCTAACAGCCCAAGAGATGACTCTACACATGGACATTACCAGACGGTCAACACCGAAATCAGAATGATACGTTCTTCATAGCTGAAGATGGAGAAGTTTATACAGTCAACAAAAACAGGACTGGAGCTGACTGTGGCTCAGATCATGAGCTCCTCATGGCAAAGTTCAGGCTTAAATGGAAAGAAACAGGGGAAACCACTAGGCCATTCATGTATGACCTAAATCAAACTCCGTACGATTATACAGTGAAGGTGAAAAATAGGTTCAAGGGATTAGATCTGACAGCCTGAAGAACTACGGCAGAGTGTGTAACACTGTGAAGGAGACAGTGGCCGAAACCATCCCAAAGAGGAAGAGTGAAAGCAGGCTAAGTGGCTGTCTGAGGAGGCCTTATAAGTAGCTGAGAAAAGAAGAGAAATGAAAGGCAAAGGAGGAAAGGAAAGATATATTCATCTGAATACAGAATTCCAGGGAATAGCAAGAAGAGGTAAGAAGGCCTTCTTGAATCAACAGTGCAAAGAAATAAAGGAACGAAACAGAATGGGAAAGACTAGAGAGCTCTTCGAGAAAACTGAAGACATCAAGGAAACATTCCATGCAAGGATGGTCACAATAAAGGACAGAAACAGTCAGGACCTAATGGAAGCAGAAGAGATTAAGAAGAAGTGGTAAGAAATAT
Organism: Aepyceros melampus; assembly: GCA_006408695.1. Taxonomy (NCBI): domain Eukaryota; kingdom Metazoa; phylum Chordata; class Mammalia; order Artiodactyla; family Bovidae; genus Aepyceros; species Aepyceros melampus. The sequence goes on along the minus strand of SJXQ01004051.1, from coordinate 74,837 downwards.
ACAAGAAAGGTCTTAATCACAGGATAACCATGATGGTATGGCCACTCGCTGAGAGCCAGACATCCTTGAGTATGAAGTTAAGTGGGGCTTCGGAAACATCACTACAAACAAAGCTACTGGAGGTGATGGAATTCCAGCTGAGCTATTCCAAATCCTAAAAGATGATGCTGTGAAAGTGCTGCACTCAATATGCCAGCAAATTTGGAAAACTCAGCAGTGGCCACAGGACTGGAAAAGGTCAGTTTTCATTCCAATCCCAAAGAAATGCAATGCCAAAGAATGCTTAAACTACTGTACAATTATGCTTATTCCACATGCTAGCAAAGTAATTCTCAAAATCCTTCGAGTTAAGCTTCAGCAATATGTGAACTGAGAACTTTCAGATGTTCAAGCTGGATTGAGAAAAAGCAGAGGAACCAGACATCAAATTGCCAACATTCATTGGATCATGGAGAAAGCAAAGGATTCCCAAAAAACACCTGCTTCTGCTTCATTGACTGTGCTAAAGCCTTTGACTGTGTGGATCGCAACAAACTGTGGGAAATTCTTAAAGAGATGAAATATCAGACCACCTCACCTGCCTCTTGAGAAACCTGCATGCACGTCAAGAAGCAGTTAGAACTGGTTGGAACAATGGACTGGTTCCAGATTGGGAAAGGAGTACACCAAGGCTGTATACTGTTACCCTGCTTATTTAACTTCTGTGCAGAGTACATTATATGAATTGCCAGCCTAGAGGAATCACAAGCTGGAGTCAAGATTGCTGGAAGAAACATCAACAGCCTCAGACATGCAGATACACCACCCTTATGGCAGAAAGCGAAGAGGAACTAAAGAGCCTCATGATGAGGGTTAAAGAAGAGAGTGAAAAAGCTGACTTAAACATTCAAAAAACTAAGATCATGGCATCTGGTCCCATCCAGTCCCATGGCAACTAGATGGGGAAACAATGGAAATAATGAGAGACTTTATTTTCTTGGGCTCCAAAATCACTGCCGACGATGCCTGCAGCCACGAAATGAAAAGACTTGCTCCTTTTGAAGAAAAGCTATGACCAACAGCATATTAAAAAGCAGAGACATTACTTTGCCCACAAAGGTCCATCTAATCAAGGCTGTGGTTTTTCCAGTAGTCATGTATGGATATGAGGGTTGGAGTATAAAGAAAGCTGAGCGCCAAAGAATTGAGGCTTTTGAACTGTGGTGTTGGAGGAGACGTGAGAGACCCTTGGACTGCAAGGAGATCCAGCCAGTCCATCCTAAAGGAGATCAGTCCTGAATACTCATTGGAAGGACTGATGCTGGAGCGGAAGCTCCAATACTTTGGCCACCGGATGGGAAGAACTGACTCACTAGAAAAGACCCTGATGCTGGAAAGATTGAAGGCGGGAGGAGAAGGGGGTGACAGAGGATGAGGAGATGGTTGGACAGCATCACTGGTGCAGTGGACATGCGTTTACGCACACTCTGGGAGATACTGGAGGACACGGAGCCTGGCGTGCTGAGGTGCACGGGGTCCCAGAGTCGGACGCTGCTGAGCACCTGGGCAGCAAAGCGGCCTAGAGGCACCTGAGGAGCCACGGTGACTGTCGCCTCTGGCCCCGGACGGGGTTCTGGCCCAGAAGGCGGCCTCGGGTGGGCGTCTCAGAAACCAGTCGCTGCCGTTTGTTTGTCGGCGTGGCAGGCGGGTCAGGCTAGCGTCCTGCGGAGGGAGCCGTCGCGCACTGGGAGCTGCCGGGTGCGGGGAGCCGCCGTCTCTGCTGTGGGCGCACTGTGCTGCCTTCATCACTTTTCGGTAAGTCTAAGTTTGTTCCAAAATGGAAAGCTTATTTTTGAAGGTATGCAAGCGGCTTCAAATAAGGTGCAAGCGCAGGAGAAGATGCTCCCGTCTGTGGTCAGGAGGAAACGCAGTGGCCGCGTCACGGTCCCCGGGGGTGGCTGGAACCACAGGGACGGGCGGGAGCCATGTTGGTGGGCACACAGAGAAGCGGGAGCCCCCGGACACCCTGGTGGGCGTGTCACGTCACTCGCTTTGGAGAACAGTCTGCAGTTCCGGGAAAGTAGACCTCCACTTGCCAGTACAGCTCAGCGTCCACTCCTGGAGGCACGGAGGGCAGGCGCCCGCAGAGACCACAGGGACCAAATGGAGGCGCCCCCGTGTCTGCCATCTGCCGACGGGACACACCCTCACTCGTCCTCGCAGCCCCGAAGGGCGGGGGGTCAGCAAAGCGTCCCGTTGGTGGCCCGCCCCTCCCCACGATCGCCGCCTGTCCTGCAGCTGCCTCTCTGTGGGCTCTGGGGGGCACGTGGAGACGGGCAGGCAGAGAAAGGAGTCAGTTGTCTGCTCATCGTGGGTGGCGTGCCGAGAGGACTTACATGGGGCCACCAGGAAACTGAGGGGTGGGCGTCTGTTGTGTCCTGACTGTGTGATGCCTTCGTGGGTGTGTTCGTCAGAGTTCGTGATTTAGAGCATGCTCACTGCGCTCCCATTAAGCTGTTCTAAAACCGTTGTGTCACCGAGGATGGCTGCCAGTGGGATGGTATTCATGTGGACCGAAGCGCCTGAGCTCCTGACCGGGCTCCAGGCAGGCCCAGGGAGCGGGCAGTGATGGGCACAGCGGGGGCTTCAGTCCCATGTCCTCGCGGCTGCAGGGAGGAGGCCCTTCAGCCCAGGAGGGTTGGTGCCAGGACCCCAAGTCTGGGAGGGGGCACCTGGGGACAGCCCAACATCCCTGCTGCTCTGTTAGCACGGGGGTCCGGACAGCATCCGCACACACCTACACTGACTGGACCATCTTTTATTCCCCAAGATGAACCCTTCCTGCAGAATGCTGTGAGAAGTGCCAAGCTTGCCTCCTGCCTCTCAGCTGTTCGCGTGGGAGCCCGGCCCCACTCAGCCGGCTTTTTTTGGCGTCATTCTCGTGCTGATCTCACAAAAATAACTGGGAGGATTTCCCTCTTTTCTCTCTTCCCCTTCCAAGAACAGCCCAAATATCGTCGGAACGATCTGCTTCTTGACTGAAAGAACCCGTCTGTGAATTCTCAGACATGGTTCTCGGGTTTGACATTTCCTGAAGAAACTACTTCATTCAGGGTTTCACGTGTGTGGGCATAGAGGGTAAAGGTATCATTTGACCATCAATGTCCTCCCGTCTGCAGCCTTTCTCCCAGTCTCTGCCCTTTCCCAGCCCCTCGCTCCCGGCAGACAGCCTGGCCACGGCCACACCCACGTCTGAAGCTCTGCATCCCCGGGGCAGGGCCTTGCTGTCGCACGCCCGCCCCTCAGCCGCAGTCCAGGGGTGGGTGCAGGGGGCTGCCCCACCCGTCTCACTAGACCCCACCTTACTCTCCAGCTCCCAGAACACAGCGGCTGTGACTTCACCTGCGTGTGCGGTGGGGGAGGGCTCTGAGCACGCGGGTCTGCAGGGTGGGGGGGTCTGCAGTGGGGGAGGGCCCTGCTCCCAGGTTCCCAGCTGCTCCTGCTGTTTGCCCGAGGCCTTCAGACCCTCGGTGTCATTCCTGTTAATACTCGAAGTTGTGTTCAGGTTGCTTCTGCAGCCTGATATTCCTTTTGAGATGTGGGATTATGAATCAATTTAAATTTACACTTCCCCTTTTTAATCGTGGTAAAACATACACCACATAAAACCTGCCATTTTGGCTGCTCTTAAGCGCACACTTCAGCGGCATTAACTGCATTCCCGTTGCCGTGCAGCCGCCGCAGCCGTCCCCTCCAGAACTTCTCCGTGTCCCCAGACTGAACTCTGTCCTCATGAAGCACTGACACCCGGCCGCCAGCCCCCGGCTTCCCTCTCCTTTCTGTCTCTGAGTCTGTCTGCTTTAGGGCCCTTGTAAACGTGGAAGCAGGCAAGTCTGTCCGCTCGTGTCTGGCGTGTGTCCTTCCGCATGGTGTCTTTGGTGGTTGCGCTGTGACGTGTGGGGAGTCTCATCCCTGTTCGGGGGTGAGCCGTGTCCACCGTGCGGGTGGGCCGCGTCGTCTGCCCCTCACCTACGGGTGGGCGCTGCCCTGTGTCCGCCTTTGGTTGCCGGGACGCTGCTGCTGTGAGCGCAGGGTGCGGGCGTCTCCTGCCTGCGGCTCTTCTGGGCTTATACCCGGAACTGGCTTTGCTTCACCCTGCGGCAGTTCTGAGTTTAATCTTTGAGGAAGCTCCGCACTGCTCTCCAGCAGCTGCTCCGCTTCACGACCCTCAGCAGTGCGCAGGCCCAGGTGCCCCAGGCCCCGGCCGCTCGCTGCTTCCTGGGACGGCTCGGGTTTGGTGTGTGTTTTAAGTAACGGCCCCTCCAGTTGCGTGAGGCGGTTGCTCATTGTGGCGTGGACGAACATCTGGCTGCCCTTGGTGCAGGTTCCACGAGAGTCTGGAAAAAACACAGGCTGGTTTTTGTTTGTTTGTTGAGGATTTCGGTTTGGTGTGAACCTAGTTTGTGACCTGCCTTTCTTTTTCTGTCTTCAGACAAATCAGTGAAGAAGTGTCTTAACCCACACACAGACCTTTTTCTCCTCGTCTGCACCTCGTAATGCGTGGCGCTCCTCT
>SJXQ01004051.1:0-69475 GCA_006408695.1 Aepyceros melampus | reverse complement strand
ACGGCCTGCGCCGCCAGGGGCGCGCCTCCCACAGACCCTGGGGCACTTTCCTGGGGTCCCCACTTAGAGCGTCTCCAGTCAGTGACCTCCTCGCTGTCCCCGGGACCATGGCGGAGACAGTTTCTATCCTGAAGGGACGTAGATCAGCTCTCCTCTGACGTCCGATCCGCTGCATGAAGCTTAACTTCGTGCCGACCCCCAAGGGAGGAAGACCGTGGCGTTTCTGTGGCAGCATGAGCGGCTGCGCACGGTCCCGCGCTGACTTGGGAGGCACCGGCCCTTCCCGACGCGCCTTCCTTGGGCCCCCAGGGTCTCGAGCATCTGTGCCGAGCGTCCCTTTTAGGGAGGAGCAGGAGCCATAGGCTTCCTTTCCTTTTAATCTTTGTTTGTCTTTGGCGGGCAGGTCTCCTGTGATGTGTGGGTTTCTCTGGCTGCGGCAAGCAGGGGCACCTCTCACTGCAGCACGCGAGCTGCTCGGGGCAGCCCCCTTGGCGGCTCTCGGGGCGACTCCCGTGGCAGCTACTGTGGCGGCTCTCAGGCTGAGATGCTCTGTGGCCTGTGGGATCTTCTGGGATTGGGGATCAAACCCATGTCTCCTGTGTTGGCAGGCGGGTTCTTAGCTACTGCTCCACCATGGAAGCTCACCACAGAGCTCTCTGTTGAACGTATTCCTGAGTGCTTTTTATGTTTGTATAATCACTGTAAGTAGACCACTGTCTCCACTGATGTTTCTAGGTTATTTCTGATAGCATGAGGTGAAGTTTTAAATTAATTTTTGCCCATAAATGTTGCACCGACCATTCTGCCACTTTCTGTGATTAGTTTTGCTGGGTTTTCACTGGCTTGTCATGAGTTTCTTTGGGCTTCTCTTGTAGCCCAGTTGGTGAAGAATCTGCCTGCAGTACAGGAGACCCGGGTTCAATCCCTGGGCTGGGGAGAGCCCCTGGAGAAGGAAATGGCACCCCACTCCAGTATCCTTGCCTGGAAAATCTCATGGGCAGGGGAGCCTGGTGGGCTACAGTCCATGGGGTCGTAAAGAGTCGAGCATGACTGAGCGCCTAACACGTACGTACGTGATCACGTCACTGGCAAAAGAGGTGGGTGAGGGGAGAGAGAGAATTCCATCTCTTTTTATAGTGCAATACTCCTTGGTTTACTTCCTCTGAGACTCGGTCAACCCTTCAAAGCAATGCTGGCCATTTGCAGGAGGCCTGTGTGCTGCTGATTTCATGGGAGCAGGTTTATCTACTCACCTTGTCTGTTTCTTCTGTAGTTACAGCTATTGTTTTTATTAATCCTCTCTGCCTTGTTTTGGGTTGCTTATTGTTTTAATGGTTTCAGTGTGTCTGCCCTCTGATTCCCTCTTGCAACACCTACCATCTTACTTGGGTTTCTCTTACCTTGGGCGTGGGGTATCTCTTCACGACTGCTCCAGCAAAGCACAACCACTGCACCTTACCTTGGACGAGGGGTATCTCCTTACCGCTACCGTTCCTGACCTTCAATGTAGGATAGCTCCTCTAGGCCCTCCTGTGCCTGCCCAGCCACCACTCCTCGGGTTGCTCCTCCCGGCCGCTGGCCCTGGCCTCGGGCATGGGTGGTTCCTCTCAGCTGCCGCTCCTGGCCTCGGGGGTGAGATGGCTTCTGCCGGTGACCCCAGACATCAGACGTGGTGTGTCTCCTCCCTGCCGCCACTGGCCTCGGACGTGGAGTGTCTCCTCCCGGCCGCTGCCCTGACCTCAGATGCGGGGTGGCTCCTCCCAGCCGCCACTGACCTCGGACGCAGGGCAGCTCCTCTTGGCCGTTCCTGCGCCATTGCAACCTGGCACTCTAGGCTGCTGCCCCTGACCTCAGATGTCGGGTAGCTCTCGGCCACGCTCAAGTGCGGCGGCCGCCTGCGCTAAAATCAAATCCCTTATGATTATACAGTGGAAGTGAGAAATAGATTTAAGGGTCTAGATCTGATAGATAGAGTGCCTGATGAATTATGGAATGAGGTTTGTGACATTGTACAGGAGACAGGGATCAAGACCATCCCCATGGCAAAGAAATGCAAAAAAGCAAAATGGCTGTCTGGGGAGGCCTTACAAATAGCTGTGAAAAGAAGAGAAGGGAAAAGCAAAGGAGAAAAGGAAAGATATAAGCATCTGAATGCAGAGTTCCAAAGAATAGCAAGAAAAGATAAGAAAGCCTTCTTCAGCAATCAATGCAAAGAAATAGAGGAAAAGAACAGAAGGGGAAAGACTAGAGATCTCTTCAAGAAAATTAGAGATACCAAGGGAAAGTACAGGAGATAGGGATCAAGACCATCCCCATGGAAAAGAAATGCAAAAAGGCAAAATGGCTGTCTGGGGAGGCCTTACAAATAGCTGTGAAAAGAAGAGAAGCAAAAAGCAAAGGAGAAAAGGAAAGATATAAGCATCTGAATGCAGAGTTCCAAAGAATAGCAAGAAGAGATAAGAAAGCCTTCTTCAGCAATCAATGTAAAGAAATAGAGGAAAAGAACAGAATGGGAAAGACTAGAGATCTCTTCAAGAAAATTAGAGATACCAAGAGAACATTTCATGCAAGGATGGGCTCGATAAAGGACAGAAATGGTCTGGACCTAACAGAAGCAGAAGATATTAAGAAGAGGTGGCAAGAATACACGGAAGAACTGTACAAAAAAGATCTTCATGACCCAGATAATCATGATGATGTGTTGACTAATCTAGAGCCAGACATCTTGGAATGTGAAGTCAAGTGGGCCTTAGAAAGCATCACGACGAACAAAGCTAGTGGAGGTGATGGAATTCCCGTTGAGCTGTTTCAAATCCTGAAAGATGATGCTGTGAAAGTGCTGCACTCAATTTGCCAGCAAATCTGGAAAACTCAGCAGTGGCCACAGGACTGGAAAAGGTCAGTTTTCATCCAATTCCAAAGAAAGGCAATGCCAAAGAATGCTCCAACTACCGCACAATTGCACTCATCTCACATGCTAGTAAAGTAATGCTCAAAATTCTCCAAGCCAGACTTCAGCAATATGTGAACCGTGAACTCCCTGATGTTCAAGCTGGTTTTAGAAAAGGCAGAGGAACCAGAGATCAAATTGCCAACATCGGCTGGATCATGGAAAAAGCAAGAGAGTTCCAGAAAAACATCTATGTTTGTGCATAGCTACTATTTTTCATCAGGATATGTGAGCATACCTTATTCCATAGAAGTGGGAGGTAGGCACCTGTGCTGATATTTCTAGCATGAAGTATGGGATACCACTATTGGAGGTGATGAAAATTGTCAAAGAAAACCAAAGCTAGTGCCAGTCATACAAAGACTTCTCTAAATTGCCCAAATTTGTAGGCCCAAGGAAGAGGATAATCCTCAAGAACTGAGCAGCTTTTATCCATGCAGTTACCATCTATCTTCTAAGACATAGGCTGTATATATCTGGATAAAATAGATATCCTTCCTGTGGAAAAGAATAATACCGGCTACTATAAGCTAGTTTACTGAAAATTTTTATATGTTACATAAATGTGTGTATGTGGTGCATGCTAAGTGGCTTCAGTCATGTCTAACTCTTTAGGACTCTATGGACAGTAACCTTCCAGGCTCCTCTGTCCATGAGGATTCTCCAGGCAAGAGTATTGGAGTCGGTTGACTTGCCTCCTCCAGGGAATCTTCCCAACCCAGGGATTGAACCTGCTTCTCTTAGGTCACTTGCATTGGTGGGCAGGTTCTTTACCATTAGCACTGCCTGGAAAGCCCATGTTAAGAACATAACTTACCTCAAAATTATGTGTTTGGTATTATCTCATCACCCATTAATTTGTGTCATGTAGTGTTCTTGCCTGGAGAATCTCAGGGATGGAGGAACCTGGTAAGCTACTATCTATGGGGTCGCACAGAGTCGGACCGACTGAGGTGACTTAGCAGCAGCAGCTGCATTGCTCCTGAGAAATAATGGCAGGGATAGGCAATCCTTTAGAATCAGTGTTTTTTTTAAAAAAATTGTCTACTCATATTTATTGAGAGCCTTTTCCCGGGGTCTGTGTTTTAGGTGCTGATGATGCTGTTATAAACAAAAAGGTATAGCTTCATGGAACTGTTATATTTAGCTATTGCCAGGTGCAAAAAAGAGAATCACTGTATAATCTCTCTTTATATGTTGAATCAAAACCAGTTAAACTATAGAAGGATTGCATAGAATGGTGGTTGCTAGAGGTTAGAGGGTATGAGAAGTGGGAGCATAGCACAGGATATTAAAATATATTAAAGGGATTTCTTTGGAAGGAATGATGCTAAAGCTGAAGCTCCAGTACTTTGGCCACCTCATGCAAAGAGCTGACTCACTGGAAAAGACCCTGATGCTGGGAGGGATTGGGGGCAGGAGGAGAAGGGGACGACCGAGGATGAGATGGCTGGATGGCATCACAGACTCGATGGACATGAGTATGAGTGAACTCCGGGAGTTGGTGATGGACAGGGAGGCCTGGTGTGCTGTGATTGATTCATGGGTTCGCAAAGAGTCAGACATGACTGAGTGACTGAACTAACTAACTAAAGGGTAAAAAATGTCAATTATGCAAGATTAATAGTTTTGGTGATTTAATGTACAGCAGTCTGTCTTTAAGAAAGCTATGACAAAACTAAACATCATATTAAAAAGCAGAGATACCATTTTGCCTACAAAGTTCCATATATTCAAAATTATGTTTTTTTCCATTGATTATATAAAATGTGAGAGCTGGACTGTAAAGAAGGCTGAGTGCCGAAAATTGATGCTTTCAAACTGTGGTGCTGGAAAAGACTGAGAAACTTTATCAAACCAGACAATTCTAAAGGAAATCAACCTTGAATGTTCAGTGGAAGGACTGATGCAGAAGCTCCAATAATTTGGCTACCTGATGCAAAGAGCTGACCATTGGAAAAGACCCTGATGCTGGGAAAATTTGAGAGGGTGTGGAGAAAAGGGACCCTCTTACACTGTAAGTGGGAATGCAAATTAGTACAGCACTATGGAGAACAGTGTGGAGATTCCTTAAAAAATTGCAAATAGAACTGCCTTATGACCCAGCGATCCCACTGCTGGGCATACACACCAAGGAAACCAGAATTGAAAGAGACACATGTACCCCAATGTTCATTGCGGCACTGTTTATAATAGCCAGGACATGGAAGCAACCTAAATGTCCATCAGCAGATGAATGGATAAGAAAACAGTGGTACATATACACAATGGAGTATTACTCAGCTATTAAAAAGAATACATTTGAATCAGTTCTAATGAGGTGGATGATGCTGGAGCCAATTATACAGAGTGAAGTAAGCCAGAAAGAAAAACACCAATACAGTATACTTACACATATATATGGAATTTAGAATGATGGTAATGATAAACCTGTACGCAAGACAGCAAAAGAGACACAGATGTATAGAACGGCCTTTTGGACTCTGTAGGAGAGGGAGAGGGTGGGATGGGTTGGCAGAGAGGCAGTGTAACATGTGTGATATCATAAGTGAAATGAATCGCCAGTCAAGGTTTGATGCAGGATGCAGGATGCTTGGGACTGATGCATGGGAATAATCCAGAGAGAGGGTGTGGGGCGGGATGGGGGAAGTGGGGGTCGGGATTGGGAGTTCATGTACACTCGTGGCTGATCCATGTCGATGTGTAGCAAAACGAATACAGTATTGCAAAGAAAAACAAACTAAAAAAATAAAAATTAATTTAAAAAAAAAAAAAAAGAAAGGAGAAGGGGGCGACAGACGATGAGATGGTTAAATAGCACCACCAACTCAATAGAGGTAAATTTGAGCAAACTCTGGGATATAGCAGAGCACATAGAGGCCTGGCATGCTGCAGTTCATAGGGTTCCAAAGAGTAAGCCCAACTTTTCAATTGAAAAGTGTAATGCCACTTAACAATACAGTATTGCTGCTACTGCTGCTAAGTCGCTTCAGTCGTGTCCGACTCTGTGCGATCCCATAGATGGCACCCACCAGGCTCCCCGTCCCTGGGATTCTCCAGGCAAGAACACTTGAGTGGGTCAATACAGTACTATATATTTGTAATTTGCTAAAAAGATAGATCTTAAGTGCTCTTATCACACACATACATGACGGCTATGTGAGGAGTTGGTGGATATGTTAACTAGCTTGATTATAGTGATCATTTCACAATACAATATGTATGTCAGAATTTCAAAATTGTGTGCCTTAAGTGTATACAATGTATATATGTCATCTATATTCCAATAAAGCTGAAAAAAAATAGCCAAGAGAAGGTAGAGCGTAGAGTCAGAGTTCAAGAAACCTGGAGATTTCATTGTCTTCTCCCTATGCAGTCATGGATGGTTTACTTTCCTGTTATGATGTATGATAAAACATAAGAGTATTGTCACACAGAGAACCTCATCCAAGCCTTGATGCCAGAGTTTGTAAGGGGGCTTGATCACGTTCTGCCCATCTTTAGCCCTTCTAGAGATGTTACTGGTACATATATTCTCCAGTCCTCCTGGAAAAAAGAACTGATACTGCGTGATTCAAAGCTCTCATTATAAATCATGTTGATAGATTGTCTGGTAGCCAAAGCCCTCAAGCAAACAAAGATATTCCTGCTCTGTGTGACATCTTAAGGACCTAGACATCATCTCTCAGAAATAAAAGATAAAAGACCAAGGCTTAATTCTTCACTACAAACACAAAGGAATAAAATACCAGTTATGTGACAGCTATGTTGTATCTCAGAACATTTTTACTGGGTGAGAAAAAACAAAGAGAAAAGAATAGATACTATATAATATCATTTATGTGAAGCACAAAAACTGCAAAATTAATCTATTATGTTAGAACTCAGAAGGATATTAATCTATGGGGCTTGATTTTGAATGAAAGGCACCAAGAACATTTCCACAGTGATGTAAATCATCTACATCTTCATAGGGAGAGTTGTTACACAGCTATATAGTTCATATCTACACTTATCAAAATTGGAAATGCACACTCATGGTCCATATGAAATGTTCCTTATTTAAAAAATAAGCTATATATAAAAGATTATTGCTAAGTCTATATGTTGTGACTAGATTGAATATGGAAGAGCATATTTAAATGGTCTGATAACGTAGAAACAATCGTAAGGAAATTTGTATAATTGATCTGATCCTTCTGCATCATATTAAGTTGTATAAAAATGGAAAATGGCCAAGGACTTGATCTGATTCATTTCAGCTACTTTAATACAGACATAGTCTCTTTATTTTCTTAGAAGTTTAGTGAGGCAAAAGTAATAGTCCTGTTTTCCAACATTCTACTCCAAATCATTTTTAAATTGGTTTATTAACATAAAATATGCATACAAGTTTCAAAAATTTTCTACTAGAGAAAATTGTTTTTCATGTAAAAAAAATTTCAACTTTTCAATTAATATGTTTTGAGAATAATTCTGAGACTGTGATAATTGTAAATAAGAATACCAAAAATGTTATTATCTTTAGAATAGCTTTCATATAATAAAAAAGACTGGAAAGGTCAGTTTTCAATCCAAACCCAAAGAAAGGCAATGCCAAAGAATGCGCAAACTACTGCACAATTGCACTCATCTCACATGGTAGTACAGTAATGCTCAAAATTCTCCAAGCCAGGCTTCAGCAATACATGAATTGTGAACTTCCAGGTGTTCAACCTGGTTTTAGAAAAGGCAGAGGAACCAGAGATCAAATTGCCAATATCTGCTGGATCATGGAAAAAGCAAAAGAGTTCCAGAAAAACATCTATTTCTGCTTTATTGACTATGTGAAAGCCATTGACTGTGTGGATCACAATAAACTGTGGAAAAGTCTGAAAGAGATGGGAATACCAGACCACCTGACCTGCCTCTTGAGAAATCTGTATGCAGTTCAGGAAGCAACAGTTAGAACTGGACATGGAACAACAGACTGGTTCCAAATAGGAAAAGGAGTACGTCAAGGCTGTATATTGTCACCCTGCTTCTTTAACTTCTATGCAGAGTACATCATGAGAAATGCTGGGCTGGAAGAGCCCAAGCTGGAATCAAGATTTCCCGGGAGAAATACCACCCTTATGGCAGAAAGTGAAGAGGAACTAAAAAGCCTCTTGTTGAAAGTGAAAGAGGAGAGTGGAAGAGCTGGCTTAAAGCTCAACATTCAGAAAACAAAGATCATGGCATCTGGTCCCATCACTTTCTGGGAAATAGATGGAGAAACAGTGGAAACAGTGTCAGACTTTATTTTTTTGGCTCCAGAATCACTGCAAATGGTGATTGCAGCCATGAAATTAAAAGACACTTACTCCTTGGAAGGAAAGTTATGACCAATCTAGATAGCATGTTGAAAAGCAGAGACATTACTTTGCCAACAAAGGCCTATCTAGTCAGGGCTATAGTTTTTCCAGTATTCATGTACAGATGTGAGAGTTGGACTGCGAAGAAAGCTGAGCCCTGAAGAATTGATGCTTTTGAACTGTGGTGTTGGAGAAGACTCTTGAGAGTCCCTTGGACTGCAAGGGGATCCAGCCAGTCCATTCTAAAGGAGATCAGCCCTGGGTGTTCTTTGGAAGGACTGATGCTAAAGCTGAAACTCCAGTACTTTGGCCACCTCATGTGAAGAGTTGACTCATTGGAAAAGACTCTTATGCTAGAAGGGATTCAGGGCAGGAGGAGAAAGGGACAACAGAGGATGAGATGGCTGGTCACAAACAGTTGGACACAACTGAGCAGCTGAACTGAACTGAACTGAAAAAGGACATACATTAGTCATATATTTTATTTCACATATTTTAAATGGCTTAATATGGTAGTCTGCATATATTTTGTTTAAAATTGTCTAGCCTTTAGACAGAGTTTTAGTTTTATTAATTAAAATATTTTTATCAATTCAGTTCAGTCGCTCAGTCATGTCCGATTCTTTGTGACCCCATGAATCACAGCACCCCAGGCCTCCCTGTCCATCACCAACTCCTGGAGTTCACTCAGACTCATGTCCATCGAGTCAGTGATGCCATCCAGCCATCTCATCCTCTGTCATCCCTTTTCCCGCCTGCCCCAATCCCTCCCAGCATCGGAGTCTTTTCCAATGAGTCAGTTCTTCTCATGAGGTGGCCAAAGTACTGGAGTTTCAGCTTTAGCATCAGTCCTTCCAATGAACACCCAGGACTGATCTTTAGAATGGAATGGTTGGATCTTCTTGCAGTCTAAGGGACTCTCAAGAGTCTTCTCCAACACCACAGTTCAGAAGCATCAATTCTTCTGTGCTCAGCTTTCTTCACAGTCCAACTCTCACATACCTACATGAATACTGGAAAAACCATAGCCTTGACTAGATGGACCTTTGTTGGCAAAATAATGTCTCTGCTTTTGAATATGCTATCTAGGCTGGTCCTAACTTTCCTTCCAAGGAGTAAGCACCTTTTAATTTCATGGCTGCAATCACCATCTGTAGTGATTTTGGAGCCCCCAAAAATAAAGTCTGACACTGTTTCCACTGTTTCCCCATCTATTTTCCAGGAAGTGATGGGGCCAGATGCCATGATCTTCATTTTCTGAATGTTGAGCTTTAAGCCAGCTTTTTCACTCTTCTCTTTGACTTTCATCAAGAGGCTTTTTAGTTCCTCTTCACTTTCTGCCATAAGGGTGGTGTCATCTGCATATCTAAGGTTATTGGTATTTCTCCCAGGAAATCTTGATTCCAGCTTGGGCTTCTTCCAGCCCAGCATTTCTCATGATGTACACTGCATAGAAGTTAAAGAAGCAGGGTGACAATATACAGCCTTGACGTACTCCTTTTCCTATTTGGAACCAGTCTGTTGTTCCATGTCCAGTTCTAACTGTTGCTTCCTGACCTGCATACAGATTTTTCAAGAGGCAGGTCAAGTGGTCTGGTATTCCCATCTCTTTCATAACTTTCCACAGTATTTTGATCCACATATTGAAAGGCTTTGGTATAGTCTATAAAGCAGAAATAGACATTTTTCTGGAACTCTTGCTTTTTCCATGATTCAGCAGATGCTGGCAATTTGATCTCTGGTTCCTCTGCCTTTTCTAAAACCAGCTTGAACATCTGGAAGTCATGTTTCACCTATTGCTGAAGCCTGACTTGGAGAATTTTAAGCATTACTGTACTACCATGTCAGATGAGTGCAATTGTGCAGTAGTTTGAGTATTCTTTGACATCACCTTTCTTTGTTATTGAGATGAAAACTGACCTTTTCCAGTCCTGTGGCCACTGCTGAGTTTTTCAATGTTGTTGGCATATTGAGTGCAGCACTTTTACAGCATCATCTTTCAGGATTTGAAACAGCTCAACTGGTTTATACTGCTCAGTTTATCAGAGAATTGCAACATTCATTTATATCATTTGCAGAATTCCCTTTGAGTCAGTATAAATGAACTTTGGAAGTTCTGGAGTAGTCAAAATGTGATAATTATAACTATATCTTTTAGTGTTTTTTGTAAAAGTGATCATCTTCTCACTCACTTGTTATGTATATATTTATAAAAATTATAAAGACAACTTCTGAATTAGTTTCTTTGTATATTAAATAGATGTTTATTTTGAGAAATAAAAAAACTCTTGGTTTTGGTAAATTTATATTAAATGTAAATCAGAAATTTATGAAAAATTAGAAAATTTGAAGATATAAAGAATTGAGAATGATGAATATGTTAATGGAGGTTTTGCTAAATATTGATAGGGTGTATAAAACAATATTTTCCTATTTATGACAACTTCCAAGCAAAAAGATCAGTATGACAGAACAATGAGTGAAAGGAATAGTGTCTATTACATGAAGCTATTTCATATTAATACTGGATAAAGCCTAGAAAATAGCAAAATAAAAGCGGCTCTTTAAAATAGAGAAAACACATTGATTATGCATGAGTCCTGAGAAAAGTTCCTACTTCAGTTTTAGATTATCAGGTGAACTTTTCCATGAACTTTTACTTTTCATACCTCAAATATATCTGAGCTCTGGGTAACTGCCAGTTTATGAATATTTATAGCACATTTCCTAGTTTCTCATGCAAGATAAACTCTAAAGAATTTCATGGACAGAGAGTTGCATGAGTCTCAATTGCATATTTCCTAAAGTGAAGAGATGTTAAATTGAAATGACAACAAGATAGCTTGGATCTAAAAATGATATAATATGCTCTCCAAAAGAGGACTGATTGAGGTGTGGAAGTGTACTCTTAATATTATTATATTTCTATGAGATAATTGATTTTTTTTCTCTGTGAATCTTAAAATGTATACTTCCCATCTGACGAGATGTGATTAGTGAACATTTGAGGGGATGGAGGAGAGGTTTACAATCCTAAATCAATCATGAGTGATTGGAGTACAGTTTTTTTTTTCTCTCCCGTAGATATATGTAGAAACAATATGGAATTCCATGTTAGGGTTCTTTGTAGGTAGACAAACATGGTTAGAATTTTATTATTATTTTTCCTAAGATAAGTCCAGAAACTGAGATTCTGTGTTTGTATTAGGTCCTATTTCTGTTCACAGAATATTACTATTATTATCAGTATTACTAATATTATTATTATTATTTTCCTTAATTCAAAAATAAAGTGAATTTTAAAGTGATTATTCTAACTTACTGAAAAATGGTAAAAGGACACAATAAAAATAACTTCTGTTGCCTGGTACCTTAAACAGTTACTTCAGACAGAAGAATTAAATATACTTAAGTTGATAATATGACAAAAACCAGGTATTCCCGCTATTTTGTCATTGCAAACTTGTATAATAGACACACAGATCGACAGTAAAAATAAATGTGATTAGTTCCCACAGAAAGGCAGAGCATGTGGGTATATATGAGAGTGGGAGTCTACAGAAATTCAACTTTTTTTCTTTTTTCTCAAAAAAGAGGATGTCGGTCATAAACTGAGCACTCGTATTCTAGGTTTCAGGGGAGAGGTGAGAGAGATGATTGCTGGGCCCACTAAGGGTCCACTGGAGCTGCATTAGTTGCTATGACTTTAAAGAGGGACTAGTCAAATTTAGACCAGTCAAATCTGTTGTGCTTTGCTCCAGCCAGTATGGACATATAAAAGATCAATACAACCAGAGTCTAATTATAGAATAATTGGAAGGAGAGAATAAGAGAGGAAAAAGTAGCATGCAGAACACTGCTAATAAGAGTTGACTATGGAATATAAATTAGTTAAGAAAAGGATAAAAAAAAGAAAGTGATGACATACAATAGATTTAAAGTTATAAATTAAATTTTTGTCAAAGGTATCAGAGAGATCTTTTTCTCTCAGCTTTTTTTTTTCAATTTATCTTATTATTTTTGGATATACTAGGTCTTCCTTGCTGCAAGTGGACTTTCTCTGGTTGCAGAAAGTGGTTGCTACTCTTCGTTTGCTGCACAGGCTTTTCATTTGTGGTGGCTTCCCTTGTTGCTGAGCACAGGCTCTAGGTGCATGAGCTTCAGGAGTTGCCCCTCATGGGCTCTAGATCTCAGGCTCAGTAGTTGTGCACATAGGCTTAGTTACTTTGCCCAAGGCACATGGAATCTTCTCAAACCAGGAATCGAGACTGTATCCCCTGTCTTGCCAGGTGGATTGCTATCCACTGTACCACCAAGGAAGTACTGCTTGTCTCTTAAAAAAAAACAATTACTTTATATTTTAGAGTTATTTAGGTTCACTGCAAAATTAGAGTACAGAAAGCTGCCAAATACCCCTGTCACCACACATACATGTGCTTCCCACTATCAACATCCCATACCAGATTAATACATTTGCTGTAACCTATGTACCTACATGGACACACCTTTATCAATCAGACCATAGTTTGTGCAGTTCGCTTGTGATGTTGTACATTCTACAGATTTGGAAAAATGTATAATGAACATATGTCTACCATTATAGAATCATACAGAATAGCTGCACTAACCTAGCCATCCTAGCCATTCTCTGCTCCATCTGTTCATTCCTTTCCCCACTCCCTGATCTTTCCTTTTTTTTTTTTTAACTGCTACAGAATGTGGAATCTTAGTTCCCCAATCTTAGTCCTTAGATCGAACCTGCAGCCCTAAAGTCTAACCACTGATCTTTTTACTGTCTTCATAGTTTTGCCTTTCTCGGAATGTCAAATAGTTGAAATCTACAGTATGGGCATTCATACTTTTCAGTATTTAGCCTTTTCTGATTGTCTTTTTTTTTTTTTCACTTAATATGCATTTAGACTTCTTCTGTGTCTTTTCATGGTTTTTTAGTATTGAGTAAATATTCCATTGTCTGACACATCACTTTTTCCTGTCAACTACTGAAGGACATCTTCATTGCTTTCAAGTTCTGGCAATTATGAATAAAGCTGCTGTAAACATTTGTGGGCAGATTTTTGTCTGGACATAGGCTTTTCTATTTTATCTTAAAAAAAGCAGCTCTTAAAGTCATTGATCTTTTCTATTGTCTTTTTAGTATCTATTTTATTTATTTTCACTCTGATCTTTGTAATCTCCTTCCTTCTAAATTTGAGATTATTTAGTTCTTCATTTTCTAGTTCCTTGAGGGTTAAAATTGTTTATTCAGAGCATTCTTTTTTTCTTAATATAGACATGTATCTCTATGAACTTACCTCTTAGAATTGCTTTTCCTGCATCACATACATCTTGGTATATTGTATTTCTTTTCTTTATAAAAAATTATTTATTTTTAATTGGAGGATGATTGCTTTACCATATTGTATGGTTTATGCCATATATCAACATAAATCAGCCATGGCTATGCATACGTCCCCTCACTCTTGAACCTCCCTCCCACCTCCCATCCCGTCCCACCCCACCAGGTTGTCACAGAGCACCAGATTTGAGCTCTTTGCATTATGCAGCACATTTCCACTGGCTATCTGATTTTACATAGGGTAATATATATGTTTCATTGCTACTCGCTCAATTGTGGAGGTACAATTGGCAAGTAAGTTGTGTTTGTTTAAGGTATATATTATGATTTGATACATGTATATGTTGTGACATCATTACCACAGTCAAGTTAATTACCACATCCATCACTTCATGTAGTAACTATCTTGTGTACGTGTTTGGTATGAACACTTAAGATCTGACTAGTCTGTTAGCAAATTCAAAGTATACAATTTAGATTTATTAATTATAGACAGGATGTTGTTTCCTAAATTCCAAAACTATATTCATCTTATAAGTTTGTCCCCTTTGTCCAACATTTCCCCATTTTTCTCACCTTCAGTTCAGTTCAGTCCAGTTCAGTCACTCAGTCGTGTCCGACTCTTTGTGACCCCAAGAATTGCAGCACGCCAGGCTGCCCTGTCCATCACCAACTCCCAGAGTTCACTCAAACTCACGTCCATAAAGTTGGTCATGCCATCCAGTAATCTCATCCCCTGACACCCCCTTTTCCTCCTGCCCCCAATCCCTCCCAGCATCAGAGTCTTTTCCAGTGAGTCAACTCTTCGCATGAGGTGGCCAAAGTACTGAAGCTTCAGCTTTAGCATCATTCCCTCCAAAGGACACCCAGGGCTGATCTCCTTTAGAATGGACTGGTTGAATCTCCTTGCAGTCCAAGGGACTCTCAAGGAGTCTTCTCCAACACCACAGTTCAAAAGCATCAATTCTTCAGCTTTCTTCACAGTCCAAATCTCACACCCATACATGACCACTGGAAAAACCATAGCCTTGACTAGACGGACCTTTGTTGGCAAAGTAATGTCTCTGCTTTTCAATATGCTATCTAGATTGGTCATAACTTTTCTTCAAAGGAGTAAGCGTCTTTTAATTTCATGGCTGCAATCACCATCTGCAGTGGTTTTGGAGCCCCCCCAAAATAAAGTCTGACACTGTTTCCACTGTTTCCCCATCTATTTCCCATGAAATGGTGGGACCAGATGCCATGATCTTCGTTTTCTGAATGTTGAGCTTTAAGCCAACTTTTCCACTCTCCCCTTTCACTTTTGTCAAGAGGCTTTTTCATTACTTTTCACTTTCTGCCATAAGGGTGGTGTCATCTGCATATCTGAGGTTATTGAGATTTCTCCTGGCAATCTTCTTTCTGGCTTGTGCTTCTCCCAGCACAGTGTTCATCATGATGTACAATGCTTATAAGTTTAATAAGCAGGGTGACAATATACAGCCTTGATGTACTCCTTTCCCTATTTGGAACCAGTCTGTTGTTCCATGTACAGTTTAACTGTTGCTTCCTGGCTTGCATCCAAGTTTCTCAAGAGGCAGGTCAGGTGGTCTGGGATTCCCATTTCTTTCAGAATTTTCCACGGTTTATTGTGATCCACACACTCAAAGGCTTTGGCATAGTCAATTAAGCAGAAATAGATTTTTTCTGGAACTCTCTTGCTTTCTCACGTTACTTCCCCTAATAACCTCCATTTTACTCTCCATTTCTCTGTGTATGCCTTTCTGGATTTTGTAATACCATTCGGTACTTGTCTTTCTCTGCCAAGTATGGAGTTTGATACCCAACAAATTAACTAAGTGAAAGACAAAGCTTTTAGACATCATCTGTTGTCTAACGTATATTAGTGTGAATGCTTACTTGTTTTGTTTTCAAATAACAGTTTATGAACTTCAGTACTAATGGATATATTTAGAAAAATAGTTCATAATCCATGTGATCAAACATCATTAAATAACTTTTGTCTAGGTGCTCAGTGAAGAGTTAAGACTTTTTCTCATAGATGTAGACAGCCTGCAATTCTTTATGCTATTTTAATATTTTCATCCTTACCTTACTGTTCTATATTAAGTGCATAGATTTATAATAATACTAATTATTAGTATTATATCTAATAATTCATAGAAGTGACATTCCCATAATCCTTTGACATATACTGATTGCTTCCGGCTAGTTAGGTGTTAGGAGACATAGTTGGAGATGGTGCACTATGTGTCCCCATCTCTGTGCCTTATTCATTCTCTCTGGAAAAGATTTAACTTACTCTGTGGCTCTGGGACATCAAGAATGTGCTCATTACATCCAGAAGCTGTTCATGACACTAGTCTCTCTATTTATGTAACCTTACCTTCTCCTTTTATTCTTGTAGTCTAGAAAGTAACAGCTTCCTCTCTTTGACATGTCTAAATTTCTTTACGTTTCTTGGTTATCTTCTCAGATTTTCTGTCCACTGTGTAACCAGTTCATTGTAATAATGTCCCTCTATGTAATTTTTTCCTGTTGTATATTAAGGTATAGTTATGTCCTGTATTATATAAATTTCAGGTGCACAGCATAATTATTCACAATATTTAAAGGTTGTGTTCTATTCATAGTTATTATAACATAATGGCTATGTTCTCTGTGTTGTACTACATGTCCTTGTAGCTTATTTATTTCAAAGAAAATACTTTGTATTTCTTAGTTCTCTGTCACTCCCTTGCCCCTCCTCCCCCCCATCTGTAACCAGTAGTTTGTTCACTATATCTGTGAGTCTGTGTCTTGTTATATTCACTAGTTTATTTTTTAGATTTCACATATAAGTGATATCATACAGTATTTGTCTTTCTCTGTCTGTATTCTCTTAGTACAGTACTGTTCAAGTCAATCTATGTTGTTTCAAATTTCGTTCATTTTTATGGAGGGGTAATATTTCATTATATATATACATATATTCCACATCTCCTTTATTTGCTCATCTGTTGATGGACACTGAGGTTGCATCCATACCTTGGAAAGTGTAAATACTAGTGCTATGAACATTGATGTGCAAGTACCTTTTCAAATTAGTCTTGTTGTTGTTTGATAGGTAACTTGAACTGGAATTGCTAGATCATATGGCAGTTCTATTTTTAGTTTCTTTCAAAGACCTCCATACTGCTTTCCATGGTGGCTGCACCAATTTACATCCCCGCCAGCAGTGTACAAGGGTTCCTTTTAATCTGCATCCTCACCAACATTTGTTACTTTATCAAAGTCATTCTGATTGCCATCTATTTTTAATACTGGTTTCTATTTCCCTTGCTTGACTCTGAATGATAGAAACATTGTGTAAGTTTATTGATTGTTGTATACCAAAATATGTCTACATATATTCATTTATTCATCCAATAAACATTTAGTAAGGACTTCTTGGGCATTAGGTATCAAACACAGTTTCAAGTATGTGTCAGTGAACAAAATTAAGTGTAATTTGTGCTTTTAAACCTCCATCTAATAGCTAAACAGATACATAAGAGATAATACAGAAATTCTTGGTGTTGAACTGGTTGTGAATTAGGTTGGAGTAGGGAGGAGATAGCTTTTGTGTAAATGGATAGATATTTGGCAGTTGTTCAGATCCTAATGTTGCAAGTAGATCAGGTTTTGTGGGGGAAGATACTGAGATGTATTTTGTTTTGTTTTGAAATGTTGAATTTTAGGTGTCTTTTATATATCAAAACATCCAAAGGGAGTTGCAAAGTAGGCAACAGGAGAAGTGAAGGCTCAAGATAAACACTTGGTTGTTATTTATAGATGACTGAAATGAAAAGTGCTAGGAATGAATTAGCTTGCCTTTCCTTAAGGAAGGGTGTAAAAGGAGAAGTTAAGATGGATTTCAGACTTAAAAATAGGCTTCCCAGGTGACTCAGTGGTAAAGAATCTGTCTGTCAAACAGGGAACATAGGTCAGGAAGATCCCCTGGAGAAGAAAATGGCAACTCACTCCAGATTCTTGCCTAGGAAATCCCATGGACAGAAGAAATTGGCAGGCTACAGACCTTGTGGTCGCAACGATTTGGGATGCAATTTAGTGGCTAAATAGCAGCAACAGACTTACAAATAGTCCACATCACAAAACGTGTGATCCTCATTTGTCCTGTGCATGCGAGGTCACTTCAGTTGCGTCCACCTCTTTGTGATCTCATGGACTGCAGCTCGTGAAGCTCCTCTGTCCGTGGGGTGGGATTCTCCAGGCAAGAATACTGGAGTGGGTTGCCATTTCCTTCTCCAGGGCTTTATTTTACAGTTATCTTTAAATTTCACTTAATTATCTTTCAACAAATATAGAATGGGTTTTCCATTTTTAATATATTTATTGTTTATAAATGTATTGTTCCTCAAAATCTAGGAACAAAACAACTTTAAAATTTTATCACATGAAATATTTTTAATTATACAGTGTAGTTTTATGTGTACTTATGCATGACACAGATGTTTTAGTGCTACTTAATGCCTAAAATTTAAAGATAGGTGAAGGTGAAGTCGCTCAGTCATGTTCGACTCTTTGCGACCCCATGGACTGTAACCTACTAGGCTTCTCCGTCATGGGATTCTCCAGGCAAGAATACTGGAGTGGATTGCCATTTCTTTCTCCAGGGGATCTTCCCGACCCAGGGATCGAACCCGGGTCTTCCACATTGGAGGCAGACGCTTTAACCGTTGAGCACCAGGGAAGCCACAAATTTTAAATTTAAAGATAACTTTGCACCTAACCCTAACTGTAGACCAAAATATGTGGAAATTTTTTTTTTTTAACATTTAACCACTTTTTAAACTTAGCCACAAATATGTATTCATTTTCTTTCAAACATCAGAATAGGTGGTTCTAGTGGTAAAGAACCTGCCTGGGTTAGGAAGATCCCCTGGAGTAGGTGATGGCAACCCACTTCAGTATTCTTGCCTGGAGAATCCCATAGACAGGGGAGCCTGGCGGGCTACAGTCCATAGAGTTGCAAAGAGTTGGACATGACTGAAGCAACTTGACATGCACACTGATATACATTATATTTAAAAACAGAGAGATACTTTCACTGACAAATAATTTTTTAATGATTTCTCATAGCCTTCATGATTTAAAGAATACAAATAATGCAATAAGAATAATAAGAGTTAATGTATTATTGAGGACTTAAGCTGCCCACTCCGAAGAATTGATGCTTTTGCATTGTGGTGTTGAAGACTCTTGAGAGTCCCTTGGACTGCAAGGAGATCCAACCAGTCCATTCTGAAGGAGATCAGCCCTGGGATTTCTTTGGAAGGAATGATGCTAAAGCTGAAACTCCAGTACTTTGGCCACCTCATGCGAAGAGCTGATTCATTGGAAAAGACTCTGATGCTGGGAGGGATTGGGGGCAGGAGGAGAAGGGGATGACAGAGGATGAGATGGCTGGATGGCATCACGGACTCAATGGACGTGAGTCTGAGTGAACTCTGGGAGTTGGTGATGGACAGGGAGGCCTGGCGTGCTGCAATTCATGGGGTCACAAAGAGTCGGACATGACTGAGCGACTGAACTGAATTGAACTGAACTGAGGCTGCCCACTATTTTAAGCACTTTCTATGTATAACTGATCCTCAAAACTAATCCCAAGGCTGCTTTAGCATAATATAGTTTATAAGTTTAATTCAGTTCTGTAAACATTAGAGTTGCCATGTGCAAGGCCTACCATAATTGCTAAGCACTGTAGTTATCAGAATGAAAGCAAATACTATCTCAGGAAGTATATATATTAGCAATGTAATTATGTGAAGAACACTAAGTTCTATAAGAAAAGCAAAAAACAAAAATAAGTTGAGAGGCAGAGCAGAGCAAATTGCCCCTCTGTAGCAGATGTTAGATTAGCATATTGGCAGCTCAGAAAATAAGTACAAATATTCCTACCTGCTCAAGCCACTTTAAATACTCTCCCTAATAAGTTGCACTTGTGTAGAATGGAAGTTCTAATTACTAAAATGCTGCCCCTAAGCACAAACTAGATTCTTGAAATATCTTTGAATTAACTCATTGACTACACTGAATATGCTGCTCAGAACTGATATAAAAACAGCTAGGGAAGAACTTTGCTGAAAAGCAAATTACATTTTTAAAAAGTTTCAAAAGTGTTTATTGAGTTTCAACCTGTTTAAGAGTCTCTTTCTTAATCGTCTCATCTAAATGCAAGTCTCATTAAAATGTGTGTGAATATTCAGCATTTTTAAAGCAATGATTTTCTTGTCTTTCTTTGATTTTTTTAATAGAATTTACATTCTGAATCAATTTGCCTCTTGTTAGTTTAAATGGGGTTGAATATATTTAGACTAATATTTGTGATCAATTCAATGATTTCCTTCTTCCAGGGATTAACAGCTCTGAAGAATTTATTGGTTGCTTTTAAGAAGGGAGAAGATGAGAAAGAAAAAAAAAAAGGTATATGTTGAAGTAAATGGAGGTAGAAATTTATGTTATACTTTAAAACATTCTTCTAAAGTCATTATATTAAAAAACATTTATTGAGTACCTACTCTTTGCCAGAAATGTTAGAAAAAACTTATAACTAAATCAGTATTAGTCTATGATTTTTTTAACCACTAGCCCCATTCTTTTCAAATGCATGTGCAAATGAAGTGTTAACAATTTTAATGCTATAAATGAATATATTGGTAATATGATTTATATGTCCCAGATAATGTAACACAAGACTTATTTTATACAAATATAGTTTTTGAACTTATAAGCAAAACTATCTTTATAATGAACTATTGAAATTGCCCAAAGAAAATTGATCTTTATTTATTAAAGTGTTTTTAAATTATTAATGAATATATTTTTAAAAGTTCATGAAGATTGTTCTAAAATGCTTTATATGCTTTTAAACAAGCATCCATGTATTTTACAGTAGAAATATAAAAAGTAGATAAATCAAGAGAGCGATTGAATTTAATCATCACAAGTATAATAAGACATAAAAGTTTTCATTTCAGCTAGGTGCAGTAGCTATGACTTACAATGCTATGTGTCAGGGGCAATGCATAGATTTTTAAGGAAATGGCTGCTGCCATTTATGACTCCAGGATTCTAGTGCACGCCTTTCTCACTCTTCCCATTTTGAGAATATAAAAAGGTTGAGACAGATGAACAAAGTATCTTTTTAAACTAGAATATCTTTGAGAAAAACAGAGCTCTAAGCACCTGTTCCATTCCACTTCATTGGGGGTAGTATCTGCCTTTTAAAGAAAGTGAGAGTGGGGTTTCTGTTGAACTACTTGGAACACATAAGATGAGTCTCATATAAACTGAAGATGTACCACCTTAAGATCTCACTCCTGCCAAAGAAATCTAAGATGACTAGAGACACTCAGTCCCATCACTTCATGGCAAATAGATGGGGAAACAGTGGAAACAGTGGCAGACTTAATTTTGAGGGGGCTTCAAAATCACTGCAGATGGTGACTGCAGCCATGAAATTAAAAAATACTTACTCCTTGGAAGAAAAGTTATGACCATATTAAAAAACAGAGACATTACTTTGCCATAAAAGGTTCATCTAGTCAAAGCTATTGTTTTTCCAGTAGTCAGATATGGATGTGAGAGTTGGACTATAAAGAAAGCTGAGTGTCAAAGAACTGATGCTTTGAACTGTGATGTTGGAGGAGACTCTTGAGAGTCCCTTGGACTGGAAGGAAATCCAAGCAGTCCACCCTAAAGGAAATCAGTCCTAAATATTCATTGGAAGGACTGATGTTGAAACTGAAACTCCAATACTTTGGCCGCCTGATGCAAAGAACTGGGACTCATTTGAAAAGACCCTGATGCTGGGAAAGATAGAAGGCAGAAGGAGAAGGGGATGACAGAGGATGAGATGGTTGGATGGCATCAACGACTCAGTGGACATGAGTTTGAGTAAACTCCTGGAGTTGGTGGTGGACAGGGAGGCCTGGCAGGCTGCAGTGCATGGAGTTGCAGAGTAGGACATGACTGAGTGACTGAACTGAACTGAACTGAAAGACAGTCTGGAGAATTACTTTGAATTTGGAACCTTTAGAGCACTGCTTTGCTTTGATCAGTTGGGTTGAATTCCCAGAATTTGTAGCATACAAGTATGCATGACTATTTCTCATAGAAGCTGTACCAGTCCCATGTGACTCTGGGGGTTTGTCTTTGATCCTTCATACAGCCTGGAAAGATGAAGGCACTCTACCAGCTGACACTTAGATGTGAACTTCAAGAGCTGGAGGAAGAACCAAAAATGAGAACCAGAAGAAAATAAAAGCATTCTAGTGTTAAGAGACGTTCAGGATGAGGGGCCTAGTGGGGACCTTCTCAGGACTGCTTGAAAATATTCCTTAACAAAGTTATGTTGAAATACTTACTTGCTCCACAGAGTACAAACCCAGCTTAAGATTCTACCAATCTAAATAAGGCCATTCCTCGTCTTTTTAGAACATTTAAAGAGGACACCAGTGACATATATCTTTTTCCTATGGTGAATTTGTAGCCAAAATCTGGTCCAAGATACACAAGGAGAGAATATTTACCTTTAATGAAAACTCAGAACTCTGAATGAAATTTTAGTTAGAATACCAATTGAATAAATAAGAGCAAACTGAACAAAAAGTAGAAAATAGGTATGGATGTTGGTAAATTCAGGAGTCGATGGTTGACTAAATTTCTCAATTTTTCCTAGATGATATGCAAGAGTGGTGGACTAGATTACAGTCTTACTAAACTTTTCCCCCATAAGTGCTAAATCTATTTGGTGGGACTTGATTCGTGTAAGCCTATAATAGTAATCTTCCCAAACCCCAGCCCCACAGGGATAAGGGACAGGCAGTTTGGGACATCAGTACAGGACATTTCCCAACCAAACAAACATGAGGGCAGTAGAAGGAATCTACTTTCAATTTTTGAGAGTTAGCCTGGGGTCATGAGGATAGGAAATACCTGAGGAAAATCAAATATACATAAAGCTCTCATGAGAGAGAGTCACAAAAATTTAGAAACAGGAAGCCAACTGAACAGACCTGAAAGCTGATCTTCAGTGAAGTCGATTAAATTACTTTCCTGTTTGGCCTATTTGAGTTGGGTTTCTTCTTATTTGTATCTAAAATACAGTCATATAGATATGTTTACAGATTATAAAATAATATGAAACATGACTTCAGACATGATTATGATTTCATATTAAAGGTATGTAAAAAGAGGATTTCACACAGATAACTGCTCCATTATGAGGTTAGGATAGCCATGCATTTGGTAGTACGGGCAATAGAATCATGTTCCTGAATTTTAACACTCTATTTGCATCCATTACTTTTGAGCCATATCTTCATGTATCCAAATTTGAAATGGAAATACCACTGGAAAAATATGAGAAACAGTTCCCAGCTTTCTCTCTAATGTGCAACACTTAAAGTTTTGATTGGGCTGATTTCAACAAGGGAAATGATCTTGAATGTAGTGTCCTTAGTTGAGGGGACTGTAAACTGCCAGTTGTCCTTGAATGGTTTCAGAAAGAAAGGAAATCAACAGAACTGAGAATCATAGAGAAAAATAAGGTATAAGTTAATTAAATATAATTGTATAACTTTTTCTGCTTTTCCCTTTCCCCTATGCAAGGTTAAGAGGACAGATACTCCTATTGCTGTCATACCACAATTTATCAAAAATGTAATGGTTAAAACAGCATCTATTTATTATCTCACATTTCTTTAGGTGAGAAGTCCAAAGAAGCTGACTGGACTCTCTGCGTGGAGTCTTACCAGGCTGAAATCAATGTGCCAGCCAAGGCTGTAGCTTTCATTCAAGTCTTGTAGTCTACCTCCAAAGTCACTGGTTGTTCGCAGAATTCATGTCTTCTCATGCTTTCCATCTTGTCCTCTTTACTTTCAAATAAACAATGGAAGATAAGTCTTTCCAATACTTTTAATCAAGGCATCTCAGGTGGCCCTAATGGTAAAGAATCCACCTGCCAATGCAGGATATGCAAGAAATGCAGGTTACATTCCTGGGTTGGGAAGATCCCCTGGAGGAAGAAATGGCAAGGGAGTCCTGTATTCTTGACTATAAAATCCCATGGACAGAGGAGCCTGGTGGGCTACAGTCCATGGGATCACAAAGAGTTTGACACTACTTAGTGACTGAGCACCGTTCTTCTATTCTCTCATTTACCTTCTACTACTAACCAAAGAAAGGTGTATATTTTTTTTACAGCTTTATTAATATGCTTTTTTTAATTTTTATTTTTACTTTATTTTACTTTACATTACTGTATTGGTTTTGCCATACATTGACATGAATCCATCTCAGGTGTACATGAGTTCCCAATCCTGAACCCACTCCCCACACACACCTCCTTCCCCATATCATCTCTCTGGATCATCCCCGTGCACCAGTCCCAAGCATCCTGTATCCTGTATCGAACATAGACTGGCGATAGGTTTCTTACATGATAGTATACATGTTTCAGTGCATTCTCCCGAATCATCCCACCCTCTCCCTCTCCCTCAGAGTCCAAAAGTCCGTTCTATACATCTGTGTGTGTTTTGCTGTCTCATATACAGGGTTATCATTACCATATTTCTAAATTCCATATATATGTGTTAGTATACTGTATTGATGGTTTTCTTTCTGGCTTACTTCACTCTGTATAATCGGCTCCAGCGTCATCCACCTCATTAGAACTGATTCAAATGTATTTTTTTAATGGCTGAGTAATACTCCATTGTGTATATGTACCACAGCTTTCTTATCCATTCATCTGCTGATGGACATCTAGGCTGTTTCCATGTCCTGGCTATTATAAACAGTGCTGTGATGAACATTGGGGTACATGTGTCTCTTTCAATTCTGGTTTCCTTGGTGTGTATACCCAGCAGTGGGATTGCTGGGTCATAAGGGTCCATATGATTAGATTAGGTCTACTCAATATTTCCCTATTTTAACATCCACTGATTAGTAATTTGTATTTCTAAAGTATTTTCTGCTGTGCAACATAAAATATTAATGGAATTTGGACCACAGTTTCTGTTTTGTTTTTTTTTGTTTGTTTGTTTGTTTTTTGAGAGGAAGCGTGAATATTCTAGCATAAAAAGCACTGATCTATATTCTAATCTTGGCTTAATTGCATAACAATCCATTTATACATTTAAAGGAGACAAATAAGCACTTCAGATATCACTTCCTTGACACTTTTGAAAAAAAAGTTGTTTGAAAAACAAACACAAATTTGGCTTTATTAATATTGTTAAAAATTAAATTCACACAAAAGTTTGATATTATTATTTCACATTCTTCCTAATGCCTATTGAAGAATTCTGCAAACTTTTCTCACTAAATAATTAGTTGACATTTACTTGGAACTTTTTAGCAGTATTGTAATTAAAAATTCATATGAGATATGTTTTTTTTTTTTTTCCAGTAACTGCCTTTTGCAAATTATAGGGACATTTCTTGAGGCATTAAGTATTTTTAATTGTTTGAAACAGTCTTTGAAAAACATCCTATTGAATTAGAGTTCTTGACGATGATAACTCAATGAACAATTGTCCAGCTGGAAAACAAAGTGTTAACGGATTTTACAATCCATTCGTATGTTATTCACTTTTCTTAGATCAGCTGAATTATGGCATAAGAACTGTGATCAGAAAAATAACAGAGGAGCTGAGACAAAAGCCCAATGCTTTTAAAAATTAAAAAAAAAAAAGAATTTATCTGTAGTTTGATTGTAGTACAGAGAAGGCTAGGACAACATAAACTATGTTGTTAAAAAAATTATACTAAAACCAATAGTTTCTTTTTTTAAAGTAAGTTTTAGCTTTATTATAATTCTGTGCACATCTTTCACAGTTATAATCACAATATACATAAAATTGTATATATACTCCTGTCACCTAATATTACAAGGTAAACACGATTCCATTTTTCTACGTAACCCCACTTTTATAGTTAGTTAAGTCTATTAATTTTGTGAAACATAAATATCTTAGCTATTCTAATGTTGAGCACTTAGATGACGGTATATTTTTAATAATATCAATAAGGCTGAATATTTTGCCATTATTTTCTTTTTCAATGATAATAGTTAATTTCCAGAAATTACGTATTCTGAACAGTTAGAAAGAAATTAGACAAATATTCTGAGCAGAATCTCTGAAATAGTTTTTTCAGAGGACTTATTGGAGACATATCTTTTGTGGGTATATATGGATTGTTTTAGCTGAAAAGATAAGGCCACCCACAGCACAGATTTGTTTTCACACTCCATCTGTTTGGTAT
Organism: Aepyceros melampus; assembly: GCA_006408695.1. Lineage (NCBI taxonomy): Eukaryota > Metazoa > Chordata > Mammalia > Artiodactyla > Bovidae > Aepyceros > Aepyceros melampus. The sequence continues at coordinate 43,524 of SJXQ01004051.1, read as the reverse complement.
ATACTGTGTAGATTAGGAAAAAGTTGTGACCCCAGTGAGACAGAATGTTTAGTAATATTTCTTTCATATTCTTCAATTTCTCTATGAGTCACTCTCTCCAGATGCCTAACAAGATTGTGAGCTTTGCAAAAATCTTCCAAAAATGGAATCTGCTTCTCAAAAATTGAATATAGTTTAATGAACACATTGCATTCATTACAGAAAATACTACTTAAATACCAAAATATATATGTTACAACTACATAGAAGTACAAGGTATGTGGACTAAGCTTATGGCTTAACTCTTTGTGATAAAAGCATACACCCCTGAATGAGGATGTTCATTTGTGTGTGTGTGAAAGACTGTTTAAAATACTGTTTCACAAAATTTTTGTATGCCCAAAACTCTATGTTTTCTTGATATAAGTTAGACTGATTTAATGATAAATTATTTATCTTAAATTTCATTTTATCAGTTGATTTAATTTCCATTTAAGTTTTACTCATAATTTAACAATAAACAGTAATGAATTTGAGAGATAAAATGTGATATTTCATCCAACTTAAAATGACCCAAACCTAGTATACTAAAATATTTTTTATCATGTTTTCCTTTCCTAAACTAACAGCACTGATTCTCCATATTATTACCTTATGAGTTATTCATGTGTCACCTTGGAGTAGTTAGAATACTGTTATTTTTATTATTATTAATATTTTAACTCGTATTTTATTTTTAAATGTTTTTAGTGAAAATTAAGATAAGACCAACTCATATAAAATTAAGCCCAACTCTGCTAGTAGTTAAGAATCTATTTAATATTTTGAGACTCCTGAAAATAATTTTAATGGATGGTCACTAAACTTCCTTTTAATTTTAAATCCTTGACATTTATAAATGTCTTTGATTTATTTTTCAACATGGCTGTAAATTTCTTGGTGAAAGGGACTGTGAATACAATGCCACTGTAAGCCACACAATGCCTAGCAAAGTGTTTTTTATACAGTATGTACCGAATAAATAATAGTTGATATAGTCAGGTAATTAAACTGTCAGAGCAAAATTTTTATGTAGGAGTTACAACTTTGTCACTTTTTGTTCTGCTTTGGTTTCAAACCACTGTCTCTTCTAATGACAAATGGTTTTTAGACCAGTTTTCTGATTTCCTGTCAAATAGTTTGGTCAGGTTTAGAGAAGAAAGTCAATGAGATTTCCCCCCACTCTACCTCATTTTAAATCTAAAAGTTTCATGTAAATATACCAATATGAATATTAGATGTTTAGTCAAGTAGTTCATCCAAAAGCATTTGCTTCAGGTGGTATAGAAATTCACTATGTTCCTAAGATAAATTGGTATCAGAGTTATTACATATTACTATTTTTCTATTATACATTGGTACTTTCTTTGTAATATGCATTGGTATTTTTACCATTCCATAAACATGTTTCATTGTATTGGCTTTTATATTACTTTCTGTTTTTACAAGATTGGAAAATGGGCACAGTTTTAATGTCTCAGTATGTATAAAAGCTCACTCACCATTCTTAAAATTTGTGTTTCTTAATGTGAATAATTTTTCAGGTCTAATCATTAGTTTGGATTCCACAGGGCTTTCCTGATGGCTCAAATGGTAAAGAATCTGCCTGCAATACAGGAGATCTGGGTTTGATCTTTGGGCAAGAACGATCCCCTGGAGAAGGAAATGGCAACCCACTTCAGTATTCTTGCCTGGAGAATTTCATGGACAGGGGAGCCTGGCAGGCTACAATCCATGGGGTTGCAAAAGTCAGACATGACTGAATGAATAACACACACATAATCATATAGAAATATGAGGATAGAAAAGTGCCTATATATATATAAAAGTGCCATTACATGTAAAAGTGTCATAGAGAGAGAGAGAGAGAGAGAGATACACACATTACATACACATGTTCTTTAATGGAAAAAATTTTGAACTGAATTTAAGTCCTATGTTAACACCAAGGTATTATGTTAATATTTTATTGACAAGGTACTGAACTATTTCTCCTGTCACTTAAATGCTTCTTTTTTTCTTTGCCAGCTCTTTCTGTTCATCTTGATCCCAGTCATGGGAATCTTGTAAGATCAAAGGCATCATCTTTTGCTCTTTTCCTGTTCTTTCTATGAGAAATGTTCTGTCACATTTTCAGACTGTGCATTTATAAAAATATTTTTTGCATGTGCTACTACTACTAATTAACTTTAAGTTATTTGATATTAGTAATGAAAACCTGATTTTCATTTCTGACATTAGAAACTTTAATAACAGGATCTTATTCATCTCAGATTCATAATATCAGAAACATCCCTCTATCTCTCACAAAAGGATTTCTTCTTATATAATTTTTATAAATGCTGTAGACGTTATGATAATATTCCATATCAGATGCTGAAATTCATAGTTAATATGTCCTTTGTTTTCAATCCCCAATAAACTGCTGGTTATCATTTATAATACATACAAAGTATGCTCATTTTTCAGTCTCACTTTCATTATTCTCATAGTCCTGATGAGATTAGGCCTGAATTGCTGGAAAAGAAAATAATCTTTTTATACTTTACACTGTCTTTTCACTTAAATATATTTCATTTTCTGATGCCTGGTAAATAACTTGAGAGTATATTTTTTAATAGTATCTCTTAAAATGTGATTTGGCAGTGAAAAAAGTTCAAGGTTATCATGTATATAAGAAATCTCTATTATTTAAAAATAATTAGAGAAGGGTCTAAGATGGAGTGTGGGAAATATCCTGAGTTTATCTCCTCTGATGGACACACTGAATCTACACCTGAGGATAGAGTAATTTATCCTGAAAAAGACTCGAGAGCTTGTTGAACAGCTATTGCATGTAGAAGGACACATAGAAACAGGTAGAAAAGATGAAGACATGGTATCCATGGAAACCCCACCCCAATGCAGTAGGGAGATATATAGCTAAGGAGCTACAGTGAAGCTTACTTACCCTGGGACATAGAAAAAAAATAAATTCCCAAATAAACCTCTCAGCACTTTAAAGACAACCTAGACTATACAAGAAGGAAATACCTTTTAAAACCCCAGAGCTTCTGCCAATTGGACAGGGAACTGTTGGAGCCCTTTATGGGATCAGTGGAGCCAGTCAAACAAAATGAAGAGACAGAGAAATACTTTTCAAACAAAAGAACAAAATAAAACCCCAGGAAAAAGCCCTAATGAAAGGGAAATAATCTGCCTGATGAAGTGTTCAAATAAATGGTCATAGAGATGTTTACTAAATTCCAGAGAGAAATGGAGGGACTCAGTGAGAACATCAACAAAGACTCAGAAAGTAAAAGAAAGAACCAGTCAAAACTGAAGAATAAAATAACTTAAAAATACATCTCTGCTAAGTCGCTTCGGTTGTGTCTGACTCTGTGTGACCCTATAGGCGGCAGCCCACCAGGCTTCCCTGTCCCTGGGATTCTCCAGGCAAGAACACTGGAAGGGGTTGTCATTTCCTTCTCCATTAAAGGACATCAATAGCAAATTAGATGATAGAGAAGAGTGCTCAGTAACCTGGAAGATTAGTGAAAATCTATTAGAACTGCAAGAAGGTGAAGGTGAAGTCACTCAGTCGTGTCTGACTCTTTGCGACCCCGTGGACAGTAACCTACTAGGCTATTCCATCCATGGGATTCTCCAGGCAAGAATACTGGAGTGGATTGCCATTTCCTTCTCCAGGGGATCTTCCCGACCCAGGGATCGAACCCAGGTCTCCCGCATTGGAGGCAGACGCTTTAACCTCTGAGCCACCAGGGAAGCCCAACTGCAAGAAGAAATAATTTTTAAAAATGAGGTGAGGGACTTCTGGGACAACATCAAACATAACAGCATGTGAATTTTTGGAGTCCCAGAAGGTGAAGAGAAGGAGGGAGAGAAAGCAAATTCCATATGGTGTCTTTTACATATGAAATCTAAAAAAGAAACCAAAGAAAATAAAACTGAAACAAACTCAAATACAGAAGAAAAAAAAAATGTTGTTTGTCAGCTTGGAGGTGGATGGGGTTTTGGTCAAAGTAGATGAACGGGATTCAGAGGTACATATTTCTAGTTATAGGATAAATAGATCTCAGTGATATAAGGTACACATAGGGAATAAGATCAATAATATTGTAACAGCTTTGTACAATGAAATGGTAACTGATCATATTGTGACGACCAATTTTTTCTTTTAAGTTTTAAGTTTTAAGTTTTAATCTCACCCTTTTAAAAAATTTAAGTGTAGTTGATTTATGATATTGTGTTAGTTTCAGGTGTATAGAATAATGATTCAGTATTTTTGCAGATTATGTTTCATTATTGGTTATTACAAGATAATGGGTATAGTTTCCTGGCTTATAGAGTAAATTTTTGCTGCTTATGGATTTTATATATAGTAGTAGTTTGCATCTGTTAATAAATACAAATAACAAATTGTTGCTTTCCCTCTCCCCTTTCTTAATTACAAGTTTGTTATCTGTGTCTGAATCTGTTTCTGCTTTGTGTTCACATTTATTTGTATCATTTTTAGGTTCCACACGTAAGTGATATATACAGTATTTGTCTTTTTCTGTCTGACTTATTTCACCAACATGATATTTTCTAGGCCCATCCCTCTTGCTGCAGGTGACAATATTTCATTGTTTTTATGACTAATATTCCATTGTATATGTATACATTATGTATATTTATATTCTATAAACACATCAAATCACAGCTTTGTACACCAGAAACTAAGAAAATTATGTGTATTAATTATAAGTCAATTAAAATTTTATAAGTTAAAAGTATTATAACTAGGCTTAATTTCCTCACTCAGGTAACTCTTCCCTTTATTGCATGTTTCTAACTCTTTTACAGTATACAGTTTACAACAACTTGGTTTGAAATGTATGGGTACACTTAGAGGCAGATCTTTGAACCAGAGATCAAATTGCCAAAATTCGTTGGATCATGGAAAAAGCAAGAGAGTTCCAGAAAAACATCTATTTCTGCTTTATTGACTATGCCAAAGCCTTTGACTGTGTGGATCACAGTAAACTGTGGAAAATTCTGAAAGAGATGGAAATACCAGATCACCTAACCTGCCTCTTGAGAAATCTGTATGCAGGTCAGGAAGCAACAGTTAGAACTGGACATGGAACAACAGACTGGTTCCAAATAGGAAAAGGAGTATGTCAAGGCTGTATATTATCACCCTGCTTATTTAACTTATATGCAGAGTACATCATGAGAAACGCTGGACTGGAAGAAACACAAGCTGGAATCAAGATTTCTGGGAGAAATATCAATAACTTCAGATATGCAGATGACACCACCCTTATGGCAGAAAGTGAAGAGGAACTAAAAAGCCTCTTGATGACGGTGAAAGAGGAGAGTGACAAACTTGGCTTAAAGCTCAACATTCAGAAAATGAAGATCATGGCATCCAGTCCCATTACTTCATGGGAAATAGACGGGGGAAACAGTGGAAACAGTGTCACACTATTTTTCTGGGCTCCCAAATCACTGCAGATGGTGACTGCAGCCATGAAATTAAAATACACTTACTCCTTGGAAGAAAAGTTATGACCAACCTAGATAGCATATTCAAAAGCAGAGAAATTACTTTGCCGACTAAGGTCCATCTAGTCAAGGCTATGGTTTTTCCTGTGGTCATGTATGGATGTGAGAGTTGGACCATGAAGAAGGCTGAGCGCAGAAGAATTGATGCTTTTTTTTTTTTTAGAGGAGAGTGGAAAAGTTGGCTTAAAGCTCAACATTCAGAAAACGAAGATCATGGCATCTGGCCCCATCACTTCATGGGAAATAGATGGGGAAACAGTAGAAACAGTGTCAGACTTTGTTTTTTTGGGCTCCAAAATCACTGCAGATGGTGACTGCAGCCATGAAATTAAAAGGCGCTTACTCCTTGGAAGAAAAGTTATGACCAACCTAGATAGTATATTCAAAAGCAGAGACATTACTTTGCCGACTAAGGTCCGTCTAGTCAAGGCTATGGTTTTTCCTGTGGTCATGTATGGATGTGAGAGTTGGACTGTGAAGAAGGCTGAGCACCGAAGAATTGATGCTTTTGAACTGTGGTGTTGGAGAAGACTCTTGAGAGTCCCTTGGACTGCAAGGAGATCCAGCCAGTCCATTCTCAGGGAGATCAACCCTGGGATTTCTTTGGAAGGAATGATGCTAAAACTGAAGCTCCAGTACTTTGGCCACCTTATGAGAAGAGTTGACTCATTGGAAAAGACCCTGATGCTGGGAGGGATTGGGGGCAGGAGGAGAAAGGGATGACCGAGGATGAGATGGCTGGATGGCATCACGGACTCAATGGACGTGAGTCTGAGTGAACTCCAGAAGTTGGTGATGGACAGGGAGGCCTGGCGTACTGCGATTCATGGGGTCGCAAAGAGTTGGACACGACTGCGCGACTGAACTGAACTGAAGCTAAAACTTGAAAAGTTAAGGGACTGAAATCGTTCTGATTCATGTCTATATCAAGAAGCATTGAGGTTATTTTTCTTGAATTTTGGCCTTCCCCCCTTCACACTCATTTAAAAAACACTTGGGAGTAAGGTATCTGTAAATATAAATTGGAATGCTCTGGTGTCATTTTTGTGACACACATTTTAAATTGGTGTACTACGCATTTAAACACAAGAAAATGTGGACTTTTCTTCCCTGAGGTAAGCAGATGGTGCCAGAAACACTAAGAGTACTTTGGAAATAAATAATTGTTGAACGTATCAAATTTTATATTGTAAATCAACCATATTTATACCATTTTGAATTTAAGTGATTGCAGTTTTAGTGCTTTCCATTTTTCTTCTTGTGTTAATTAAGATTTTTGTAAAATCCTTATGGTAAAAGGAAGCCTTTATAACAGATTATTTTCATAGTTAAGTTGGGAGTTTTATAGGTTAGAGCAGACTGAAATTTAGGAGACTAAAAAGATAATCTTTTAAAATAATCTTCTTCCTTAGGGACTGCCGCAGAGCTTGTAGCAGAATCTGAGTGTTGGTAGAACATAGATAATATTCATTGAAGTTTACCCCTGAAGGAAAGGCCCAATTTTGAGCAGAAGTATGAGGAACACATCTGAGGCTCAATGGAACAGAGCAGTGGATACTGGAAAATAACACACACACACACACACACACACACAACCTAGTGCTTCCATCCCCTACCCCAAATGCAAAGCAAAATGTCAAAATATGAAGGGATGTCAGAATACAGAATGAACTTCATCCAACGAAGATATGGTTGAGGCAAATTCAACAAAAAAGCTGGCAGTAAGCATTAATAATGTTTAGTTGAGAATCTAAGACTAAAACAAACATGGGTATGAGGATGAAAGAGTAATATGTTATTTGTTGTATAAAGTGTTAGTCATCTGTTGTGTCTGACTCTTTGTGACCCCATGGACTGTGGCCCACCAGGCTTCTCTGCCCATGGAATTCTCCATGCAAGAATACTGGATTGAGTTGCCATTTCCTTCTCCAGAGGATCTTTCTGACCCAGGAACCGAACCCAGGTCTACCACAAGGCAGGCAGACTCTTTACCTTCTGAACCACCAGGGAAGACCATTAGTTGTATTATCTAAGAAAAATATTATAACTAATAAATAAATGAAGAGGAGAGAGAAGAAATGAAAAGAAGAATTAGCTATATTGTCTCTGAGATAAAAGATGAAAATTAAAGGAAATAGTTTAAAGTTGAGAAAAGAAGTAGAAGCCTAAGTAAAGAAGTCAATAAGCTCTATGTAATGACATTATATAAAGGTAACATTAAAATCAAAACATTAACTTTCTTAAAGTCAGAAGAAATGCAAAGAAAACTAAAGGCATTTATCAAAAAAAAAAAAAGAAACAAATAAACAACAACAACAACAACAAAAAACCAGAGAAAATAAGCCCATAGTCAGAGAACCAAAGTAAATATTGTGTGAAAGAGCAAACTAAAACTTGAGGCCAAGCATATGGATTATATAAATAAATAAATAATATAACTGGCTTAACATACCTAATAAGTAAAGGATTTCAGATTGGGTCAAAAAGCAGAATGCAGCTGTATAATTTATACCATAAATAGATCTAATAGTGATTTCAAAAGCCTAGAAATGAATCAATGAGTCAAAGTCAACTCACAATGAGATGAAATGAAACCAAGGCTTGTGATCTTCACATCTGACATAGCAGAATGCAGGACCAAGAGCAATAAAAAAGATAAAGGATTATTTATAATGTGAAAAAAGCTTCATTTCAACATGAAGATGTAAGACTTATCCATGCAACAAATAACATAGATTTTTGATGTCACATTAATAATGAAACCAAAGGAGAGACAAAGATTTTTATGAACATATATATACTACTACTATTGGAGAACACACATCTTCTTTCAAGTTTTCATGAATATTTGTGAAAATCAATCCTATTTAATGTTCTATATACCTAAATCTATGTCATAGCAAACAGAATAGTTCAATAAGGTCTACAGTACAGAAGAAGGCTGAGTGCTGAAGAATTGATGCTTTTGAACTGTGGTGTTGGGGAAGACTCTTGAGAGTCCCTTGGACTGCAAGGAGATCCAACCAGTCCATTCTGAAGGAGATCAACCCTGGGATTTCTTTGGAAGGAATGATGCTAAAACTGAAGCTCCAGTACTTTGGCCACCTCATGCGAAGAGTTGACTCATTGGAAAAGACCCTGATGCTGGGAGGGATTGGGGGCAGGAGGAGAAGGGGACGACAGAGGATGAGATGGCTGGATGGCATCATGGATTAAAAAAAAAAAAAACTAGTGTCTATTAAACATTGTTAGGTCAAGGAAGAATACAAGTCAAACTTCCAAAACTGCTAGAAAATAACTATCATGCACTCATTTACATGTACAGTTCTTCATGGAACAGCTAGAGCAATGCTCACAGGAAAATGTATAGAATTTTAAGTAATTAATAAAGACATAAGACTGAAATAAACAGATTAAATACATAACTCAAAAAGATAGGAAAAAAGCCAAGTAAGTGGGAGTCAGGATTTAAAGTCTGAGATTAAACAGGTTGAAAACAGAAATAATGAAATAAATTAAAAAGCTGAGTTTTTGAAAAACAAGCAAAATAAGAAAACCACTGATTAATTGATAAGAAATAAGAGAACAAATACACAAACAACAACAACAAAAAGAGAAATAAAGGGAGATAGTGACAGAGAAGGCAATGGCACCCCACTCCAGTACTCTTGCCTGGAGAATCCCATGGAGGGAGGAACCTGGTAGGCTGCAGTCCATGGGGTTGCGAAGAGTTGGACACGACTGAGCGACTTCACTTTCACTTTCCACTCTCATGCATTGGAGAAGGAAATGGCAACCCACTCCAGTGTTCTTGCCTGGAGAATCCCAGGGATGGGGGAGCCTGATGGGTTCACACAGAGTCGGACACGACTGAAGTGACTTAGCAGCAGCTGCAGCAGCAGCAGTGACCTTTGAAACACAGCAAATAAAAATCACAAAATCAAGTTTATAATTTTAGGAAAATAAGTTTAAAAACCTGAAGGAAATGGATGCCTCTTCTATAATAATAAACAATCATGGCTGACTCTAAAACATTACATAAATAAATTCTGTGAGTTTTGGGAGAGATTCCAAAAAAGAGAATTAAGATACAGTTATCCCTGAACATCTATGCTTGATGCCAAATACTCACTTCTGTACTTTTTAGTTATGTAAGGTGTTACTTTCCATTTTCAGGTTGAACAAATCTGAATTTTCTTTCTTTCAGTGCAACTTAGAGTTTAGACAGACATGAAGGCTTATTTTGGTAAATATAGAATTTTATTTGCATATATCATCTTCATGTATCCTGTTTACATATAGAAAACAATGATTATCATGAAAATTTACTGTGATAGTGAAATAAATGCTTGAATGAGGAATGTTAAAGTGTGTATGTATGTACACAGACATGTATAAGACAGTTCTGGGACACTGTATTTTTGCATCCAGCTTTTCACAGGGGAGAGATTTTCACCAGTACCATGCAATTCCCTGCAATTTCAACCTATCCCTTCTCTGAATAGCTCAAAGTGTTTGAAAATATTTCATAAGAGACATATAAAAGCAGCTAATAGCGTAAAAGACATCTGCAGACATGTGGTCAATACCTGTAGGTTTTTTAGAAGATATATTTCCCCAAGGTATGCCTTGTGATTTTCGTGTCATATCAAAAACCAACTCTAGATCCAATTGCTATTTCTATAGAAGTGCCTGGACAGCTAACACTAAGTTAGTCCAGGGATCCTGCTAAGGAAATAGAGTTTGAAGTTTCAGCAATAAATGTTGTAACATATGTGATTGCTTGAGCAGGGAGAAACCAGCTGTGTACCTCAGAGCAGTTCACACTAATCGGTCTGGGTAGAGGTATGAACAAAATGTGATAAAAATGTTCAGATACTTGCTTCTTGCCACCTTCACCCCTACTCTTCAAGATAGAATTAAATAATGGGTAGTAAACAACATGCCCCTCCCCCCTCCGCACCCTCCCACCCCCACCCCCTGGCTCCCACCTTCCTTCTCCTGTCTTAAAATCAATTAATTTATTTAGGCAATGGAACTGTTTTTGCTTCATTTCCCTCTCAATGAATGCTTTGCCTGCAATACTCCAGGCAATTCCTGCCCTGAATTCCTCCTGAGAATATAGCTCAGGCTGAGAAATGCTGCATTGTCGGCATGTTCAGTAATATGGAAAAATACATACCAGAGTCACACAGCATCACTGGATCAATATGTAATATGAATTTAAATTGCAAAAGATACTGGACTTTAATCTGAAGCTGCCTTTCATAAATACAAAATAGAATAGTGCAAGTAAAACTCAAAATACTATTGATAGCTTTTTGTTGTTGTTGTTACAGGGTAGTGGTGTCATTAAAGGCATTATCTAATGAACATTGTACCCATAATAGAAAGGAATGAATGAAAAATTGAAGAAGGAAGGAAGGAAGGTTAGTGACAGGATTAAGGAAGAAAACGAGGTGGAAAGAAAAGAATGTTGTAGTGCTTGAGTTTCCTCTCTCCCCCCTTCTAGCCCTCCCTTCCTTTGTCTCTTGCTTGCTTCCTTCCAATGCAAAGGATATGTTAGGTAGGTAGAACAGGGAAAAGGAGTCCAAAATGGTGGTGGCTACAAGACAAGGAAGGGAAAAGCCTGCGAAAATGAAACAAAAGAAGGTCTGAGGACTGGAGTGAGGACCTCAGATAAAACAAACAACACTCCTGGCTGGCCCAATTTACATAGGACAGGCCCAGGGACAGATAAACATATAAATAAAAGAGCCAAAGCTAGCTAGCTCTCTCTCCTGCGCACTGGGGCATTCTTCTCCTCGTGTCTTTAGATGGACGTGCCTTCACGCCTTGCAGATGGATTTCCCTGCTATCTTCTAAATAAAATAGAGCTGTAACACTGATTTGTCTAAGAGCTATAACATGGTCCATTCGAGACCTGAGAGCTATAATACGGTCTATCCAAGATCTGAGAGCTGTGACACGCCGAGGGGGCTTTAATGTCCGTCACTCCAAATCTTTGTTATGATGAGACAAAGAATAGAGGAACATACCCTCATGTGACAGGATATAATAGTAGTATCCACATTCTGCAATTATTGTGATGCTTATATGAGTATCTATTTAGTACAGGATTTCCCTGGTGCTCAGGTGGTGAAGAGTCTAACTGCAGTGCAGGAAACCCAGGTTCCATCCCCGGATCAGGAAGATCCCTTGGAGAAGGAAAGGCTACCCACTTGAGAATTCTTGCCTGGAGAAACCCAGACAGAGGAACCTGGCAGGCTACAGTCCACAGGGCTGCAAAGAGTCAGACACGACTAACACACTGAGGGCATGTCCATTTAGTACAGTGCATGGCACATGTTAAATGTTTGGAAAATGTCATTGCTTCCATCAGAGTATCCTCATCTCTAAATGTGTGATTACAAAAAGCCTTTAGGCAAATCTTTCTCTGAGCTCATGATTCTTTGTTTACCATATCCTTCCTTCCTTCCTTTCTTTCCCTCCTTTTATCTGCCCTAGGCTGCTTCAGTTCTTCAGCTTTGGAGTTTATTCTTTCTTTAGCTGAATATTAAACTAAGTGCAGTGGTTGAAAAATCTCACTTTACATTTAAAACAAGATTATTTTAAATTTAAAATATTTAGAAAATAAAAGCACATAAATTAGAACACGTTATTTTGTGGCAACAGAATTTTACTGAGTTGTTTAGTTTCTGTAATATATGATTTTCATAGCATTATCTGCTGAAAGTTTAAGAGTAAAATCATCACTTAACTTGTAAAATTTAAGACTGTATGAAAATTCCCTATCAAATGATTATTATTTGGGTAGGGCTGAATTGCCTTTAAAGATCCTGGAACTCATAATCTAAGGGAGATCTGAATAACCAAGAAACATTCAAATATAGGCACTCTATGCCTTTTAGAAATAGTTGTGTTTTGTTTTTTTTTAATGTGAGTCTGTAAATCCTGAAGTGAGTTTTGATGACATCAAGACTTCCTTTTGAAGAAGAAGAAGATTCCCTGGTTTATTCTTAAAGAACAAATGGTATCATTGTGAACACAGCTACAAAAATCATTCAATTTTATTCCTCATGTTACTGCAACCAGTTTGAGGATAAGACATAAATTAGTGACATACAGTTCCTTTGCAGTTGACTGGCTGAAAGATGATAGTTGTATTTGTGATTTAATCTATGAAGAATAAGGTGCATTTTGCAAAGACATAAAAGATTATTTACTATTCAGATAACACCCTCAGTAATGCATTTTTGCAAAGTTTCCCAGTAAATTGATAAATTGCTCATGTCAGATTTACAACATTGTTAATGTCAAATATTTGAGTATTTGATGTTGTAGAATTCTCTACCATCCTTTGACTGTCTAAGAGACTTCTATTTGAAACTATTACACTCCAAATAAGTGACGTTCCCCGGCATGGTGAAGAGCAACAGAGTATTAACCTGATTAAACATTTATAAGCACTTGACTGTTTTCTTACTCTATAGAGTCATCTTCCCTGAGCAACCAAGCTGTAACAACTACTTTGTGCAGAAAAATTCTATGATGTTCCTAATAGAGTATATTCCTACACTTGAAAATGTCATTATTACCCATCCATCAACCCTAGTGAAGTTATGAAACTTCATTTCACTAGAGGCCCTGACATTACATTGCTCACTGTTTGTTCTGCTTGTCAGCACTTTATGTCACTAATGGACAGGCAGTCGAATCCAAAATCTCAATTTTTTCCTTAATGGAGATATTTTTTTCCCATTCAATCATCTGCTCATGTGGTTCATAATATGTCTGAGGGTACACAGCCAGATCTAGGTAATAAGGTCGGTTGAGCTTGACTGAAGAATGGTATTGGCTGATGGGACTAAGCTCTGTGGCCCTGATAATGAATTTTTCTGTTATATGTATGCTAGGCAATTAATTTAAAAAAAGAGTTTGGATATGTGATAGTGTATTTTAATTTCTTTTACTGTACACTAAGTAGTTATAAAAGCAGAATTATGGATCTATTTTGTGTAAAAAATGTGAATACAATTGAAGGAGAGTAATTTTATTAATGCAAGTAAATGGATATTTAGAAAGATAAAAATCTCTGAAACTCCTGCTATAAAGACAAGTGATATACAAGAAAGTCTTTCTTAAATATTTTTTAAAATTTGAAGTATTTTATGGCAAAGTAACATTTGCATTATAATTTAAGAAATCGGGAGTGAGTATGGTATACACACACACACTCTCTCTCATGAGGCTTTCCATCTGACTATCTGAATATTATTTTGATTTTGAAAAACTAAAATTCTACATCCATTCATATTTTCATTTAAGACTAGTTCTCAAGTGTTTTCTTTTTTATTTTCAGTTAAGAGATAGGATAGATTTGAATTTGGGAGTTGAATTTGAAAAGCCTAGAAGGAATCAGGTTTTAAAATGATATATTAACCATTGATAGCAATGACAGTTGTCTCTTAGGTTTGGGGATGGGTGATTAATTGTTGCTTTCTACATTTATGTATTTCTAGTTATCTGAAATGAACATGAATTACTTGGAATATTAGAAAGAAAACATTGAATGTCATTAAAATAAAATAAATATTATATTAAGTAACAGTGACTTAAATATTAATATATTATATTTTTCCAAAAGTCTGTATTTTAAAGGGAAAAATAAAGTTTCTATAGGACACGGTGGTAGAAGTAGTATGAAAAAGATGCCTCATCAAGGTGAAAGGATTTAACCTCATATTGTATTTTAATGATTTATATTTGTATATGTATCTATGTGAAAAATAGATATGAGACAATTTTTGTGTGTGAGAAATTATAGTTGGCATTACTATGTTGTCTTGTCCAACACATCCTACTCTTAGATACAGGAATCAGCCTCAATGTTTTAAACTTTCTAAGAACATTAAATCTGGATTATCTCTCTCATTATAGGCATCTTTCCTTTCTGTATGTGCTTTTTGGGAAAGAGAAGAAAATGCTGAGATGGTGAGGATGGTGGAGATGGCTGCTGCAGATGGTGATGATGCTGTTATTGAGCACCTTACATGTCTGTATTCTAAATATATTAATTCACTTAATCCTCACTCAAACTTTAAGAAATAGGAGGTATTATTATACATCATTTTTTAAAGATGAGGACATTAAAGCCTATAGGAATTAGACAAGTTATTTTCTTTTCAAAGAATCTTAGCATCACCACAAAGCGAATCTTCCCTAAACAGATTTTAGCCATATCTCATATACCACAACCATCTTTGATACGTTCAGTTGCCTGCTTCCACAAACTGAGATTTTCTCTTCTCAAGGTCATCTTTGTTATTGAGCACCTTACATGTCTGTATTCTAAATATATTAATTCACTTAATCCTCACTCAAACTTTAAGAAATAGGAGGTATTATTATACATCATTTTTTAAAGATGAGGACATTAAAGCCTATAGGAATTAGACAAGTTATTTTCTTTTCAAAGAATCTTAGCATCACCACAAAGCGAATCTTCCCTAAACAGATTTTAGCCATATCTCATATACCACAACCATCTTTGATACGTTCAGTTGCCTGCTTCCACAAACTGAGATTTTCTCTTCTCAAGGTCATCTATCATTTGGCTTCATTCTGTATATTCATATTTTTTCCTTTACAGCTTTCTAGCATGCATCCAGAGAAGGCGATGGCACCCCACTCCAGTACTCTTGCCTGGCAAATCCCATGGATGGAGGAGCCTGGTGGGCTGCAGTCTATGGGGTCGCGAAGAGTCGGGCATGACTGAGCGATTTCCCTTTCACTTTTCACTTTCATGCATTGGAGAAGGAAATGGCAACCCACTCCAGTGTTCTTGCCTGGAAAATCCCAGGGACGGGGAAGCCTGGTGGGCTGCCATCTATGGGGTCACACAGAGTCAGACACGACTAAAGCGACTTAGCAGCAGCAGCATGCATCCTCTGTCGTCAAGTACCCTTTCCGTGTATTAAGTTAAAGTATGGACTATATGATTCTTTAGTTTCATGCTACATGCAGACACACATACATACAAATTGGAAAGAAAAGCAGGTTGGGATGTTAGAAGAAAGCCTATTTGGAAAAATGATGTGAGACTTGTTTCTTGGGATTCAGTGGGAGAGTTGACCTCCTTTCTCAGTGTGGTACACCGCCAGGTCACAGAACATGCAACTGGCCTCCCCTGCCATATGCACCACATGTACACACAGTCATTTACCCTAAGGCTCACACGAGAAGTTCCAAAGTGATTCAGTCTTAATAAAAAGGAGTTCTCACTTACAAAAGTCTGTACCCTGGGACACGTCAGGAAGGTCTTCAGACTTTTATGGTAAGTTCTCTTGGGGAGTGGAGAACTCTTGTTCTGTTTCTTTGTTTTCCTTTAGAAATGGTCTAAAGCATTGAAGCTCAGAGGGAACTAATTCCACTATACTCTCAGAGACAACCAAGATAAATGTGCACATACAAGAAATATGCTGAGTAAAATGGAACTGTCTTCTTTTATCCACTTCTCATATGTTTTTTCTTAAGCTTGTGCTTTATGCTCTCTTATCCAGAATATCCCTGATTACCTTGTTTTACATTTACGGAAGTGAAAAGGGACAATAAAAATGTTTCCAGAATAAATAAGTTCTTCTTTAATGTGGTATCTCTATTGCTACAAAGAAAAAAAGCTCAAATTATAAGTGGCCAGAAAGGTAGATAAATAGGTGGATAATCAATAGAGATTATGCGTGCTTAATCGTTCAGTCATTTCTGATGCTTTGTGACCCCATGGACTGTAGTCCTCCAGGCTCAGGGATTCTCCAAGTAAGAATACTGGAGTGGGTTGCCCTTTCCTTGGCCAGGGGATCTTCCCGTCCCAGGGATCGAACTCAGGTCTCCTGCATTGCAGGCAGATTCTTTACCACCTGAGCCACCAGGGAAGCCCAATTGATAGAGATTAGATAGTATTAAATGATTAGATCAGAACAACATGTCATATTTTATTTTGGCACACTCACCTCTGTTTACTTGGTTCAAGACACCCACCTCCTAATGTCTGCTCTAAAGGAATGGGCTAAAAAGAGGCAGCTGTGCTTGTAAATGTAACTTTGTTTATCATACTCAGAGTGGTGATTTTAAAGAAACTTTAAATGAAATTAAGAAATAAGGGGTTGGCTGCACAATCTGGTGAAGGTGTGAGCATGAAAGTAAATGAGAAGTGATCTTTTAAAAAGTTTTCCTGATGGTGGTTGTGATGCTGTAACTCTCTGACTTTCCCATTTCTAAGAATCTTTCCTTTGTGTTATCAGATCCTGTAGTGCCAGAGTCTGGGTTAAATTTGTAGGTCCTAGCTTACAGGAATATTTCAGCACAAAATGCTGTTTATATAGCTTTAAATCATCTAAGACCCTGTATGTAAGCTAGGGCGCCTCACAGTGTCCACTGAGATTTTGCAGCAAAGGATCACTATTAACCTACGCTTCACTTAAATTTCACTATGGGAGAGAGTGGTTGAACCAGGAATGAGCTAAAGAAAGGGAAAAATGGTTGCCGAAAGAAAGAAGCCAGGAAGTAAGTGACTATACCAGGAAAGAATTAAATACTGTCTTTTTAAAGGACATCTTAGAGGAACAGAATAACCCTCTTAGCTAATCTTCCCTCATTTTTGCATGAGTGATGGGCAATGTTGGGAGAAATGACTAGAGATATTTTTCTTCTGAGAATGAAAATTGAGTTGAAGCTAATTTTCAAGCTTTCTCTGAAAATTTGACTTGGGTAGTCTGGTGAAAAGCTATGACACTGCCCCTTCTAATGACTCAACTAAATGACAACTCTCACTTGGTTCACGGTTCATGGGCTAAATTTACCACTTTGGTTCTTTTGAAGGAAATCAGAGAAAGTATTTCTGAATCAGATGGGCCAGAAATTGTACAATAATTAAGGGCCTGTGCACTGTGTGACTGAACTAGACTGACACTGTGTTAGGGCAGTTGGCTGGATGCAAGGAGTGACATATTTTTATAATTCACTTTCATATGCTGAAATTTAGTCTGCTTGTTTCCATAATTTGTCAAAAAATTAATATGATTGGAACTCAAAAATTAAATAATAAAAGGTGTTGAAAATGAGAGTTATATAAGGGTGTGTACAAGTGGGTTGAACTGTGACCCTTAAAAAGATATTCTCACATCCTGATTCCTGGAATCTACAAGCATTACCTTATGTGGAAAAAAGGGTCTTAGCAAACATAATTAAGGTTATGGAGATGAGATCATCCTGGACTCTATGTGAAAATCACTCAGTTGTGTGTGACTCTTTGCGACCCCATGGACTATACAGTTCATGGAATTCTCCAAGCCAGAATAATGGAGTGGGTAGCCTATCCCTTCTCCAGAGGATTGTCCTGACCCAGGAGTCGAAATGGGATCTCCTGCATTGCAGGCAGATTCTTTACCAACTGAGCTATCAGGGAAGCCCTTGGCTATATGACCCTAAATTCAATGATAAGTGTCCATATAAGAGACACACAGAAAGGTCATGGACAGATGGAGGAAGACTAAGAGTGATGCAGCCAGAAGCCACAGGATGCCCGGAGACGTGAGAAGCAGGAAGAGCAAGAGAGGATTCTCCCCGAGAGTCTTCAGAGGGAAAGAGATCCTGTAACACCTTTCAAGACTTTCAGCATCCATATTGCCAAGGCTATACACTTCTGTTGTTTTAAGCCTTCCAATCTGTGGTCAGTTTTTACCTCAGCCCTAGGGAATTAATACAGGGTGATAAGGTGATGACAATTTCTCTTCTCTGATCTTTCAAAAGAGTCGATTGAGAGAAGATTCAAGGCACATAAATACATGCACAATTGACAGTCTCCTAGGAAACACAGTATTGTTTAAATGAATAAAGTCTATAAAAAATGCATTCACAATGACTGAGAGTTTAACATCTAGGCAGGTTCATATGGAGACATCTCTAACACAATTTTGTGATAAGCTCCTCAAGGCTTGGACAGATAATGGCCTATAGTAAAATGGAGATGTTGACAAAGTGAAAGAAGATTCTATATTCCCCTTTGTGAGTTGTTTGAATTGGAATGCATAGGTTTTGTCATATTTAGTGCAATTTTTGTCACTTTTCTGTTATTTCTGTTGTGATTTCATCTTCAAAATTACCCAGTTGGGGAAGTGTGATTTGTTTTGTTTCTTGGCTAAATTTTTGTTGTCAATTTCCAAGTGTCTTTTATTATGGTTGGAGAATGTGTCCTATTAGTTGTTTTTGTTATATTTGTTGAGCTGTCCATTAAGGCAAAATTATGATCAATTTTTTATTGTATCCTCTAAAGTTAGTTGAAAATAGCATGTTCTTTTTGTTGAGTGAATTCTATACTGCTGTTGCTTTGTTATTCAACTCTTCTGTATCCTAAGTTTAGAAGGAGTTCCATTCCTTCACTTGGTTTCTGAGAGAAGTGTGTAAAATCTTCCCTTTTGAGGGTATACTTGCCAATTTTTCTTGTGCTAGTATCAAACTTTTTGTCTCATAAGTTTTAAAGTTATATTGATGATGTATTATCTAATTAATTGTTTTATATTCTTTTGAATTATATTCCTTTGATCAATATGAAATACCTTTCTTATTTCTTTCAAGAATTTTTCACTTTGTATTTCATTTTTCTGGTACTGTATTATTATATCAACTTTTTAAGTATTTCACTGGTATGTTTTGCCCCTTTAAGTGTGTCTCTTGTTACAAATCTATGCCTAGAATCCTTTATTTTTAACTGTTTAATAATAAAGCCAGCATCTTTATTTAAGCAATGGCTGGCTGAGGGCCAGCTGGGCAATGAAGGTCGTATTTTTGTGTGTGTATGTGTGAAGGGGAGGTGCTCAGGGTTCGGTGGGTGGGTGAACAGAGGGCAGACCACTAGAGAGAGCAGCGCAGGGATGCAGGTGCGCGGACAGTGATGGCGCGGCTGCTGTGCTGGTGCCTTAGCCCTGTTAACAGATGGGAGATGTCTCTGCCTCAAGCCCCAGCTGGTGGGTGGAAGGAGGGGGCTCCAACACTCGGGGATGCGTTGGAGAGGAGGCCCACGTGAGCCATGGACTGCAGGCAGCCTACACCAACCCCAAGGCCCCAGGTCCTCGCTTATGGCCCTGCATTCCTAGCTTTCTTGATCTGTTGGTCCCTTCATGGATATGCTAAAGAACCGAATCCTGGAATCAGAGGCTAGGCCAGGGAGCCCTCCCGGCCTCTTGACCCTGGGAACCATCATCAAGACCAGCTCTACCTGCCAGCTCCATTAGCAGCTTAGAGTCGGCTCCTGTTCCCCACTGGCCAGGACCTGTCCACCCATTCTCGCAGACTTCAAGCAGCTCCCCCACTGGCCTGCAGGCTGGAGGGAACCCGAGTCCTCAGACAGGGACCAGGGAGGGAGGAAGGGGAGGATGACACTTGGGGCCTGTGGCCTGCGCCCTGTTTCCGGTGCTGATCTCCCTCGGCCGGCAGATAGCAGCCTCCACCTCCACTGTGCTCTGGCTACTGTCCGCACCGCCCTCCTCTGGCCCGTGGAGCCTGTGGACTGGAGCCTGTGGACGGCGGTGTTGCCGGGTGGCATGCACACGTCTCTCGGTAGCTGAGCCGAGTGCTGCCTCACGCAGAAGCCTCCTGGCTGTCCCCAGCAGGGTCTGGGCTGCAAGGCGATGGGCCAGGCCACTGGGCACGCGCATCTCGATGACGGCTTCAGCCAAGGCCAAGCCTCTAGAAAGGCGCACCCAAAGCCCACATCACTGCTGCTGTGGCCAGCGTGGACTTCCCCAAGGGCCTCGGACATCTTCTCCCACGACCTGCAGGCTTCCAGCAGGATCTGCAGGAACTCGGCCTCACCTTTCCTAGTGTGGCTGGCCCACCCCCTCACTACGGTCCCCTCCTTGACCACGCAGGGTTAGGTTGGACGAAATCCCAGGGCTCCAAGAGACCCAGCTGCCATGGATATCAAGACACGCTGTGACCACCAGAGCCACGTCCACCAGGCCAGCTCCCAGGATGTGGGCTTGGTGCCAAAGAGAACAGCTCTGCAGCACTGCTCGGCTGGAGTGGGTGGTCTGGCAGCCCCGGGCCCGAAAACAGCAGAGGTTCATGTAAGCTTGGACGCTAGTTAGGACGTGCTGAGCCTCAGTCTTGGCAGCTCTGATGAGGCTCAGCGGAATGGTGTCCACTGTGTGGCCCGCGCCCAGGAAGGAGGGACTGTTCATCACTTCGCCCAGACAGAGAATCTTAAGCATCTGATCTGAAAGGTAAGTTCAAGGAAATTCTAGTCAATTTTTTTTTTTTTCCAAATTTTGTCTCCTCTGTGTTCATACCTTCATCTTCCTTTTCTGTATCCCGTCTTAGAAGGATGTGGAAACTTCGCATGTGTTCTGCATTTCTCTTATTCTCCGTTTATTCGTGTATCCTTATAAAAATTCCTTGGTTCAGCATCCAGCTTGCTAATGAGTTCTTCAAGAGGGTCTCTTCTGCTTTTCATGCCATCATTTGAGTGTTCATTCAATAGTGTTTTCTCAAAACCTCTAACAGATTTATATTCATGTCTGTTCCCATTTCGTGTGACCTCCTTTATCTTAGTGATATTTACAATGGTTATTTTAATGTCTTTTTATGATTTTCTAGTAACCTTTTAGTGGGAGTCAATTTTTTTGTTTCCTGGGTTTTGAGATATCTCTTTTATGTAATTTTGTTTCTGTAAATAGTTTTGATTCTGTTTTTATCTTCTACGAAATAATTCCCTGATATTTTCCTAATTTTTGCTTTCTGGCTTATCCTTCTAATGCTGGCTTACAGTTATGGGTTTTCCTTTTGCTTCATTCTTTTAAGCACCTCTCAATTACTTATGCAGTGTTTTTGACATTGTTATGTGTTTATTAGTTTTAATATCTTTTCTAATATTCCTGTAGCTCCTATGAGAAGGCAGACATTTTATTATATGTTCAGTCCATTATCTTGAAATTTTAAATGGCATCAACATTTGAATCAAAGTTGTATTCAACGAGATAAATAAAAATAAATAGTCTTAAATATTATTTTAAAATTATAATCGTTTAGAAATAATGATAAATTTATTACAATCCAATTGCTAGTTAATCAGACATTTTTAATGGTACTTCACAAAAATAAGTGCTGTGATGATTTGCTTTTTCAGTTTACTAAACCCAAAGGTTTGATCACATTTTGGCTTACAGTGTCTCCCAGTATTTATAATGAGACTCTGTCAGGGGCCAGGAGACTAGAATCTCCTGTTTCAGCATCTGCTACATTGCCAACGTGAATAAATATAAACTAGGAAGGTGATAGCATTAGGAAATGAATTAAAAAACAAATACATTATGTAAAAAGTAGAAAGAATGCCTCTGTATAGATGATGTAATTGTGAATCACAGTTATATTTCTGTTTATACTAATAGCAATCTCATTTTCTTGGCTATGAGATGAAGAATGCCAAACATGGCCATTGTAAATGACACAGGGGTTCTTGAGAGAATATTTATGCAGAATTATACACTATCCTGGAATTACCATGCTTTCTTAACACATTTATTATCCTGAAAAGACACTGGAACTAGGCTGAGCTTATAAATTACACTGGCATAAAGGGAAAATGGGCTCTGAGAAATAGTGTAAAGCTACTACAAGAATATCAGCCAGAAAACCTTAGAGGATAGAAACACAAGCAAACAGGAAATGAATGCTTTTCATTTTGATAGTCTGCTGAATCCTGATGAGTAAAAGGCATTGCTTCTGATGTCTCTGAACACCATCCAAGAAAACCAAAATAAGTACACCAAAAAGTTTATGATCAGAATAAGGTAAATGGTTCTGCCAAAATAATGATGAAGAAAGAAGGTGGCCAATGCAGTAGGAAGGTGAAGGAGATGAACTTTCACTCTCAGCTCCTGCTCTGGATGGCCACTGCTGAATGCCAGAGTCAAAACGCTAAGCACAGATCACCACTTGGGCAGTAAACAAAGGAAGCAACCCAGCTGGTACTGAAGAGGAAAGATTGAATGTATTGTTCACAGACCTGAAACAAAATTGATGGAGCCAAAAATGTAGGTGATATTTATACGTTGCAAGGATATAGCTGTTTAGTAGTTTTATTCTCACTTCACTTAGTACATGAGACTTAAAATTGTTTCTCTTTTAATAGAATATTTGGGAAGAAACTGGATGATTTCTGCCAAGTTGAATAATAATAGATTCAATAATAATAATAAATAAATTCTGCCTATTGAATGATAGAAAGACCTCAGAAGGCCTGCATGGGATCCCACGTGTGCTTTCATTTGCTGTGGAAACTGGAATAACTAATTGAATCTCTCTAAGGCTCAATTTCCCCAGTTAGAAAAGAGGGTAGTAGAAATACCCTATAATGTTTTGAGGATTATGGAAATAGGCTTATTGCCATTCCTGGCCTGTTTCTTAAATCTTTCCCTGTAGTTTATCTCAAGTATACGTTGCATGTGTAAATTCTCTGATAAGTGGCCATTTGAACATCCTATGACCTGCTTTCAAGATTTATACCTTATTAGTATTCATTTTCATGAATTAATTTAATACTCTTTGCTTATTTCCCTATTCATCCCAATTCCAAAAAGAGATTCATTCACCAACTTTTTAAATAGACGTTTTTCTGCTTCATCAATTAGCTGTAATTCTCTACTGTGTTCAGAATTGAAAGATTATACTGCCTTTGATATTGGAGAGACTTTAAGATTTTTAAAATGTTTTAAAAATAAATATTTAAGAAAGTTAGAGTTGTTTGAGGTTGAAATCCCAAATCCTGACTCCTATTTAGATCCCCGAAGTGAGTTTTTTTGTTTGTTTGTTTTCTTATCTTTAGCTTTGGATGAAAATGCTTATTTCAGGAAAATGAATTTTGGTCAAGATTCAAACTATTGTGATTTGTATACTTTGGTTTTAAGCCAATAAGTTGTGAAATATTAAGTTAATAAGCACAATTCACTGAAATAAACCTTGCAGTGAATTTTGCTTTTCCTTTTTCACAAAACTGTGCTATTACTTCTTAGCATTTTATGTTTTTCTTAGTTATTGCAAACCTGTATGATGATGGTTTCATATTACTACTAAGTACTGGGGTTAATTGACCATTTTATAGTTAATGGATTCATCCTTGCTTTCCCCTATCTGATGAACATCATTAACTTGTCATCTCCTTCTATTTATTCAGGTACATCTTTAGTTCACCAAAAAAGAAATTAAATTGCTCTTAAAGATATTATAATACACTTTTCCTCACAGAAGGGTATAAATAAAGAGGATGCCAGATCTTTTAGCTATGTTTGATATTTTTTCAGGCATGTAGATACAATTTAATATGCACATTTAATGTACTATTTAATTATAAAAGTATGTGCATTAGGGTAATCGCTTTGCTCTAATAGAAAATACAATATTGGTTTAAATAGCTTCAGTTAAAATTTTGGTTTAAAATTTTACTGAAGTTTAATGCTCTTTTATTAGCAAAAAGAACAACCTATATTTTATACATTACTCAATTAAACCAATGAAGTATTTCCATTGTTCATCTATTTAAATTGAAAAACTACAAGTATGAATAATTATTCCATTTTTCTCCTCTATCAGTCTTTTAGGTATCATTTTTTATTATTCTTTTAATGGTTACCCTAGAGATTACAATATGCATCCTTGACTTATTATAGTCTACCTTAAATTAGTTCTTTTCTTCCACAAAAGGCAAGTACCTTAGAAGAATTTAAGTACATTTTACTCTTTCCTATTTTGCTTCATATATATTATAAATCCCTCAGGACATTATTATTTTTGTTTTAAACATCAATATGTATTTATTTGGGCTTCCCAGGTGGTGCTAGTGATAAGAATCTACCTGCCAATGAGGAGACATAGAGACATGGGTTCAATCCCTGGGTAGGGAAGACCTTCTGGAGTAGCAAATGGCATCTCACTCCAGTATTCTTGCCTGGAAAATTCCATGGGCAGAGAAGCCTAGAGAGCTACAATCCATGGGGCTGCAAAGAGGCAGACATGACTGAGCGCACGTGTGCACACACAGACGCATTTATTTTACCTGTATCATTACCTTTCTTGGTGTTCTTAGTTCTTTTCAGTGATTCTTAGCTTCCGTTTACTATCATTTTTTCCAACTTGAAGAACTAGCTCTGATATTTATTGGATTGCAAGTTTGGTGGTAATAAATTTTGCTGGTTGTGTGTTTCTGAAAATATCCTTATATTTCCTTCATTTCTGAAGGATGTTTGCAGGGAAGACTTTTAGATAAGAAGGACATTTTTATTTTTTCTTTAAAATATTTAAAAGATGCTGTTTCTTGTCTTATAGTTTCCATAGTTTTCATTGAACAGTCAAGGACTATTTTAATCCTGTTCCTTTGAAAGTAATGCATTTTTTTCTCTTTTGACAAATGGTCTGGCTTGTCTTCATTTCATTGTCTTATTTTTTTTTTCCAGAAGTTTATTATGAATTGCAAGATATAGTTGTCTTTTTGTATTTTCTGCTTAGAGTCAGAGTTTCTTATATCAGGGAGTTTACATTTTCATACACTGATGCATCTCATCAATGGAGGGAAACTTGAGCTACTATCTCTTCAGATATTGCTTATTCTCATTCTTTCCTGCTCTTTCCATGGGCCTTAGGGTATTATTATTTTAGGACTATTAACTGGATTCCATGTATTCTTTTTATTATTACCATTCTCTTTTCCCTCTATATTTTAGTTTTGGTATGTATTTAAGAGTTTTCCTTTTCATTAATCCTCTCTTTAACTGTGTTCAGTTTTTTGTTAAGCCCATCTAACTGATCATTAACTTCAGATATTTCATGTTTCATTTCTAGAATGTCTATTTGATTCTTTTTTATACAGTTAAATATACCTTTGAAATTTATTATCCTTTCATCAACATAATGTTTTCTATTTATTTTCCTAGGTTAAAATTGCTATCTCTCAACTCAAGTATCTATTTCCAGTTTCTGTTTTATTTCATTTTAGTCATTCTACTTCATTTTATTTCATTTAAGTTATGTATTTCTGATATTTAGCACATCTGTCAAATTTCTATTGGCTGTTGGACATCATGGATAAAAGCTGAGGAGGTTGTTGATGATGGCTAATTTTCCTTTTGGCTGGCAGATATTATACAGGTAGTACAACTTGATTCTGTGAAGAGTTGGTTTTAGGTTCTGTTAGACTGATCTATTTCAGTTTTGTCTGTACGCCTAAGGCATGATGTCTCTTACTCTGGATTCTTATTCTTCATCCTAGGGTGTAACCTTTATTCCTAACTCCTAGCCCTTTAAGATTTCAACTGAAATCCTCAGCTGTTTACCAAGGTCATTTCACCTTGCTGGAGTTCAAATTCCAGAATCTTTGCTCAACATGCACAGCTGCTGAAATCACTGCTCAGCTCACTGATATTACAAATGTTTTCTGTTGGGTCCTATGAGTACAATTCAGACTCTCAGCAACGATTTTAGGGATATCTGTGGGATTCTTTCCTACTGGTCTGTTTGTTGGGGCATTTGCCTATCAAGTCCCAGACCCTTTGCCAGACCTGAACACTATGCTCTTTTTACTGAGATTGCTGCTTTTATTTGGGTTTATGAGATAAAAAGCTGTGATGAATGCAGAGCTCAAAATATGTGCTTCTGCTCCCTAAAAAATGTATAACTTCTCTCTCTCTTTTATTCATTTTTTCTGAATAGCACTGCAAGAGAGTTAGTCTGATTCAAGCTATATTATAATAGTAGATGGAACAAAAAGTTACTCATGTGGATAAGTGATACACTAATAAATATTTACTTTCAAAATATTTTGTACAATTTCCCTCCGTACTTATTCTGATATTTTGTTTATAAATATTTTGATCTTATAGAGCTTAAATTAATTGTGAGAGGAACTTTTGCTTTTTACTCACAAACTTTGGTGCATATAGCAATTTATGTTTAAATTCATTTTAAAGGTGGTATCTTTTTAAATTTGTATACTTAGACTTAAAGATTAATATAAAGTTGATGAAATCATAGACAAAATGATACTTCTAAAGGCATATAATTGGTAATCCTCTTGAACTAGAACAAAAATGAAGTACAATTCTGCTTTAGAATTCTTAACAACAACAAAAAGAACCAGTAATGCCTGCCATGGTAAGACTCTACCTAAGCCATGAAGCATACCTACTGACAAATAAATTCACCTTTGAGATTGGTTGTTGTGCCCTCATTATTTGTAAATTACATTGTACATGGCATATCATTTACAAAATTACCCGTATAATATTTGTTTACTGAAGTGATTTAAACTACACAGAGAACACCCATACTCAGGATGGTAGGTGGTATACTTTTTTTTATCCCACATTAGATTTTATGAATTATTGGAATTGATTAGCATAGTGAGAGTTGTTTGTCATTGAAATGCTAACTGATTTTTAATAAAAAGACATTTTGGCTCATAATCCAAAAAGTCTTTGTACAGATATTTGTTTTTGAAGCTTCTCCCTTTATATACTCCTATCTTATCAGTTCAGTTCAGTTCAGTTCAATTCAGTCACTCAATTGTGTCCGATTCCTTGCAACCCCATGAATTGCAGCACGCCAGGCCTCCCTGTCCATTACCAACCCTGGAGTTCACTCAGACTCAGGTCCATCGAGTTGGTGATGGCATTCAGCCATCTCATCGTCTGTCATCCCCTTTTCCTCCTGCCCCCAATCCCTCCCAGCATCAGTCTTTTCTAATGAGTCAACTCTTCGCATGAGGTGGTCAAAGTACTGGACTTTCAGTTTTAGCATCAGTCCTTCCAAAGAACACCCAGGACTGATCTTTAGAATGGACTGGTTGGATCTCCTTGCAGTCCATGGGACTCTCAAGACTCTTTTCCAAGACCATAGTTCAAAAGCATCATACTTTCATCCAAATATAGTGAAATGGAGAAAATGACTTATATTAGAATCAAAATATTTGTATAGTATGGTGCTTGTGGTAAAGAACCCACTCGCCAGTGCAGGGGACATGAGAAGCGGATTCAATCCCTGAGTTGGAAAGATACCCTGGAAAGGAAATGGCAGCCCACTCCAGTATTCTTGCCTGGAGAGTCCCATAAACAAAGGGGCTTTGCAGGCTACATTCCGTGGGGTCTAAAAGAGTCAGACACAACTGAAGCAGCTTTGGATTTATATGCTGTGCTTACTTACTCAGTCATGTCCGGATTCTTTGCAACCCCATGTTCTATACCCTGCCAAGCTCCTCTGTACATGGGGATTCTCCAGGCAAGAATACTGGAGTGGATTGTCATGCCCTCCTCCAGGGGATCTTCCCAACCCAGTATCTAACCCAGGTCTCCCACATTGCAGGCAGATTCTTAACTTTCTGAGCCATTAGGGAAGCCCAAGAATACTGGAGTGGGTACCCTCTGCCTTCTCCAGGAGAACTTCAAGACCCAGGAATTGAACTGGGGTCTCTTGCATTATAGGTGAAGTCTTTACCATCTGAGCCACCCAGGAAGCCTGAGTGTATATAATTACATATAAAATATGCCTATATATTAATCTATCTGTGTAGGTATATGGAAGTATACATGTAGATTCACACATATACATGAAGATACACACACAAATATTTATACATCTGCCAATATATAACTTAATATGACCTTGCTTATTTGGAAGTTCAAAATATACTTCTGCTTTCTGATTTTTTCTTTACCTATATCAGCTTCCTTCTCTCTAAAGATCTTTTACATTTCTTGAAGGTCAAGTCTAATAGCAAGGAGTGATTTTAAAGTTTATCTCCTTAAGTTTACTTCTCCTGTTTTGAAGACTAATTTCATAGGGTACACAATTTTAGGTTAATAGCTTTTTTTTTTCCTCTCACATTTTAAATATTTCAGTTTTCTCTCTTCTTACTTACATGTCCTCTGACCTTCTTGAGGCTGTAGTTTGGTATCATTAACTTGGGAAAATTTTGCAGTCATTATTTCCTCACATATTGCTTTCATTCCTTTCTCTTTCTTTCCTGGTATTCTCCTTATATGTATGTTACAAATTTTGTATTTATCCTGCAGTTCTTGGATATTCTGGGGGTTTTGGTGGTGATAGGGGGTTCAATCTTCCTTTTCTCTGTTTTCCCATTTTGGAAGTTTCTATTGAGATATTCTCAAGGTAGACATTCTTTTTCAGCCACATCTCTTCTAGTAAGGAGCCCATCAAAAGTATCTTTGCTTTTACTACAGTCTTTTTTATCTTTAGCATTTCTTCTCATTATGTCTTAGAATTTCCATCTCTGTGCTTCCATTATCAATGTGTTCTTTGCGTTGTCTGTCTTATCCATATTAAACATAGTTTTCTTATGTTCCTAGTCTGGTAATTCCAACATCTCTACTATATCAGAGTCTGATATATTAAAACCTGCACACAGATGTTTATAGCAGCTTTATTCATCATTGCCAATATCTGGAAGCCTCAAAGATGTCCTCAAGAAGGTGAATCAGAAGCTACAGTGCACTCAGATAATGTGATATCATTCAGTGCTAAAATAAAATGAGCTATGATTCCACGAAAAGACTTGGAAGAAACTTAAATGTACATTAAATGTGAAAGAAGCCAGTTTAAAATGACTACATGTTGTATGATTCCAACAAAATGACATTCTGAAAAATAAAAAAAAAACTAGAGGTGGTAAGAATACACAGAAGAAATATCCAAAAAAAGGTCTTCAGTTCAGTTCAGTTGCTCAGTCGCATCCGACTCTTTGGACCCCATGAATTGCAGCATGCCAGGCCTCCTTGTCCATCACCAACTCCTGGAGTTCACTCAGACTCACATCCATTGAGTCAGTGATGCCATCCAGCCATCTCATCCTCTGTCGTCCCCTTTTCCTCCTGCCCCCAATCCCTCCCAGCATCAGAGTCTTTTTCAATGAGTCAACTCTTCGCATGAGGTGGCCAAAGTACTGGAGCTTCATCTTTAGTATCATTCCTTCCAAAGAAATCCCAGGGCTGATCTCCTTCAGAATGGACTGGTTTGATCTCCTTGCAGTCCAAAGGACTCTCAAGAATCTTCTCCAACACCATAGTTCAAAAGCATCAACTTTTCAGCACTCACCTTTCTTCACAGTCCTACTCTCACATCCATACGTGACCACTGGAAAAACCGTAGCCTTGACTAGACAGACATTTGTCGGCAAAGTAATGTCTCCGCTTTTGAATATGCTATCTAGGTTGGTCATAACTTTTCTTCCAAGGAGTAAGCGTCTTTTAATTTCATGGCTGTAGTCACCATCTGCAGTGATTTTGGAGCTCCCCCAAAAATAAAGTCTGACACTGTTTCCACTGTGTCATTTCCATTAAGACCTAAAAAACGGTCTTAATGACCCAGATAACCACAATGGTGTGATCATTCATCTAGAGCTAGACATCCTGGAATGAGAAGTCCAGTGTGCATCAGGAAGCATCACTATGAACAAAGCTAGTGGAGGTGATGGAATTCGAGCTAATCTGTTTCAAATCCTAAAAGATGATGCTATGAAAGTGCCTCACTCAGTATACCAGCAGATTTGGAAAACTCGGTAGTGACCAAAGGACTGGAAAAGATCCGTTTTCATTCCAATCCCAAATCAAGGTAGTGCCAAAGAATGCTCCAACTACTGCACAGTTGCACTCATCTCACACACTAGCAAAGTAATGCTCAAAATTCTCCAAGCCAAGCTTCAACAGTACGTGAACTGTGAACTTCCAGATGTTCAAGCTGGATTTAGAAAAGGCAGAAGAACCAGAGATCAAATTGCCGACATCTATGGATCATCAAAAAAGCAAGAAAGTTCCAGAAAGACCTATTCCTGCTTTATTGACTACGTTAAAACCTTTGACTGTGTGGATCAAAACAAAGTGTGGAAAATTCTTAAAGAGATGGCAGTGCCAGACCACCTACCTGCCTCCTGAGAAATCTGTATGCAGGTCAAGAAGCAACAATTAGAATTGGACATAGAACAACAGACTGGTTCCAAATTGGGAAAGGAGTATGTCAAGGCTGTTATATTGTCACCTTGCCTATGTAACTTACATGTGGAGTATCTCATGTGAAATGCTGGGCTGGATGAAGCTCATGCTAGAATTAAGACTGCTGGGAGAAATATCAATAACCTCAGATATACAGAGACTACCACCCTTATGGCACAAAACAAAGAGGAAGCAAAGATGTGAACTGTGAACTTCCAGATGTTCAAGCTGGATTTAGAAAAGGCAGAAGAACCAGAGATCAAATTGCCGACATCTATGGATCATCAAAAAAGCAAGAAAGTTCCAGAAAGACCTATTCCTGCTTTATTGACTACGTTAAACCTTTGACTGTGTGGATCAAAACAAAGTGTGGAAAATTCTTAAAGAGATGGCAGTGCCAGACCACCTACCTGCCTCCTGAGAAATCTGTATGCAGGTCAAGAAGCAACAATTAGAATTGGACATAGAACAACAGACTGGTTCCAAATTGGGAAAGGAGTATGTCAAGGCTGTTATATTGTCACCTTGCCTATGTAACTTACATGTGGAGTATCTCATGTGAAATGCTGGGCTGGATGAAGCTCATGCTAGAATTAAGACTGCTGGGAGAAATATCAATAACCTCAGATATACAGAGACTACCACCCTTATGGCACAAAACAAAGAGGAAGCAAAGAACCGCTTGATGAAACTGAAAGAGGAGAGTGAAAAATTTGGCTTAAAACTCAACATTCAGAAAACTAAGGTCATGGCATCCAGTCCCATCACTTCATGGCAAATAAATGGAGGAAACAATGGAAACTTTATTTTCTTGGGCTCCAAAATCAGTGCAGATGGTGACTGCAGTCATGAAATTGAAACATGCTTGCTCCTTGTAAGAAAACCCATGACTAATGTAGACAGGATATTAAAAAGCAGAGACATTACTTTGTTAACAAAGGTCCATATAGTCAAAACTATGGTTTTTCCAGTGGTCATGTATGGATGTGAGTTGTTCCATAAAGGAAGATGAGTGCTGAAGAATTGATGCTTTTGAACTATGGTGTTGGAGAAGACTCTTGAGAGTCCCTTGGACTGTAAAGAGATCCAACCAGTCAATCCTAAAGGAAATCAGTCCTGAATATTCATTGAAAGAACTGATACTGAAGTTGAAGCTCCATGCTTTTGCAACCTGATGTGAAGAACTTACTCATTGGAAATACTCTGATGCTGGGAAAGAATGAAGGCAGGAGGAGAAGGAGACAATGGAGGATGAGATGGTTGGATGGCAACACTGACTTGATAGACATTAATTTGAGCAAACTCTGGGAACTGGTGATGGACAGGGAAGCCTGGAGTGCTGCAGTCCATGGGGTCTGATAGGTCAGACATGAATGAGTGAACTGAACTGATGGAGACCAAAAAAAGACTAGTGGTTATCAAGGATTAGAGAGAAGGGAGCCATAAATAGTCAGAACACTGATAATATTTAGGGCAGTATAGTATTCTTTATGATACAATATTTGATACATGTCATTATACATTTGTTAAAAAGCAGGATATACAACACCAAAAGTTAATCCTAATATAAATTATGACCTTTGGGCAATAATGATGCATCACTGTAGACTGTAATAAATGTACTTCTGTAGTATCAGATGGTAATAGTTGGGAAGATTATTTATGAGGGCTAAAGTCATATGTAACTTTAGCCAACTATTACCTATACCAAGGCCTTTGACTGTGTGGATCACAATAAGCTGTGGAAAATTCTGAAAGAGGTGGGAATACCAGACCACCTGACCAGCCTCTTGAGAAACCTATATGTAGGTCAGGGAGCAACAGTTATAACTGGACATGGAACAACAGACTGGTTCCAAATAGGAAAAAGAGTATGTCAAGCCTGTATATTGTCACCCTGCTTATTTAACTTATATGCAGAGTACATCATGAGAAACGTTGGGCTGGAAGAAACACAAGCTGGAATCAAGACTGCCAGGAGAACTATCAATAACCTCAGATATGCAGATGACACCACCCTTATGGCAGAAAGTGAAGAAGAACTAAAAAGCCCCTTGATGAAAGTGAAAGAGGAGAGTGAAAAAGTGGGCTTAAAGCTTAACATTCAGAAAACTAAATGATGGTCCCATCATTTCATGGCAAATAGATGGGGAAACAGTGGAAACAGTGTCAGACTTTTTTTGGGGGGTCTGCTGCTAAGTCACTTCAGTCGTGTACAACTCTGTGTGATCCCATAGGCAGCAGCCCACCAGGCTCCACTGTCCCTGGGATTCTCCAGGCAAGAACACTGGAGTGGGTTGCTATTTGCTGGAATCAAGACTGCCAGGAGAACTATCAATAACCTCAGATATGCAGATGACACCACCCTTATGGCAGAAAGTGAAGAAGAACTAAAAAGCCCCTTGATGAAAGTGAAAGAGGAGAGTGAAAAAGTGGGCTTAAAGCTTAACATTCAGAAAACTAAATGATGGTCCCATCATTTCATGGCAAATAGATGGGGAAACAGTGGAAACAGTGTCAGACTTTTTTTGGGGGGTCTGCTGCTAAGTCACTTCAGTCGTGTACAACTCTGTGTGATCCCATAGGCAGCAGCCCACCAGGCTCCACTGTCCCTGGGATTCTCCAGGCAAGAACACTGGAGTGGGTTGCTATTGCCTTCTCCAATGCAGGAAATAGAAAAGTGAAAGTGAAATCGGGGGGGGGGGGCTCCAAAATCACTGCAGATGGTGATTGCAGCCATGAAATTAAAACACACTTACTCCTTGGAAGGAAAGTTATGACCAACTTAGATAGCATATTGAAAAGCAGAGACATTACTTTGCCAACAAAGGTCCATCTAGTCAAGGCTATGGTTTTTCCAGTAGTCATATATGGATGTGAGAGTCGGACTGTGAAGAAAGCTGAGTGCTGAGGAATTGATGCTTTTGAACTGTGGTGTTGGAGAAGACTTTTGAGAGTCCCTTGGACTGCAAGGAGATCTTACCAGTCCATTCTAAAGGAGATCAGTCCTCTGTGTTCTTTGGAAGGAATGATGCTAAAGCTGAAACTCCAGTACTTTGGCCACAACATGCAAAGATTTGACTCATTGGAAAAGACTCTGATGCTGTGAGGGATTGGGGCAGGAGGAGAAGGGAATGACAGAGGATGAGATGGCTGGATGGCATCACCAACTTGATGGATGTGAGTCTGATTGAACTTTGGGAGCTGGTGATGAACAGGGAGGCCTGGCTTGCTGCAATTCATGGGGTCTCAAGGAGTCGGACCAACTGAGCGACTGAACTGAACTGTAAGTTAAAATGAGAGGTCTATACTTTCTTCTCAATGGCTCTGAAAAGCCTAATTAATTTTTTAAAGAATATTTATATTTAATATATTATGTAGTTTATTCTAGCAGCCAAGATTACTCTTCATAATCAGATTCTAGAGCATATCATGTAAAAATAATGACAAAATCTCACAAAAATAACATTAGTCAAACAAATCAGTAATATGAACCCCTTTAAATAAAGGAAGGTGCTATCGTTTTACTATTATATCTCTTAAGAAAACTGAGATATAGTAAATAATTTATGTGAAGAAGTTTCATAATGGATACATGATGTATTACCTTTTTATAATGCCCTGTAGAATAATTGAACATGGGAAAATTACCTTTTCTTTTAAAGGCTGGTAATTTCATTGCAAATAAAACTGAGGCTTTATAAGTCAAATACAGTTGACCCTCTGCATCCATGGGTTCAAACAACTAAGGGTCAAAACATTCAAAAAGAAATTCCAGAAATCTCCAAAGAATAAAACTTGAATTTGCTATATGGCAACAAATATTTACATTGTATTTACAGCATAGTATATACATTGTATTAGGTATTATAAATAATCTAGAGAATTTAATTTATATAGGAGAACATGCACAGGTTACAGGCAAATGCTATGTCATTTATATGAGGACCTTGAGTACCCATAGCTTTAGGTATCTGCTGGGAGTGGGGGCCTGGAACCAGTTCCCCATGGATACCATAATGAAAAATGAGTCTCATAGTGTTTGTTAGCTTGGTAAAAGTTTAAGAAAAAGATTATGATTAACCTAATCCTCAAAATTTGGATTTGATTTGTAATTGTTTCTCAAAATGAAATTTAGAAAATTTTAATCTGTTTGTTGTAAAGTGACAATGGAAAACTCAGTAGAAATTGATCAACAAAATATGAATATTAAAAGCTTGTCATCCTGTATCACATATTTTGGCCATGAGGCATGCCTGAGAAGCACTTGAATTTTTCAGGGTTCTGAGACACTTATACATGGCAGCTATCATTTGGAAAATGTTAAGTTCAGTTTGATGCTAAAGTTTGGTGGCAAAGAATTAATTTTGCTATTTTTAATGTATTCAATTAAAATTTGCTCAATATTCATTAAAGGTTTGCTCATTTAAAATTTACTTAAAAATAATTTGTTTTTGAGGAATTTGTATAGACGTTTTTAGTATAAGAGTTACTAGTTTTCAGCATAAATAAAAACTTGGATGTGCTATATATACCGAATTTTTAAAAATGAATGTTGCTTTTTTCATGAAAATAATTAAAGCCAGACATATTTAGTGATATAATTGGTAGTTGAATGTAAAATACACTATCAGAAAACAAAAGAAAAATTCTGATGCTTATTTGTTGTAAGCATAATTACTTTTGTTCAGACAAATGATGAACAAAAGCAGTGAAATTGATGCATTGCCAAATACTGCTTTTCCCTAAGATGAAAATATTTTTTACAAAAAGAAATTGCATATTCTAGACTGTTCAACTCTAGCTGTGATAATATCAGTTGCCCATATGGAGTAGAGTGAAAGAAATATTTTCTTTTTGTTGTTGTTGTTTCTAATTTGAAAGATAAAAGTTCACTCATAACATAGGAAGGCATATGTTGCTTTCGAAAAGCCTAGGCTATGACTTTTCAATGCCAACACAACTGGATGAAAATGAATGATATAGTCAATTAACTAGTTGTTTCATCTGTATGAACTCAAAACTACCTGTCGAATTGGTTGACTCAATTCACTGCTTTTATTTCCACTATATAAGTAAAGCTTTTGGAAAAAAAAATCACTGGATACCATAATGAAGCTATTTCAACAACCTCTGGCATAGCTAAATGAAAAAAAAAGAAGGCACAGTGGGTATTTTTTTCATATAGTCAGCCAGGCTCCCCAGAAGTAACAATTTTGTGAAACCATGCCTAAGTTTCCATGAGATGGAGACCTTAGTGAGTTCATTCCCAGTTCTAACATGTTGTGTTAATCATCAGAAACTTAACACTAAAATTAAGAGAGAAAATAGAAACAGAAATCTTGAGGTAAAATACAAAGCTGTTAGTTTCTTCTCTCTAGTCTTTCCTCTAATACTTTGATTTCTAAGTATGGTTGAAGAATATCTTTAAATTAAAACAGTAATCAAAAGTAGAGTTTGAGAGGTAGGAACTAAGGAAATAGTGTGTGAGTCATGTACACATGTCTGAGAACAAGGCCCTCTTAAATTTAAAATTTTAAAAGTATCTTTAAAATATAAAATTAGAAAAATATATATTTCATTGAGATTACTTACTCATAAGAAGCTACCACAGAAAATGTACCTGTAGAGTTTTTTAAAAAAATACAAAGATTCAGTGAACTGGGAGTCATCCCTTGAATATGAGTAAATTCTAAGATAGTATTAACAGTGATTCTTTGGTGTCAGACTGCCTGGGTTTCAATCCTTACTTTGTCACGAAATGTGAAACTTTGGGAGACTGAGCTTCCTCAATTTGGCTATTAAGAGAGTTATGATAGAAATACCTACCACATAGGATTGGTAAGAAGCTTAAATGAGATATTATCTATGAAGATATTAAATCAATGCCATGCAAATGAAAAGCATAAAGATCAGTAACTGTTGTTATATTACATGATCTGAAACTATAGTGTAGTCTTGTGTATTCCAGTGTAGTCCTTTAACCATTGATATCTGAATCGCATTCTGTTTCATGATGGTTTGTAGTGAGCAGAAGTTTTTTTGCATTTTAATCATGAGCTTAGGTGATTCTTAAATATAATACAGTGACATTACATTTTCATTTATTCATTCCTTCATTTATTCAAGTACTTATTGAATGACTACTATGAGACTTTTATTTGCTAACTCTAAAATTGCAAAGCAAAATATAGTCCACTAAGAAGATCACTCATGAGAAAAAAAAGAATCACCCAAAATTCAACTGTACATTGAAAAACTCTAATATCATGGTGATACACAGACACACAAGCTCTAATCATGGAAATAATGGCATATTATAGGTTTTTTCACATATATTTATATAACAATTTTGCATGATTTTAAATAAAGACCATATAGGCCTATAAAGATGTAATTTACTTAAGAATCTATTACTACCGATATTATTTAATATATCCATAAGTGAAAGTGAATTACACAGATTCTTTACTGTCTGAGCCACCAGGGAAGACCCCATATATCTGTAAATTATGATGAATTTTTTTTTAATCTGACCTGTCTGTGCAGTAGTTTCAAATTAAGTTCTAAGAAAATAACTTGTGTACTAGGGAAAGAGACAAAGTCACTGGAAGGACTTTAGTCTATATTGATAACTAAACTTCTATAAAGTCTGTCTTTATTTACATTCTTACTAGTGTGGGAGATTTCATGACTACCCCAAATTATTTCCTGTCTTAGGTAAGAGGATTCTATACCCTTTGACAGGTCTTATGCAGTGAGGTGTCCCATGATCTCCATTATTAAAAGTGTGTATGTGTGCTTCTGTTTTGAATATTACCACGATTTTTGTACTTACTAATGGATATTTATATTTTGGTTAACTTTTTTTGTGTGTGTGTGCAGTGTCCCCTCCAGTGGGAAGTATGTAATTTCCAACCCATTGACCTCAGACTTAGATGTATAACTTGCTTTGGTCAGTGAAATGTGAACGTTAAGTGCTGAGCAAAAGCTTTACGAGTTATTACCTTGCTTTTTTGTCACCTGTTCCTTCCAGCACATGAACAAGTACCCGACAATGTCTGCTACTTCATCCTGTATTGCAGAAGGAAGAATCAAGGGGAGAAGAGAAGCCTAATTCACAAATAATATGAATTTTGTAATCTGTTGGCATTTTGATGTTGTTGCCAAAACCCAGACAAGAAAAACCTAACCAATACACAAAGATTACATGACAGTGTTCACTTTTGAGCACTTTTGCCAATATTAGACATGACCATTTTAGAACAAAATATTTACTTGCCTTGTTATTAGCCATCTTTCTGCTGTTAAACCTCTCTAGTTTATTTTTCTTTTCAATTTACTTTTTTTTAACCAAGTCTGAGACTGTGTTTTTAAAACTTGAATATAATTTATAGAATTTCATTTTCATTTATATATTTTGATGTTATGACTCTATGCATTTTTATCATTATTATTACATGGTATTAGTTCTCAATCTCTTTTTTTCAAATTTTTTTCTAGTGATTAAGGAGGTATACATGCTTACCTGTTTAATTGAATTATTGTCTTCCTTAATAGAGGTTTAAAACACATATACATACATCTATATTTTTTTAAAATATCGACTTCAAAACCTAAGTAATATCAACTTATTTTCTGCTAGCAAATCTGAGAATGAAGTTGTCCTTTGGATATAAGAGATTTTCTGGATTTCAGATATTTTAGCCCAAATCTGGTAATGTATAATCTAATTCTAATTATATTTATTTATTTATTCAATAAATATACTTTTGACAAATGACATCCTACTTTCATCTTTTTTTTAATAAACTACCTTCAATTTTACCTTAAATTATTTCAGTCCTCACTGTTGATCCTATGTGCAATGACTCACCTGCTCCTAATGCCTTTATTTTAGTTCTGACTAAAAAACTCCTTCCAGGAAACCTCTGTGATTAAAGGTTACTTTTTTCAGCTCCTGCCCATCTACTGTTGTCTTTCTTTGCTTTCCTATGTGAATGACAATTAGTGTTTATTATATGACTCTTTGTTATATACCTCAAAAGTTTTTCATTTTTAAATGAAAGCCTAATTTTTATACATTTCTGAATGACTTGATTGGAATATTTCATTATGGGATGTCTAAATTCTTATCTCATTTAATTTCATTTGATGGTATATAGTGAAGAATGTGTATCTGATCACTTAATTTTCTTTCATTTCAGGAGAGAACCCTCCTATAATGTTCTTGATTATCATTTCCGTTCTGTTTGCTCTTTCCGAGTGTAGAAATTATACTAGTGTTGATTAATCTGTGTACTTTCTTCTCTTCATCTTTGATTTTTTCCAACTTTTCCTTATCTCCCACACCCTGGGATATCCTCTCAGCTCTCTTCAGCATATATTTAAGTTTATGCATGCCAGTTCTGATTTAACAATCCCTTCCCTGTCCATCACTAACTCCCGGAGTTCACTCAGACTCACGTCCATCGAGTCGGTGATGCCATCCAGCCATCTCATCCTCTGTCATCCCCTTCTCCTCCTGCCCCCAATCCCTCCCAGCATCAGGGTCTTTTCCAGTGAGTCAACTCTTCGCATGAGGTGGCCAAAGTACTGGAGTTTCAGCTTTACCATCATTCCTTCCAAAGAACACCTAGGGGTGATTTCCTTTAGAATGGACTGGTTGGGTCTCCTTGCAGTCCAAGGGACTCTCAAGAGTCTTCTCCAATATCACAGTTCAAAAGCATCAATTATTTGGCACTCAGATTTCTTCATAGTCCAACTCTCACATCCATACATGACCACTGGAAAAACCATAGCCTTGACTAGACGGACCTTTGTTGGCAAAGTAGTGTCTCTGCTTTTCAATACGCCATCTAGGTTGGTCATAACTTTCCTTCCAAAGAGTAAGCATCTTTTAATTTCATGGCTGCAATCACCATCTGCAGTGACTTTTGAGCCCAAAAAATAAAGTCTGATACTGTTTCTACTGTTTCCCCATCTATTTGCCATGAAGTGATGGGACTAGATGCCATGATCTTCGTTTTCTGAATTTGAGCTTTAAGCCAAACTTTTTCACTCTCCTCTTTCACTTTCATCAAGAGGCTTATTAGTTCCTCTTCACTTTCTGCCATAAGGGTGGTGTCATCTGCATATCCGAGGTTATTGATATTTCTCCCGACCATTTTGATTCTAGTTTGTGCCTCCTCCAACCCAGCATTTCTCATGATGTACTCTGCATATAAGTTAAATAAGCAGGGTGACAGTATACAGCTTTGACGTTCTCCTTTTCCTATTTGGAACCCGTCTGTTGTTTGAACTCTGCGAGTTGGTGATGGACAGGGAGGCCTGGCGTGCTGCGATTCATGGGGCTGCAAATAGTCGGACACGACTGAGTGACTGAACTAAACTGAATGTAGTCAACAAGTCAGTAATTGAGCTTTTTTAAAAAAATTGTGTGTCCTGTACTTATATAGTCTCTTCATTTTTTTTATGTACTCTGCATATAAGTTAAATAAGCAGGGTGACAGTATACAGCTTTGACGTTCTCCTTTTCCTATTTGGAACCCGTCTGTTGTTTGAACTCTGCGAGTTGGTGATGGACAGGGAGGCCTGGCGTGCTGCGATTCATGGGGCTGCAAATAGTCGGACACGACTGAGTGACTGAACTAAACTGAATGTAGTCAACAAGTCAGTAATTGAGCTTTTTTAAAAAAATTGTGTGTCCTGTACTTATATAGTCTCTTCATTTTTTTTTCTGCCTCTCCTTCAGCTCCCATTTTCTGTGTTTATTTGCTTTGTTTCCATAGCTTGGCTATTGTGAGTAGTGCTGCAATGAGCATGGGAGCATAGATATCTCTCCAATATCCTCATTTCAGTTATTTTGGATAGGTCCAGAAATGGAATAGCCAGATCATATGATAGTTCTGCATTTAATTGTTGGGAGAAATTTCATACTGTTTTCCAAAGTATCTGTACCAATTTGAATTGCTGCTAATGGTGTACAAAGGGCTCTTTTTCCGTCCACATCCTCTGCAAAATTTGCTATCTTTTGACGTTTTGATGATAATTGTTCTAGCCAGCGTGAGGTGATAACTCATTGTGGTTTTGATTTGTATTCTCCTAGAAAACGAAGATCATGGCATCTGGTCCCATCACTTCATGGGAAATAGATGAGGAAACAGTGGAAAGTGTCAGACTTTATTTTGGGGGGCTCCAAAATCACTGCAGATGGTGACTGCAGCCATGAAATTAAAAGATGCTTACTCCTTGGAAGGAAAGCTATGACCAACCTAGATAGCATATTCAAAAGCAGAGACATTACTTTGTCGACTAAGGTCCGTCTGTCAAGGCTATGGTTTTTCTCGTGGTCATGTATGGATGTGAGAGTTGGACTGTGAAGAAGGCTGAGCGCCGAAGAGTTGATGCTTTTGAAGTGTGGTGTTGGAGAAGACTCTTGAGAGTCCCTTGGACTGCAAGGAGATCCAACCAGTCCATTCTGAAGGAGATCAGCCCTGGGATTTCTTTGGAAGGAATGATGCTAAAGCTGAAACTCCAGTACTTTGGCCACCTCATGCGAAGAGTTGACTCATTGGAAAAGACTTTGATACTGGGAGGGATTGGGGGCAGGAGGAGAAGGGGACGACAGAGGATGAGATGGCTGGATAGCATCACTGACTTGATGGATGTGAATCTGAGTGAACTCAGGGAGTTGGTGATGGACAGGGAGGCCTGGCGTGGTTCGATTCATGGGGTTGCAAAGAGTCGGACATGACTGAGCAACTGAACTGAGCTGAACTGAAGTGACTTAGCAGCAGCATCAATCATTAATAATGTTGAACCTATATTCATATAGTATGTTTTTGCTATTTGATATCTTCTTTGGAGAAACATGTAAGACTTTTACCCGTTTTTTTGATTGGGGTGTTCATTTTGCTGTTGAATTGAAGGAGTTCCTTATACATTTTGGAAAGTAACCTAAATTCAGATACATGATTTGCAAATATCCTCCTATTCTCTAGGTTGCCTTTTCATTATGTTGATATTTTCTTTTTTTTTGCAGAAAATTTTAGTTGATATAGTCCCTCTTGTCTATTTTGGAGTTTGTTGCCTGTGCTTTTGGTTCATATCCATGAAATCATTACCAAGACCAATGTCACAGATTTTTCTTTATGTTTTCTTCTAGGAGGCACACAGTTTAAGGGTTTATCCACTTTGAGTGGATTCTCTGTACGGTCTCAGTTAATAGTTTAAATTTACTATTTTGCAGTTGGTTATCCAGGTTTCCCAGCACCGTAATGCCTGTGGTTAACAATAAGATGTTGTGTACTTCTGAGTTTGTTAAGAGAATAAATCTCATGTTAAATGTGCTTACCACACCCACACAATAAGAGA
This sequence comes from Aepyceros melampus, assembly GCA_006408695.1. NCBI lineage: Eukaryota > Metazoa > Chordata > Mammalia > Artiodactyla > Bovidae > Aepyceros > Aepyceros melampus. Next base: position 1,537 of record SJXQ01004051.1, on the reverse strand, counting down.
CACAGAAAACTTTAGGAGATGTTGGATATGTATTTTTCCTTGGTAGTGGTGATGATATCACCACGTGTTTTCATAAATCCAGACTCACTGGCTGTAGGCAAGAAAATAGTGTAGTTCTCTGAATTGAATTGTATAAATTATTAATATACCTCAGAAAAGCTATTTAATAAGAAGTTTGACTTCCAAAGTCAGACTGTTTATTTTCAAATCTTGGCTTTAACACTTGCTAATTATGTAACACTGAACTTTTCACTTATTTATTTATACATAAAATACTAAGTAATTGCTTTAGGTATCATAAGTCAAAGTGTCGGAGCCAAACGAGGCAGATATAGGTACTCCATAATGTTTACCCATGTGATATTGATGGTAACACTAATGATGAGGGTGCTCTTCTACACCCTTCTCTGTGCTTTGTTTGTATTCCTGTGTCCCAGTGTCTCTCAGTAACCTTAATGCTTCTGGATTTTTCTTGTTGACTTTTTTTTTTTCTGTTTACTCATTCTTAAACATTGAAAATCTAGCTTCCCAAACTTCCAACACCAATTCCTGAGAAAAACAATGATGGCAATGGAAAATAAATAGAACAGAACTTGAACCTGCTAAACTGATTGAAAAATCCATAAGAAGTGAGGGCCAGAAGGAGATAAATGTGTAGTATTCAACTTGAAGCAATGTAGCTACTGCAGATTGAAAAAAACAATGGAAAAATATTGGATTGGGAATTCAAATGTCAGTTACTTTTTTTTTTTCTGTTTACTCATTCTTAAACATTGAAAATCTAGCTTCCCAAACTTCCAACACCACTTCCTGAGAAAAACAATGATGGCAATGGAAAATAAATAGAACAGAACTTGAACCTGCTAAACTGATTGAAAAATCCATAAGAAGTGAGGGCCAGAAGGAGATAAATGTGTAGTATTCAACTTGAAGCAATGTAGCTACTGCAGATTGAAAAAAACAATGGAAAAATATTGGATTGGGAATTCAAATGTCAGTTACTATCCAAAATATTAATAAATGGATGACAGGTATAGCTATTGATAGTAATATGGACCTGGAAGATTCCATTAAGCTCCTATAGTTAGATTGATGGCTCTCAGAGTAGGTGAAACACATAAACATTTATCATATTTAATTAGTGCATTCCCTGCATATGAGATAAAATCTTCCATAAAATGTTCTTTGCCTTCAGCCTAAGGTTTCAGCTTTGAATCTATTTTCTATTTCCCCAAAAATTTTCATCTGTCTTGTCTAATTACTCATTATAGTCCCCTTTGCTTTGAGACTGAATTTTGATACTTCCCTGATCCCAAGGTCTTGAAAATATTAGACTCCTCATATTTTTTAGGGACTGCTTTAATCAGAACCCAAACTTCGTCTAGATTTCATTGTATGATCCCTTTTTTTGCCCATGGCTGCAACCAAAGGGCAAGGAGATCAAAGCAGAGGCCAGTATGTACTTCATTCCCCTAGATGGGAAATGTAAACACTTTTAGCCAAGTTTATTTTTGCCCAGATTGATATAGATCCGTAT
>SJXQ01004050.1:144868-162020 GCA_006408695.1 Aepyceros melampus | reverse complement strand
TTCCCGTCCCTGTGGTCCTCCTCCCTCGGGCATCCGCTCAGAGAGATGGGAAGCACGGCGCGTCTGTTCCGGTCCGGGCTGGGCTGGGGGTGGGGGTGGGGGGATGCTCCCTAGTTCCATGGACCCCGAAACTCCCAGTCACCCCGCAGAGCCCGGCCCCCGAGGCGTCCTGTCTCTCGGTTTCAAGGGCAGCGGCGTGCCTGGGAACAGTCGACGTGTACTGCATGTCCTCCGGCGTCAGGCGCGTGAGGCCACACTGTGTATCGTGTATTTGCAAAACTCCCAGTGTTACTGTTGACAAATAGTTGAAGTAAAGTGGTAACATATTAAATATGTCGGCTTTTCTTCACCGTCTGTACCAGTCGTAGGGTCTACCTGTAAACCCCAGGTTGTTCCAGAAAAGATGCAGGCACGCTGGCTGGCAGCAGGCCTCCCTTCCCAGAGGGCCATCCCCGATGGGGCAGAGGGCACCTGCTCTCTGTGCACCGTCCAGAACCCCCGCCTCCAACCTCTTGGGTCTGCAGGGCTGGGCGCTTCCTGCTTTCTGCTGGCTGGGTTCCAGTCAGTGAGGTTTCATCAACGTGTGTGTTTCGGGGACAAACGTATCACGGAATGAGTGTCCCCAGAAGGCACTGCTCCATGGAGGAGGCTGGAGCCGGGCCGCCCCAACCCCACGGGGAAGCAGATGTTCCTGGTGGGCTGGTGGTCCCAGGCACCTCGCCTGGGACCGCTCTCTCGGGACCCCAGCCCACCCCAAGGTCTGCCCGAGATGGGGCAGAGGGCACCTGCTCTCTGTGCACCGTCCAGAACCCCCGCCTCCAACCTCTTGGGTCTGCAGGGCTGGGCGCTTCCTGCTTTCTGCTGGCTGGGTTCCAGTCAGTGAGGTTTCATCAACGTGTGTGTTTCGGGGACAAACGTATCACGGAATGAGTGTCCCCAGAAGGCACTGCTCCATGGAGGAGGCTGGAGCCGGGCCGCCCCAACCCCACGGGGAAGCAGATGTTCCTGGTGGGCTGGTGGTCCCAGGCACCTCGCCTGGGACCGCTCTCTCGGGACCCCAGCCCACCCCAAGGTCTGCCCGCCCACACAGGAGGCGGAGGCGGGGCGTCACCAGGCCGCGTGTCCTCCATTCTCGCTGTCAGGACGCACGTGGGGCGTTTCGCTCACAGATTATCTCAGCAGGAGACCCTTAGAGGAAGCAAGCTGGTACCATCACCCAACATCTTTTCTGGGACAACAATGAAGTCATGTGTTTGTATTTTTTTTTAAGTTTATGAACGGATTGTATAACAATGTAAAAATAAAGTTCATCCTAATATGGCATGCGCCTCTTACTTAAAAACGTCCTCAGTCCTGTGTAGAGTGATTTTTCCATCCCCCACCGCATGCCCCAGGAGCCTCTCGGTTTTAAGATGCGCTAAGTGACAGCAGGTAGCACACGTCCAGGTGACCCTGGACGCTGACTCGGCACCGCACGAAGCCGTGTCGCCACAGGTAAGCAAGCACCACACCGTCCGCTGCCGAACACCACCGCCCTCCCTGCCTGAAGCATCTCAAACATGGCAGCACTGATCCAGGAGGCAGTCTGCAGAGTGAGTCAGCGTGGGGCTCGAAAGGGGGCGGGGGGCCTGGTCTCCGTGTCTTGCATCACAGGGCACACTCAGGCAGCACCGTCCCCTCTGGGGCCCTGACGCTCACCTTCGAGTCGTCTCCCACAGTTAGAACCAGGACTTGAGTGCAGGCTGTTGAGACCTCAGGGGCCGGCGGCTCGCGGGAAGCCCAGCTCCCACTGTGTAACTTTGCGGAGACGAGTGGTTTTGTTCCCTGTGTGTTGTTTGTAAGTAACAGACGCTACTGATGTAAAGCTGCAGCTGTGGCCAATGTGGAGAAAGCAAATAAATCCTTCGAAACACTCGCATTCTCACTTTTTCTGGGGAGACCGGCCATTTCCCTGTTGGCCGGACACAAAGATCCCGAGGTGGCCCATCCCTGGTCGTGACCGCGGTGGGCTGCAGCCTCTGGGAAGACTCGCATTTGAGGATGCTGACAGCCGCCTGAAGATAAAGGTACTCATCGCAACGTGGGCACTGGTAGAAGAGTCCCAAGGCGTTGATAATTTCTAGCAGCTTTGAACAAAGTTTTGTGCTTTCATTGAGTTAGAGGAGATGGGCCCTATGAAGCGTGGGGCTGGGCAGGGTTGACTTGTGGGCAGAAAGACACCCAAGGGCCCAGCCCCCATCACGCGATGGGTAACATCAACTGGAAGCCAGGAAGGTGGGTTCTGTTCTCCCGGAAGCAAGGGTTCTGCAAGAATGTGCTTGGCTGGTCCTGTTTCTCCTTTCCTTAAACCCAGATCAGCTCCAAAGAATACCCCCCTTGAAAGCTTCACTACATACAAAACGAGGTAAAACCGGTTCATCTGATTTTCGGGCAGCGCCAGAGGTTCATGTCAGTGGCCACGATCGGTGGGGGGGGCCTCCACACAGAGGGGAGTTCCCACGGGAAGGTGTTCCCAGGTTTCTGCAGCTGGATGATGGCCCTGGGTTGGGGGTGCCCTCCAAGGGAGGGGAGCTGGTTCCCGGAATTTGCAGAGATCCTTCAGCCTGTGATGTCACCTCACACAGAGCTGCCTCCACCTGCCACTCAGCCAGCGCCGCGGGCTTGTCTCCTGGGATGGACGGCGGACTCCCAGGGCAGGGGGTGCCTCTGGCCAGCTCCTCTGTGCACAGTGCCCCACCCAGGACCGCTGTGGTCAAGATGCATCGGAAAGCGTGCTACTGGTTGGAAGGGGGCGGGGGTCGTGGCACAACCACAGGCTGATCTGAGGGTGTGTGAGTTGCCAGCTGTCTGCAGCTCCTACCCCCGACCGGGGGACACAGCGCGCAGTGGGACTCCTCCGAGAGCAGCTCCTGCTCGGTGGCCGAGCTCTGGAGCTCACCTGTGCTTGATCTCTCAGCAGCTTTCAGCACTGTTCACAGGCCCCGCGGTGAAACACCCAGTGTCTTTGGTTCTAGTCTCGCCTTCGTCTCGGGAGTGGCAGGGGCTGGTGCGAGGACACCTCCTCTGTCTGCTCTGCTGGCTGACACCCCTCCCCGGAGCCTTGAGTGCTGGCCTCGGGGTCACAGAAAGCCGTCTCCCTTCCTCCTCTCGGCACACAGCCCGCCCTGTTTTCCTGGAGAAATCCCCGGGTTCACATCTCCAGCCCAGAGCTCCCCTCTCACCCACCTCCCTGGGGCCCTCCAGTAGCACCTCAGACGCTTTGTCCAGGGCCAGATCCATGACCGCACACACAGCTGGGCTCCCGGGCCCACCTCCACCCGGTTGGTGAGCAGCATCCCCGCGAGGGGTGCAGATTAGAGCTGGGGAGCGCTCTGGCTGCCTGTCCTCATCCTGACTCCAAGTCTGTGCTGCCAACAAGCCCTTCTGACTTGGACTTCCCCGTGCCTCTTCACGGCTCACCTGCCCTCAGGCTTGTCCCCGGGACTAGAGCCCGGTACCTGGGCTCCCGGCTGCCCCGGTGGGCCCCTCAACCCCTCTGCACTGCCACCAGAGGAGTCTTCTAAAGGTGCTGCCTGCTTGAAGGCACGTCAAAGACTTCCTGCTGCCCTCAGGATTCAAAATAAACCTGCAGAAGCTCCTGGACACGGCTGCGTGTCTGGCCCCTGCCCTCCCCCCTTCACCCTCGCTGTCCCTTTCACTCCAGCAGCACTAGCCCTTCAGATGCCCAGGGAAGCCGTGTTCCCCTTGCCTCAGGGCCTGTGCAAGCGTGACCCCTGCTGTTCCCCGATGTAGGGTGATGCTCGCGCCTTTGCGGAGTTAGCATCTACTCCCTGCAGCCAGTTTCAGCCACTACCTGCTCTGTGGTGCGTCTGCATCGTTGTATATTCAGAGGCGTGACCGTCAGTTGCTCTAAGTGTGACAGGGTCAGGTCCTTGCACAACTGTGAGCCCAACATGTGGCACGAAGTAGGGCTTTCCTAAATGTTGAATGAACAGATGCGTACCAGTGCCGGAAGAAGGAAGCTTAATGTGCAACGCGCCTCGGTGGTTCACGGTGATGTCAGAGACCTGGGGGATGCATCTGGGTCCTGTGCTCCCTGTTAACTCAAGGAATGCTCTGGGCGAGGGCTGGAGGCTTTCGCTCATTGTGTTTTAACTGCATCGAATATGGCTTAATATTTGGAGCGTTTGGAAAGAATAGACTCATAACAAGCATGGAGAGAACTCACAATCCTGCTCCCCACAAATTACAACTGAGGGCCTGGTCTCCCCGCTTCCCGCCCTGTTCTTTGGGCATGTTGCTTGGTTCCCTGGTTCAGATCTTTGGGGTGTGTCCCAAACAATCTGCAAGAGTTGTTCAGTGCCCCTTGTGCAGAAAGTTTCACCATGGAAACCATCTAGGAGACGCTGGGTCAGACAGAGTTAAACCGTTAGTCCCGCAGAGCCTCTTAGAAGGATGGCGCTGTGTTGTGAACGTCTCAGGGCAGTCTGTGCCGAGTTTCCCAGGCATCCGTAGCGGCGGAACTCTGCCGTGTGCCCAGCGTCCGGTTCAGAGGTGTGTGTGCGTGCCAATTGTCTTCCTTTTTCCCCTGACCCATCCTGGTGTTGGAGAAGTTGCAGCGCTCTGGCATTTCTGTGCCAGCGTGTCGTCGTATGGACGGGCCCTGACAGGCTTGCCTTCAGGCAGTGGTGTCTCGGTGAATAAGGAACAGACGGTGGAAACCGTAGTGTTTCTGAGCAGCTGTGGTGGCTCCAGTAGGAAGTGGGGGCCTGGGGAGTGGGGCGCCCGAGTCTGACTTTAGGGCAGAGTTCCTGGGATGGGCGGTGACAGGGTGGCCACGCGGCCGCCGAGTTGCCTCCAGTCGGGCGTAGTCAGTTCAGCCCTCACTTGCCTCGGGAACGCACCCCACCTTTCAGCACAGAGTGGGTCTGCAAGAAAGAGGGCCCAGCCGTGGACAGGTGTGCCGTGAAGGAGCTCATTTCTACTCCCGATTCTGACCCTCGAGACTTTCGGGGGTTTAAATGACGTGTGCTGTGAATCGCTGAAAGAGTCTGTGCTGAGTTTCCCAGACTTTCTTGTACTCCTGACCACACTCCCCACATACCTCCACAACATGACCAGTGTCCCATTCGGGAGAAGCCCCATTTAAACCCAAAAGGTGGAGACCACAGCTCTGGAGGTGTCTGTCACCAGCTGTGGGACTAATAGGAAAGAAAACACTCTAGGATAAAAAATGCCAAAGGATCATGGAGGCCACTGGAATTGGAATCCCTTCCCACATCCTGAGGACGGGTCAGAAAAAGAACAAATAAAACCTCTCTAGCCCAGACCGACAGCGTAACCGGGAAAGGGCAAACATCACAGGTTGCAGTGAGTGGTCAATGGGGGCGTGAACGTCTTGGATGAGCAGAGCTGCCTGGACCCCAGAACACAGAGCCCGGGAAGGGCTGCGCAGGACAGAGGCGGCGTGACGGCGACGTGGGCCCCACCCTCAGGGCTGACCAACCTCAGGGCAGCAGCAGAGACCCTGCATTCAGAGGAGAGGGGGCGCCTTAAAAAAGGCAGGTTTCCTGAAGGCCTGGTAACGAAGGACAGGAAGGGGCAGCTAAGATGAGGGCCCTGTTCAAACAAGTGCTGTCAGAGAACCAAAGTCAACGGGCCTGTAGCTAACCAAATCAGCATGGAAAGAAAACACACTGAATAAGACGTGCCACTGGGGAAGAAACTGGTGCAATAAGGAAAAAATTGAAAGCAATGCTCCCTGGAACAACTCCGTGGAAATAAATTCGGGAAAACCTAGATAAAACTGATAATGAGGCAAAAAACTGATCCCTGGAGAGACAGACATTTAAAACACAAATTCCCATAAGCAAATTAGAAGGAAAAAAAAAAGTAATCCAGTGCCAGGTCTAATTGCTTTCTTAGAGGAATTCTTTCAAACCTTCAAATTTAAGATAATCTCAATGTTACTCAAACGGCTTCAGATCACAGCAATGGAAGGAAAACTTAGAAAAATATTTTTTATGATATGACTATAGCAGTGTTTTCTAAACCTGGTGAAAGTTGCATAAATACAAAACCACAGACAACCAAAGCAAAAGTATGGATGAAGCAATAGTAAGCACGTAACGACGCATTAAATATAAACAAATAGACAGTTATCAGCTATACAATGAGGGGGTTCATCCACCCATGATTTGTAGTCGGCCCTCCACATCCCCAGATTCAACCAGATTGTGTTCTCCTATAGTGGTGGTTTTTTTTTTTCTTCGTTTTTGATTTTTTTATATTGGAGTTTGGCCTCCCCAGTGGCTCAGCAGATAAAGGATCCACTTGCAATGCAGGAGACGCAGGTTCAGTCCCTGAGGTGGGAAGGTCCCCTGGAGGAGGAAATGGCAACCCACTCCAGTATTCTTGCTGGAGAATCCCGTGGACGGAGGAGCCTGGCGGGCTACAGCCCACGGGGTCACAGAGAGTTGGACACGGCTGAGCGCGCACGCACAGTTTTCATTGCTTTGTTTGTTTTGAGCGTACAGCAACCTGACTCAGATTCTCTTCCCATATAGGTTATTACAGAAGTGAGTTCCCTGTCTGTGCAGTAGGCCCTTGATTATCTACTTTATGTATAGTAGTGTGGCCAGTCGCTCCGTCCAACTCTGTGACCCCATGGACTGCAACACGCCAGGCTTCCTTTCACCATCTCCGAGTTTGCTCGAACTCATGTCCATTGAGTCGGTGATGCCATCCAAGCATCTCACCTCTGTCGCCCCTCCTCCTCTTACCCTCAGTCTTTCCCAGCATCAGGGTTTTTTCCAGTGAGTCAGCTGTTTGCAGCAGGTGGACAAAGGATTGGAGCTTCAGTTTTACCATCAGTCCTTCCAATGAATATTCAGGGTTGATTTCCTTTAGGATTGACTGCTTGGATCTCCTTGCAGTCCAAGGGACTCTCAGGAGTCTTCTCCAGCACTACAGTTCCAAAGCATCAATTCTTTGGCACTCAGACTTCTTTATGGTCCAACTCTCACATCCATACATGACCACTGGGAAAACCATAACTTTGACTGTATGGACCGTTGTCGGCAAAGTGCTGTCTCTGCTTTTTAATATGCTGTCTAGGTTTGTCATAGCTTTCCTTTCAAGGAGCAAGCATCTTAACTTTGTGGCTGCAGTCACTGTCTGCATTGATTTGGGGGCCCCAGAAAATAAAATCTGTCAGTGTTTCCATTTTTTCCCCATCTATTTGCCATGAAGTGTTGGGACCGGATGCCATGATCTTAGTTTTTTGAATGCTTGAGTGTTGGGTTTTCACTCTTCTCTTTCACCTTCATTAAGAGGATGTTTAGCTCCTCTTCACTTTCTGTCTTTAGAGTGGTGTCATCTGCATGTCTGAGGCTGCTGATATTTCTCCCAGCAGTCTTGATCCCAGCTTATGCCTGGCATTTCACATGACGAACTCTGGATACAAGTTAAATAAGCAGGGTGACAGTATGCAGCCTTAGTATTGAATCCTCTGTAAATAGTTTAAAAGTCTTCGTATTATACCTCCCCTGGTCAAATGACCCCGAGGTTTCTGTCCCCTGCAGTCTGACAGATGGGAAACGGGCGCCGGGAGAGGCGCCAGAAGAGAGCCCACAGTGACGATGGGGAGCCCTGGACTTGAGTGCTTCCCATGGGAAAGGGGTGCTGGGGGTCCAGGCGCGCAGTGGCTGTCGCCTCTAGTCACTGGATGGAATGCCACCGAATGGGCGCCTCTGGAGCCCCGGAAGGGCTGCCCCTTGAGCTGAAGACAGTGAGACGACGACTCACTGGAGGGGAACGCAGCGCTTACTGGAGGTGCCAAGCAAGGAGTCCAGGCCGCCAGTGCCTAAAGGCCTGAACTCCCACGAGGCTTTGAGGAAAGGTTTGTGAAGCAGGGTGAGGGGGGTGGTGGGGGTACCATCTGCTTGTGGACATTGTTCTGATTGGTTGGGGGTGAGGTCATCGGGATTTCGCAGCATCAGCCTTCTGGTCTGCGGTTTACGGGCTTGTGGGCAGCAGGCAGTTAAATTCTGCCCCCTGGTGGGGGTTTCAGGATCTGCAGAAAGGCTCAGCGCGGCTCAGAACATCCTCCAGGGCCCTTGCCGGGCGCTCGGCCGTGTCTGACTCTCTGCGACCCCATGGACTGTGGCCCACCAGGCTCCTCTGTCCATGAGACTTCCAGGCAAGAATACTGGAGTGGGTTGCCATGTCCTCCTCCAGGGGATCTTCCTGACCCAGGGATCGAACCCGGGTCTCCTGCACCCCCTGCACTGCAGGCCGATTCTTTACCTGCTGAGCCATCAAGGAAGCCCTTCTATTGCCTTTGAGGAGGAACTCAAGGTCCTTGACTCTGTTTAATGTCTAAACTGTTATTATTTTGTCTTGCTTGACTGTCTTCCTTTCTTGCTTCAGTTTCTCACTTTCTGATTAAATGTGTTCTTTGACTAAGGTTTTTCGACAGACAAAAGGCAGGCGGAGGACATGGGGGGAGAGGCCTGTTCTAGAAAGTCCCCAGGGGTTCCTTGTTGTGGTTGTTCAGTGACTCGGTTGTGTCTGACTCTTTGTGACACCCACCCCGCCCCCGGACTGCATGGACCCCATAGGGTCCTTCTCGGTCACAATAGTATTCCTTTAGGGCCTGTAGTCTTACCTGGTGTCAAAGCCATAACCAGGGAAAGGTTTTAAAAGAGAAATACCTTGGCATCAGCTTTGGGTCTGAAAGCTGTCCTTTACCCCATGGTCTTCTTTCTCACTTTGCTTTTTAAAACCCATCTTGCCTGTCTGAAATCAAGCTAAGCTCATTATCTTTAACACCCATGAGGCGCTAACATAGGATAACTAGACTGTATGGTGAACGTTTATTCCCTGAAACATTTTTCTATCCACAGAAGAAGTGTTGGTGAGCAAAGACTGCTTTATCTCACAAGCTGGATTCATACACTTAAGTGGACTTTGCGTCCGAGTCAGGGAAGTCCTTACTCATCCACGTTTGGGGACCATCCTTCATTCTAGGGAGTACATTTTAGTAAATGGCACCCCAAATGATCCTTTGCTTGTAACCTCGAGTCCAGACCCAGATCTGGACTAGATGTCTTGAGAACCCACTTCAGTCAGCACCCAGAAGGGGAGCTGTTTGTAGGGCAGTGCTGGGCACTTATTACAGTCTGGCCAGTGAGAATATTGGGTCTTCAGGAGAAAAAGAAAAACCAAAAACTATTAATTACATTACATTACCGGGGAAAATGCTTCCCCCGTGGCTCAGTGGTAAATCCACAGTGCCAGTGCGGGAGACACAGGTTCAGTCCCTGGGTGGGGACGATTCCCCTGGAGAAGGAAATGGCAACCCACTCCAGTACCTGCAGAAATCCATGGACAGAGGAGCCTGGTGGGCTTCAGTCCATGAGGTTGCAAAGAATTGGACACGACTGAGCCTGCACACACAGGGAAAATATAAAATGAGGTCCTTAGGTGAGTTTCATTTGCTTATTTCTCCTACGAATTACAACTGGGGGAAAAATGAATTCATGTGAATGCCAAGTTCTGTGAAGTAATTAAGAGGAGCAATTTTTCCTTGAAAGAGAACAGACACATCAGTTAGCAGTAGTTTTTGACTTCGTGCCCACTCTCCATGGTCCTGTAATCGGCATTTACGACAGAGAGGATTTTCTTCACTTCATTCTCAGAACTGTGTGTGAATCCACAGGGCAGGCCCTTCTCGGAGGCAGGCGGGGTAGAAATACGGAAGGGAAGCAAAGAACACAGCTGATCATCTCTACCTGGGAAGTCACAGTGTAGCCTGCTAGGTTTTATATTGAGCTTTAATGGTGAGCCAAGTTCATTCTTTATCAGCTCCTGCTGAATGAGCACTGAAAGCTTTTTGAAACGCAGGGACTGACTTGGGGCCTGAGCTGCCTCTACCTCTCCAGCTCAGTGAGTGAACCATTAAGATGAATTTCCGCACCCCCACATACCCCCATCATGCTCCATTATCCGGTTTGCAGTCTCACACTCGCTGACTTGAAGGATTACAAAAAAACGTTGTTGATTTCAAAGAAATGTTAGCGCTGATGCCGGAAGCCTTTGCTAGAGCCCCCAGGGTTTTCTGGCCAGAGGCTGACTGCAGCGCTTCCTGACAATGATGCTGCTGGACCTCTTAGTGGGCTAGAATTCCGCTCCTGCAGGTGTTAGAGTGACGGACTGTGCTTCCCTAAGAAAATTTCCTGGGAGCTATTTGTTTGAGTTGCAACAGGAATAGTCTGCAGTAAATCCCTTTTGCAAGAACTGGCATTGCGTCTTCTTCTAGGGCCTTTCCCACGCATTAAAGATGCTGGCTTTGCCATCTGGCCATCTTCAGATACGGTTTCAGGCTCGGCTTGCTTTTGTGCAAACAGGTAAGGCCCCGGTGAGTTAATAAACGTATTCGGCTCTTATGTTACAGCAGTTGCTTTGCAAATTCTGGTGGCTTCAACAGAGCGTTTGTGTGATTTTAACATGCTTTTCATAGCACAGTAGTGGGGGAATTCATGCTTGGTTGGATCTTAGGCTATTTTGACTTTTGAAACATAAGGAAAAATCAAACGAGCCTTGCTTTTGTCCTTGTTAATGCTGTTACTGTTTCAACTCTCCTGAGATTTTGAAAGACTGTTATCACTGTGACCAAGTTTAAACTGAAGAGCCTCTATTTTTAGATTTTCTTGTTGTTGTTCTTTAGTGGCTAGGTCGTGTCCAACTCTCTTGGGCCTCAGCCTCATGGACTGTAGCCCACCAGGCTCCTCTGTCCAAGGGATTTCCCAGGCAAGAATACTGGAGTGCCTTGCAGATGGATACTTACTTACTGAGCCACCTGTGAAGTCTAGACTTTTTTTTTTACCCCCTCTCCCAAGGTTGCTAGACCCTGAAATTTACAGTGTGTGGAGTAGGAGGAGAATTAAACATTAGCCCACTAAATTTGCGTAGGAATCCATGTTTGTGCTGATTTTATCATTTGCTAGTGTTGAAACTGAGATTCTGGAATAGGTCGTGACTTGCCTGGTGGAGGAGGAAGGGGAGGATGGGGATTGGTGAAGAGGCACCACCGGGCAGAAGGACTTAGACGGGCCAGTCCAAATGCTCAGGCTGACGATCACGCGTAGGAAGTATGGAGCAGAACGCCTGAGAACTGGGCGCCTGAACCAAGGGCCGTGCTTTGCCCTCAGTGCAACCTGGGCCTCAGGGTGTGTCCCTGCCACGGAGCTGGCAGAGGCGGAGAGGGAGAGCAAGGCGCGACAGGGCTTCCAACCTCATCAGAATGATTTCGTCTAATTTCTGATCAGCCAGTAACAGGAGTGAGAGAGGACAAAGCAAGAGATCTTTATCTGCCCACCAAGTCTTGCCAGCGTGTGTGTGGGTACTTGGTTGTGTCTGATTCTTTTGCAACTCCATGGGCTGCAGCCCCACAGCCTCCTCTATGGCTGGCCTTCCTCTTTTGGAGGAAAAGACCAATACTGGAAGAGCTAGGCTCCTCCTGCCTTGTTCTGCCAACCAGGGGCAGAGTCCTCTGGTTCCAGCCAGTGGAAGAGGAGGCAGCAGAGGATGACGCTCATTCTTCAATTCTGGTCTCTTAAAACCGAGGGGACGTCATACGGAATCCAGACCACAGCCGGAGCTCGGGGTGTGTTGGCCCTGAGACTGCCCGGCCCTGGCGTCACTTTCGGGCCCTACTCAGCTCTGTGTGCCCAGAGCCACACGTCCTCCTGTCTGAGTCTGCCAGGCCGCTCTGAGGACCTTAGACGATCAATCGGCTCATACTTGCGGAGGTACAAGTCCACGGTCACGGTGTGGGCAGGATTGGCTCCTCATGAGGGCTGAGAGCCGATCCAGGCCTTGCTCTCAGGTTCTGGGGTTGGCTGGCCCTCTTAGCCTTCCTTGGCTTGTAAAAGCATTATCTTGAGCTCCGTTTTCACCTCCACACACAACATCCCCCTGGGTACAGGTCTGTGTCCACACTTCTCCTGCTTACAAGGGCACCGGTGCTGTTGGAGTAGGGATCCACCCCAGCCCACTCTGACCTCTTCCTGAGTTAGCTCATGATACAGCTGCAGCGGAATGCCGTAGGCAACCCTGTTTTCAGGGAAGGTCACGTTGTCAGGTACTGGGGTCAGGATTTCCAGTAATGAATCTTGTGGGGTGGGGGGACACAATTCACCCAACAGCACCGCGTCACCTTTGTGGCTTTCGACAAGCCAGTGACTTCCATGTTCCCATGACAAAGGGGACAGATACACAAGCTGAAAGGGAAGGAAGTGCCAGGGACGACATAATCTGTGAGACAAAGTACCCTCTGGAGGACACCTCAGTTGTGCAGACTTTTGAGGCCAGGACAGCGCGGCGTCAGCCAGCTCCTCTCTCAGCAGGAGATGGCACTGGGGATACCTGCGCACCGCTCACCTGAGAGCCCGTCACTAGGACGCTGAGGGCAGGAGGCGTCACTGGACTCTCCTTTTCCCCTGACTGACTATCGCCCTTGCGGCCTCGGGACAGGAGACAAGGCCACCGCTTTCTCTCCTGTTCTGTTAGTAAACTTCTCCACGACCTTCCCATCGTGTGGCTTCCGTGCCGAGGAGGGAGGGAATGGTTTCCCACTCAGACGATGTGCAGAGGTCCGGAGCCAAGCATCCTGGTGTGCCACGACCAACTCCACGGCCGCTCCGGGCTGTCGCTGACATGCCACGCGCAGGAACCAGTCACGACACGATCACGTGTCCATGGTGAGTGCTTCAGATACGAACCAGGGAAAGTCTACGTCAGAGCAAACTGTTCACAAACGACATCCTATTTCTCAAAGGCTGACACTCAAGTAGAAGATGGAATCCTTGAGTGTGTGCCCAGCTTGAATTTTTATATTGTTACAAGAAAAACAGTGATCATTTACCGCGGCAGATGCTATCATATGGATTTAGCTAATCCTCACGAGAATCCTGTGAGGCCAGTGACACGATATTCGTTTTCACAGATGGGGAAACTGAATTTAAACACTGTCAAAAGTAGGAGTGCTCCAGAACATTTCCCACCGTACGTGCTGTTAGAGTACGTAAAAATAACGCCTTAATTTTTTCTAATTTTTATTTTGGAAACTGAATTTCTCACTTGGTTAATTCAGGGAGAATCTGGCTATATTACTGGATAACTTGATCAGTTAGACTCCTTTTTTTTTTTTGGCCCTAATGTTCACCAGCCCAAAGTTAAAAGCCAGCAGTGTCTCTTTTTTGTTGTTTGCTTGTCTCACCTTCCGGAGAAGGCAATGGCACCCCACTCCAGCACTCTCGCCTGGAAAATCCCATGGATGGAGGAGCCTGGAAGGCTGCAGTCCATGGAGTTGCTGAGCGTCGGACACGACTGAGCGACTTCACTTTCACTTTTCACTTTCATGCATTGGAGAAGGAAATGGCAACCCACTCCAGTGCTCTTGCCTGGAGAATCCCAGGGACAGGGGAGCCTGGTGGGCTGCTGTCTGTGGGGTCGCACAGAGTCGGACACGACTGAAGCGACTTAGCAGCAGCAGCAGCTCACCTTCAGAGGTGTTTCACAGGCCATCATTGCCAAGTTCCTTCTTGAGAAGCTGAACGCTGACACTGGCGAATATTGACGGCTATGAAGAAACCAAGTGAGGAGGCTTCACAAAATAAAGACAAAAATAGACGACACATTGTGAAAGTTGCCTGCAAGGACAGGTATTTTGCAACCAAGAATGTTTCTGAACTCTTTTTTTTTTCCCCCTGATGGTGTGTCACTGATAAGGATAGAGTAGGATAGTCAATTTAGAAATCTCACTAGACGATTCAGTTCAGTTCAGTCGCGCAGTCGTGTCCGACTCTTTGCGACCCCATGAATTGCAGCACGCCAGGCCTCCCTGTCCATCACCAACTCCCGGAGTTCACTCAGACTCACGTCCATTGAGTCTGTGATGCCATCCAGCCATCTCATCCTCGGTCGTCCCTTTCTCCTCCTGCCCCCAATCCCTCCCAGCATCAGGGTCTTTTCCAATGAGTCAACTCTTCGCATAAGGTGCCCAAAGTACTGGAGCTTCAGTTTTAGCATCATTCCTTCCAAAGAAATCCCAGGGTTGATCTCCTTCAGAATGGACTGGTTGGATCTCCTTGCAGTCCAAGGGACTCTCAAGAGTCTTCTCCAACACCACAGTTCAAAAGCATCAATTCTTCTGCGCTCAGCCTTCTTCACAGTCCAACTCTCACATCCATACATGACCACAGGAAAAACCATAGCCTTGACTAGACGGACCTTAGTCGGCAAAGTAATGTCTCTGCTTTTGAATATACTATCTAGGTTGGTCATAACTTTTCTTCCAAGGAGTAAGCGCCTTTTAATTTCATGGCTGCAGTCACCATCTGCAGTGATTTTGGAGCCCAAAAAAACAAAGTCTGACACTGTTTCTACTGTTTCCCCATCTATTTCCCATGAAGTGATGGGGCCAGATGCCATGATCTTCGTTTTCTGAATGTTGAGCTTTAAGCCAACTTTTCCACTCTCCTCTTTCACTTTCAACAAGAGGCTTTTTAGCTCCTCCTCACTTTCTGCCATAAGGGTGGTGTCATCTGCATATCTGAGATTATTGATATTTCTCCCAGCAATCTTGATTCCAGCTTGTGTTTCTTCCAGTCCAGCATTTCTCATGATGTACTCTGCATATAAGTTAAATAAGCAGGGTGACAATATACAGCCTTGACGTACTCCTTTTCCTATTTGGAACCAGTCTGTTGTTCCATGTCCAGTTCTAACTGTTGCTTCCTGACCTGCATACAGATTTCTCAAGAGGCAGGTCAGGTGGTCTGGTATTCCCATCTCTTTCAGAATTTTCCACAGTTTACTGTGATCCACACAGTCAAAGGCTTTGGCATAGTCAATAAAGCAGAAATAGATGTTTTTCTGGAACTCTCTTGCTTTTTCCATGATCCAGCGGATGTTGGCAATTTGATCTCTGGTTCCTCTGCCTTTTCTAAAACCAGCTTGAACATCAGGAAATTCACGGTTCACATATTGCTGAAGTCTGGCTTGGAGAATTTTGAGCATTACTTTACTAGTATGTGAGATGAGTGCAATTGTGTGGTAGTTTGAGCATTCTTTGGCATTGCCTTTCTTTGGAATTGGGATGAAAACTGACCTTTTCCAGTCCTGTGGCCACTGCTGAGTTTTCCAAATTTGCTGGCAAATTGAGTGCAGCACTTTCACAGCATCATCTTTCAGGATTTGAAACAGCTCAACTGGAATTCCATCACCTCAAAGACAGAATTTTAAGGGAGTTCGGGAGACTGTTACAAGCTAATAACCACTCAAGAAAAGAATCCAGTAACCTAACAAAAATCTACACTACTTTGGAGGAAGATCCGATGCATCCGAGTGCCAGGCACACTCAAGCCACACACCCTGAGAGTTAAAACACAAGACAAAAGACACAGGATCTGAATCTTGTTCCATGAAGAGTTAGAGTTAATGTTCCTTTAAGAGCAGCATTTTTGCATTCAGTTGAGACAGAAATACAGGTGAAAGGGGGAAAGAAACTAGATGAAAAGGGACATTCTCCTGAGACCTGAGATGAATTGCCACACTTTAGACTATGTTACCACACTTTTGCTAATATAAATATGATTAAAATAGTGCCAGGACAGTCCCGGCTAGACCATGTAGACTCTGCTTCTGCTGCTGCTAAGTCGCTTCAGTCAGGTCCGACTCTGTAGGACCCCAGAGACGGCAGCCCACCAGGCTCTCCCATCCCTGGGATTCTCCAGGCAAAAACACTGGAGTGGGTTGCCATTTCCTTCTCCAATGCATGAAAGTGAAAAGTGAAAGTGAAGTCGCTCAGTCGTGTCCGACTCTTCGCGACCCCATGGACTGCAGCCCACCAGGCTCCTCCACCCATGGGATTTTCCAGGCAAGAGGACTGGAGTAGGGTGCCATTGTAGACTCTAAGGAGGAACTAATGATGCTAAGCCTTGGTGGCTGCCCGAGAATGAGGAGGAAGGTTGTCTTCCCTCCCCACTTTTTCTTAGACTGTGATCCCTTGCCAGTATGCTTGTATCTCTCACACGTGTCCTTTGCTAACAGACTCAACTCTTTGCCTATCACTTTGCCTCTCGCTGATTTCTTTCTGTGACCAGACTTCTTTCTGTGAACCCCAGCTTCAGTAATTCCTGACACCCGTTGTGTGGCTTCAATTTAAATGACAGTGGGTTCGAGTCCCTCCCGAGGAGTGTGGCTTCATCATCAAGTGTTTACCCAAACAAGTTCATCTTTTACTGGGCCGGGCACAGCACGTTCAGATGAAAGCACTTCTCCTTATTCTCTGAGTTCTGATCTGATGGAGGCAGAAAGCATTTCCAGTATGAGGAAGGCCTTTAGCGCCTTGCTGGGTGTGTAGGGGGCGCCCCTCCTCCCTGTCCTGTCCCCTGCCACCTTCAGGCTGGCGTTTTCCAGGGACGTAGTAACTACAGGGTCTTGTCCAGGCTTCTTTCTGATGCAACACCCCTTTTCCTTTTCCTCCGTCTCCCAAATGTGTGACATACACGTAAGCTATGAAGCCAAACCAAAGGACTCTTCGTGAATAGACCATTGACTTCAACAAGGACTGTAACCCGCATGCGCACGCCCTTCAGAGATAACCGATATCGTGAATTTCCCCCGTGTCCGCTTTTAAAATGGTTTTAAATTTATTTCTATTTAAAACATTGTTTCACAGTTATTTTTTGGCTGTGCTGAGCCTCTGCTGTTTCTTGGAAGCCTTGTAGCCGGGGAGAGCCGGGGCTCCTCTCCCCTGCACGCGGGGCCTGTCCTCGCGGCGGAGCGCCGGGCGCCGGGCGCAGGCCCAGCAGCTGCGGCTCGGCGGCGTGCCTTAGCGGCCCCTAGGAGTGTGGGGGGGTCTTCCCCGAGCCAGCCACCTGTTAACCCACGTGCTCTGCGCCGGCAGGAGGAGAACCACGAGACCGCCCGGGAGCCCCGCCCCCACTCCAGCCTCCCGGGCGGCTGCAGCCCCAGCGAGCGCCTGACCGCGGGTGGCAGAGGCCGGGGGCTCGGCTGCGGCCCCGCCCCACCGCCGCCGCCGCCCAATCCACGAGCCGCCCGGGGCCCCGCCCCCGCCCCCGCC
>SJXQ01004050.1:14412-132611 GCA_006408695.1 Aepyceros melampus | reverse complement strand
GGGCTGGCTTCCCGCAGCAACCCAGTGCTGCCCCCAGGCCTGACCTCCCGAGCCTCAGCACCCAGCCCCGACCCACCCAAGCCGTGCTCTATGAGATGCTGTTAAGAAAATGAGAAGTCAAACCACAGACTAGAAGCAGAATTTTGTAAAAGATGTGCCAGTTAAAGGCCTTAGCTCTAGTACATAAACCTAGTTCCTAAAACTCAGTAAGAAAACCCAGCTCCCCAGAAATGCATCGAATAGTTGAAAGACACTTCACCAGCGAAAGACGTACAGTTGGCAAAATAAGCACGTGAGAAAATGCGCAGCGTGCCCTCAGCCATCGAGGAAGGGGGGTGCAGCCACGGGGAGATGTGGCAGCGCTCTCCCTGCTGTGCCGGGACCCGGAAAGGCTGCCCGTCCCCAGGGCTGGCGGAAGCGTGGGGCGACTGGGGCTCGAGGCGCCTGTGGGCACGGGAGGCGGCGGCCACTTTGGAAAACAGCCTGGCACTTCCTTAGAGTTTGGCGTGAACCTGTCGTATGGTTCAGGCACTGCCCTCCTAGATATTTCCAAGAGAAGTGTAGGCTCGTGTCTGCACTAGACTCCCAGGAAAATGCTCACAGTGCCCTGTTCTGACAGCTAAGCTCTGGATGCCTTGTTCAGCTGCTCAGTCACGTCTGACTCTTTGCAACCCCATGGACTGAAGCACGCCAGGCCCCTCTGTCCTCCACCATCTCCCGAAGTTTGCTTAAACTCATGTCCATTGAGTTGATGATGCCATCCACCCATCTCATCCTCTGTCACCCCTTCTCCTCCTGCCCTCAGTCTTTGCCAGCATCAAGGTCTTTTCCAGTGAGTTGCCGCTTGGCATCAAAGTCCTGGAGCTTCAGTTTGAGCATCAATCCTTCCAGTGAATATTCAGGGTTGATGTCCTTTAGGATGGACTGGTTTGATCTTACAGTACAAGGAACTCTCAGGAGTCTTTTCCAGCACCACAATTTGTAAGTATCCGTTCTTTGGCACTCAGCTTTCTTTATGGTCCGTTCTCACATCTGTACACGGCTACTGGAAAAACCATAGCTTTGACTATATGGACCTTTGTTGACAAAGTAATGTCTCTGCTTTTTAATACGCTTTCTAGGTTTGTCATACCTTTCTTTCCAAAAGGGACCATCTTTTAATTTTGTGGGTGTGGTCACCATCCACAGTGATTTTGGAGCCCAAGAAAATAAAATCTGTCACTGTTTCCACTTTTTCTCCTTTTATTAATGTTTGCCATGAAGTGATGGGACCGGATGCCATGATCTTAGTTCGTTTTTTGAATGTTGAATTTTAAGGCAGCTTTTTCACTCTCCTCTTTCATCATTAAGAGGCTCTTTGGTTCTTCATTTTCTACCATTTGAGTGGTATCCTCTGCATATCTGAGGTTGTTGGTATCTCTTCTAGTAATCTTGATTCCAGCTTGTGATTCATTGAGCCTGGCGTTTTGTATGATGTACTCTGCATTAAAGTTAACTAAGCAGGGTGACAATATACAGACTTGTACTCCTTCCCAAATTTTGAATTGGTCCATTGTTCCGTGTCCGATTCTGTTAATAACTGTTGCTTCTTCTTGTCCTTTGGTTGCTAAGTCATAGCCGACTCTTTGTGACCCCTTGGACTACAGCGTGCCAGGCTTCCTTGTCCTTTACTATCTCCTAGAGTTTGCTCAAATTCATGTCCATTGAGTTGGTGATGCCATCCAACTATCTCATCCTCTGTCCCCATTCTCCTCAATCTTTCCTAGCTTCAGCGTCTTTTCCAATGAGTTGGATCTTTGCATTAGGTGGCCACACTATTTGAGCTTCAGCATCAGTCCTTCCAATGAGTATTCAGAGTTGATTTCCTTTAGGATGGACTGGTTGGATCGCCCTACAGTCCAAGGGACTCTCAAGAGTCTTCTCTAGCACCACAATTTGAAAGCATCAATTCTGCTTCCTGACCTGTATAAGGTTTCTCAGGAGACAGGGAAGGTAGTCTGGTATTCTCATCTCTTCAGGAATTTTCCAGTGTGTTGTAATCCACTAGTCAAAGGCTTTAGCATAGTCAATGAAGCAGAAATAGATGTTTTTCTGGAATTCCTTTCCTTTTTCTGTGATCCAGTGAATGTTGGCAGTTTGATCTCATTATAGGGGATTGGAATGCAAAAGTTTGGATACCTACCACAAATGTCAATTAATAGGTGAATGGATGAACAAACTTTGGTATATGCGTATGAGGAAGTATTGCTGCTGCTGCTGCTGCTGCTACTGCTGCTGAGTCGCTTCAGTCGTGTCCGACTCTGTGCGACCCCATAAGACGGCAGCCCACCAGGCTCCCCCACCCCTGGGATTCTCCAGGCAAGAACACTGGAGTGGGGTGCCATTTCCTTCTCCAATGCATGAAAGTGAAAAGTGAAAGTAAAGCCGCTCAGTCGTGTCCGACTTCTTCGCGACCCCATGGACTGCAGCCCACCAGGCTCCTCTGTCCGTGGGATTTTCCAGGGAAGAGTACTGGCGTGGGGTGCTACTCAGCATTAAAAAGACACGAACACTCGATACGTGCAGCACGGGACGTCTCTGATGGTCGGGTGGTCAGGAACCCCCTTCCGGTGCAGAGGCGCGGGCTCGGTTTCTGGCTGGGGAGCTGGGGTCCCGCTGGCCACGGGTCAGCTGAGCCTGGTGCTCTGGAACCAAGTGCCGCAGCTGGAGACGCCAGCTCACTGTAACCGAGACCCGACAAAGCCAAAAAGTAAGTTCCTTTTGCTTAAAAGCTGGTCAGGGTAGCAAATTATATGTATACGTTGCCACAGTTTGAAAAGGTGGGAAAAGCCAGTTAACCGTCTGCCTTGTGGGTCTGCTTTTGGATCCTCTGTCCTGCTCCTCATTTCGCCTCTCTCCTTGCACATGTTAAGCTGCCGTCTTTCCTGAGCTTTGTCTGAGGCCTGAAGCCCGGCAGTGTTCGTCCCCCAGCTTGTTCTCTCCTGAGGCTGTTTGGCTCCTCTGGGTCCTTCGCATCAGCTTGTAAATTTTAGAATCAGCTTTTCAGCTTCAAGAAAAAGCCTGTGTTGATTGGGGTTACAGTAAACCCGTAAATCAGTTTCAGGGAGAATTCAGATTTGTAGCTACTGAATTTTCAGATCCCCAACTGTGGGATGTCTCCCCATTTATTTGCTTCTTGATTCGCTCACCAACGTTTTGTGGTGTCATGATCAGTGCATAGAGTGTGGACAAATTTTACAAAAAGTTTCTGATGGTTTCTCAACTTATCATTTTTTGGTGGTTTGTAAAAATATATCCATAAGTGGTTAAAATTGTTTGGTATTATCGTAAGTGATATTCTTAGAAATGTTGACTCCTGGTTATTTGCTCTTTGTATATAGAAATACAGTTGACTGTTTTACACACTATTTCTACACTGTGTGAAAGTTAACATTTTTCCGCACATACTTCCTAGTTCTGGAATTTCTCTTTATAATCTCTGTTTACTTCGCACGTAAAAGAAATTTACACTTGTGAAAGGAGATACAGGAACTATAAACAAGATGGAGATAAAACGTGTCCCATTGTGTCTTGGTGTTTGCCTCTGAAATCAGTTTTCGTTGAGCTTCAGCGGATGCTGGTGTTTTGTGAAGGTTTCTTGATGCTCCTTCAGGGTATCTCCTGCAATCTGATGTGTGTGCCGGAAGACAAGTGTCATGTGGCGTGGGCTGCTTCAGGGTGGTGCCCTTCATTCACCCTGCACCCAGGCCGTTTCCCCCGGCGCTTACCTTGACGGAACGCCCGGTGCCAGGCTGCTGAGCTTCGTCACCACCGGAACCTGGGCCTTAGCCTAGTGCTGAGTGTGCCTGTTTTGCGTTCACTGAGGGTGCGTGTGCTTGTGATTCTGTCACGTGTATGGATCACGACGCAACGGTTCCATCACAGGACTCACACGTCCTCTGATAACTGTCGCCACCTCTTGCCCACTCCTCCCCCAGCTTCTGGAAACCACTAGTCTTTTCTCCCTTGTGTATTTTGCTATTTCAAAACACAGTATTAATGGAACCATAATGGGTCTGCAGTGGCCAGCGATGTGTGTGAAGTCTGTGGGATTGGCGCGCGCTGCGTCACTCCCGCGTGAGTTGCTGTGCGCCAGTGGGCTGTGCTGTCTCACTGCTCAGCACTTTTCCACACACTTGTTGCCACAGTTGGTTGGCTGTTCTGAGGCTTAACATCTTGCTTGTTTCCAGTTGGGGGCTCTTAGGAGTAAACCTTCTGTGTACATTTGTGTTCAAGCTTTGTGTGGACGTGTTCATCTCTCTGGGATAAATGGCCAGGAGTGAGGTTGCTGGGTCTTGAGGTAGTTTGTGTGTTTATTATTTTCAGAGCGCTGGCTGTACTATTTTACGTTCCCAGGAGTAAGGTTGCTGGGTCTTGAGGCAGTGTGTGTGTTTATTGTTTTCAGAGTGCTGGCTGTACTATTTTATTTTACGTTCCCAGTAGCAATATATTCTAGTTTCTGTGCCTTTTTGCCAGGATTTTGTGGTGTCACTGGTTTTGTTTATTAAAAAAAAAAAAAGATTTAAAAACTGAAGCCATTCTGATAGACGTGGCGTGTTATCTTGTGGTTTTAATTTGCCTTCGCCTGATGTGGCACATGTTCACGCTCAGCCCCCTTGGGCGTCCTCTCGGGAGCACAGCTGGTCTTCGTGTGCTGACGTCACGCCCTGCAGCCCTGCTCAACTCGTTCAGTGGCTCACGGAGCTTTTCCGGCTGGCCCTGGCACGCTCTGTGCCTGGGCAGTCGCATTGCTGGTGATGAGGGCAGTCCCATGTCCTCCTTTCCGATCTGCTTTTCTTTCTTTCCTTTGCTTGACTCACAGGCTGACATCTCCGATATGTCGAGTAGGAGTGGTCAGAGCAAACTTCCCTGCCTGTGCCTGATTTTACCGAGAAAGCCTTCAGTCTTCTCCCTTACGTGTGATGGTAGCTGTGTGTTTCTGTAGGTGCCGTGAACTGGGGTGAGAAAGCTTGCTTCTGGTCTGTGGAGGGTTTCAGTGTAAGCTGTGCTGGACTTTGTCCAGGGTCCCTTCTGCCTCGCTGAAGATGACTGGGCTTCTGCGCATTCTTTGACGTGGTGAAACACTCCGCCTGGGCTCTGGGCCCTGAAGGCCGCCTGCGTGGTTGGGACAGTGCTCCCTGGCCGTCAGGTAGAGCCCTCAGGTTCACTGCGGGGACACGGCAGCCCAATGCGGCGTGGCTCCCAGACTGGGTCCCAGGCCAGAGACGGGCGTCGGTGGAGACGCCAGTGGAGCTCAGATCGGTTCTGGAATTCGGGTGGTGATAACGGCCTGCCTGTCAGTTCCTTAATTGTGCTGGTTTCCCATGATTCTGTAAGCTTCTCTTAGGAAAAGCTGGATGAAAAGTATCTGGGAACTCTATTATTTTTGTGACTTTTCTTTAAAATTATTTCACAATAAAAATAATAAGGTGATTTCATATGGGCAGCCTCTGAAAATGCCGTTTGGCAGTCCTGGCCTTTTCTAACGCCTGTTTCCTGAGGTGGCGTTGGTTTATGACAGCGCACGGGCCACGTGCGCGGTGCTGCAGGCCCGCTTCTGTGTGTGCGCACCGCGCCGCCGCCAGAGCCGCAGCCTCCACCCCTCACCACAGGGGCGGCCCCTGGCCCCTTTCACCCTGCGCGTCTCCGCCTTTTCACTGGCTTTGGATATATGCTGCTTTTAATGTGATTATATGTATATATAATCCCATCCACGGCGGTCCATGGAATTCCCCAGGCCAGAACGCTGGAGTGGGCAGCCTTTCCCTTCTCCAGGGGCTCTTCCCAGCCCTGGGATCAAGCCCAGGTCTCCCGCGCTGCAGGCGGCTCCTCACCAGCCGAGCCCCAGGGGCACCTGCCGCCTCTTTATCGTTTTTTTTTCCATGTGTTTTGTCTCCGGCTGCTTTTAAGTGGTTTTAGAGAAACTGATGAGTTTTCTTCACATTTCTCTCGGGGCTCTTTGAGCTCCTTGGCTCTCTCTGTTCATGGTGTTTATCAGCTTCAGCGTGTTTTTGGCCGTTAGAGTTCCCTAAGCTCACTTCGTCACCGCCCTAGCGCACCCCCACTCGGTCCTCCCCTTTGGAGACTGTACAGGCGCGCCGTCTGCCCGAGGCCGCCCCGCAGCTCCCTGCTGCTCTGCTATTTCTCTGTCTTTCATTTTGTATAGCTCTATTTTGTGTTTTTTGCTCACTAATTTTTTTTTCCCTAGTATTTGACCTACGGTTAATCCAACCCAGAGCTTTTCATCTTAAGCGGTCTTTCTGGGCAGTTAGATTTGAATTTTTTTCCTTCTATATCTCTATTGACTATGCTCATACTTCCTTCTGCTCGTCTGAGAATTTAGAATTCAGCTATGAGTCTGTGAGTCTCTTGCCGGCTGTCGTCCCTGTTGTTGCTGGGTCGCGGTCAGTTCGCTGACTTTTCATCCTCGTTTGCTCTCATGGCTCCCGGCTGCTTCACGTGCCCGGTAGTTTTCCTGTTGGCCCTTGTGGGTTTCAGTCTGACCCATTCAAGACTTGCTTCTAAGTGTTAGAAGGAGCAGAGCAGCCTGGAGGGCAGTGTTTCTCATCATTTTTATTCGTTATTCCTGCTCTCTCATTCCGCATTACCCTAATCGCATCCCTCGGTGGCACTTTAAGAAATTGCCTATTCATTTCTCTGGTTGTGGCTGCGCTGGGTCTTCGCTGCGATGACGGGCTTCTGACTGTGGCGCTTCTCTTGTTGCGGAGCGTGGGCTCTCGGCGCGGGCTGTTACTCCGGCACGCGGGATCTTCCCAGACCAGGGGCTGAGCCTGCGCCCCTGCGCTGGCAGCGGACTCTGAACCGCTGGGCCCCCAGGAGGTCTCCCTTTGTGAAACTGTGATGCCGCAGCTCTACTGTGGTGCTTCTGTCCGTCTGCGGGTGTTTCTGTGCTTTATGCCCAAGTTTGTTTTTTGCTTCCCTTCCGCCAGAACCAGCTTTCGCCCCCAGGGGGCGGTGCTGCCCTGCTGGGCGTGTGCGCGCACAGGCCTGTCTCGCCCGCTGGTGACCCTGCTCTTCCCGCCTGTCTTTGAGCACTTTCTTAAAGGCGAGCATACCCTGGCACGCAGCCCTGCACTCTGGAGTGCAGCACACGTACAGCCCCAAACCTGAGCACATGTTCCTTCTGAGAGCCCCAAACTGGGAGCGACCCAAATGTCCTTCGAGGGGTGAATAGGTAAACAAGCTTATACCCATACAGTAGGCCGCTGAACAGTTATGCCAAATCAGAGAGGCCAGACCAACAAAATGCTGTGTAATCTCATGTATGTAAAACTCGAAAATGCGAACTCATCCATAGACGAAAGGATGACTGGTTGCCTGGGGATGGAGACAGAGGGAAAGGCTAATCACAGAGGGACACCAGGAAGTCGGGATGGAATGGCTTTTGTTGCATGTGGGGGCGGTTTCATGGGCAAACAGACCTCAGAACTCAAAAAGTTGTTCTCTGTTTGTGCAGTTTATTACGTGCCAATTATATATACCAGTGAGGTTGTGAAAGTAAAAAAATGAGGGGTTTGCAAATAGATGGGGAAACAGTGGAAAGTGTCAGACTTTATTTTTCTGGGCTCCAAAATCACTGCAGATGGTGATTGCAGCGATGAAATTAAAAGACGCTTACTCCTTGGAAGAAAAGTTATGACCAACCTAGATAGCATATTCAAAAGCAGAGACATTACTTTGCCGACTAAGGTCCATCTAGTCAAGGCTATGGTTTTTCCTGTGGTCATGTATGGATGTGAGAGTTGGACTGTGAAGAAGGCAGAGTGCTGAAGAATTGATGCTTTTGAACTGTGGTGTTGGAGAAGACTCTTGAGAGTCCCTTGGACTGCAAGGAGATCCAACCAGTCCATTCTGAAGGAGATCGGCCCTGGGATTTCTTTGGAAGGAATGATGCTGAAGCTGAAACTCCAGTACTTTGGCCACCTTATGCGAAGAGTTGAGTCATTGGAAAAGACTCTGATGCTGGGAGGGATTGGGGGCAGGAGGAGAAGGGGACGACCGAGGATGAGATGGCTGCATGGCAGTATTGGAGAAGACTCTTGAGAGTCCCTTGGACTGCAAGGAGATCCAACCAGTCCATTCTGAAGGAGATCGGCCCTGGGATTTCTTTGGAAGGAATGATGCTGAAGCTGAAACTCCAGTACTTTGGCCACCTCATGCGAAGAGTTGACTCATTGGAAAAAGCTGTGATGCTGGGAGGGATTGGGGGCAGGAGGAGAAGGGGACGACCGAGGATGAGATGGCTGGATGGTGTCACTGACTCCATGGGCGTGGGTCTGGGTAAACTCCAGGAGTTAGTGATGGATAGGGAGGCCTGGCGTGCTGCGATTCATGGGGTCACAAAGAGTCGGACACGACTGAGTGACTGAACTGAACTGATAAGAAACCAAGGCATCCTCGTCTCTCCTTTCTCTTCTTCAAATACCCGCTTTCTACTTTCTTCTCTGCATCTATTTCCTTCTGTCTGTCACTGTAGACTTCCTTTCTTCTCTTCTTGTGAAAATGGGTCAGTAAAACTGTTCATTGAGCCACTCAGTGGACAGTGACTACTCTCTCTAAGCATCAGTTCAAATTTCAGGAGAAAGACTGCATGTGGCCCAAGTTGGGTCAGTCCCCTCCACCTGATCTATTCACTTGGGGTCATGGTCATTTCACCTAATGAAATGCAAACATGCCTTCCAGACCCACCACTAAAACAGAGAGGGGCAGCTTATAAGAGAAGGGTCACGGGTGAGGCAAATACCCTAAAGGTAACTCCAACAGTAATATTCATGTAAGCTACTTAGTGCCTTTCTGGAAAAAGGAAATGTGTAGACAAACAAATAGATAGGGATGTGCAACATGAATTACCTCTGGATCTGAGCCTTCAGCCTTAAGATCCTTATCATAAAGGGAAACAGTACAAAGCTTCATACAGAGGGCAAAAGGGGCCAGCATGTGCTGAGGAGGCAAAAGCAAAAAACATTACAGCAACTCCTAGAATACCCTGGAGTAAGAAATGGCAACCCACTCCAATATTATTGCCTGGGAAATTCCATGGACAGAGGAGTCTGGCAAGCTACAGTCATTGGGGGGGCAAAGAGTCGGACACTCCTGAGTGTGTGTGTGCACACATACACACACACAGAATACCTTGGCCCCTGCAAAAGTCCCCAGTGAAGCCATTTCTAAATCTCACCTAGATAAGGTGCCTGTATGTGAAATCCTGTCAGACACGATTCTGGAAAACCTTAGTCATTGCCCTTTCATGGGTCTTGGCCTCATTTGCCAGAACTGCTTTAGAAAAATGTTGAAAGTGGAGAACAATAACTCCTTGTTAACAGGCATTACTCTTCACCAGATTTCAGTTCACACGTCCAATGATGATCTGCATTGCTGCACAAATTTTGACAAATTTCAGAGTCACTTAGCAGAGTCAGGACTGGACAGGGCCTCATTTGTCAGGCTAACATCAAGCAAGGCAAAATGAAGGAGGCAGTAGCAGCTGTAGCAGATGTCCCTCAGGAAATCATTTCTATTATGTAGCAATAATAAAAATAGCTATCTTTTTACAGAAACAGACTCACAGACTTAGAGATTGAACTTTTGGTTGCCAGGAGGGAAGGATGAGGGGAAGGGTTAGTTAGAAAGTTTGGGATCAACATGTACACACTGCTATATTTAAAATGGATAACCAACAAGAACCTATTGTATAGCATGTGAAACTGCTCAATGTTGTATAGCAGCCTGGATGGGAGGAGAGGTTGGGGAGAATGGATACGTATATATGTATGGCTGAGTCCCTTTGCTGTCCACCTGAAGCTATCACATTGTCAATCAGCTATACTCCAGTATAAAATAAAAAGTTAAAAATATAAAATAAATTGGAATAAGTCTTTTTAAAATAGTTACTATGTGCCAGGACCTGTGCTAAATTACTTTCATTAATCCCAGTCTTAATGTTTTTATATAAAATGAGATTTTATATACTTTCTGTTGAAGCAAAATATGCTTCAAGCTCAATGAATTTTCACAAACTAAACATACACATGTAACCAGCACCAAAGTCAAGAAACAAAACATGACCAGTGCCCCCAAGTCCCCTCTGTGGTCCCTTCCAGTTACTGCACCTACCGAAGGGGAGACATTATTCCAGAATCTAACAGTAAAGATTTGTTTTGTTGGTTTCTGGGGCTCTATACAAATGGAATAATAAATGGATATTTGCTGGAATCTAGTTTTTTTCCACCAATATTATGTTTTCTGAGTTTCATACATATTGTTGCATGGAATTAGACCATTTATTTTCACATCTATATAGACATCCATTATATGAATATCTCAATTTATTTATTCTGGTGGACATTTGGGTAATATCCATAATGCTGCTATGATCATCGTAGTACATATTGTTTGGTGAATGCATGAATGCCTTTCTATTTGGTGTATAACTGGGTCATGAGGTATGCATATATTCAGCTTTATTAGACACTGACAAACAGTTGATCAAAATAATTGCACCGATTTACACTCCTGCCAGCAGTGTAGAATTCCTTTTGCTCCATACCCTCACCCACCTTAATTTGAAACCTTTCATCTTTATCACTTTAGCCATTTTGGTGGGTGTGTGGTAGTACAATTGAGGCATTTTCTTGATAATTAATGACATTTAGTACCTCTTCATGTGGTTGGTTTAGGGCTATTTTTTGTTTTTCTGTTTGTTTGCCGCCCTTCAGATGTTCTCTTGGTGAAGTGTCTATTAAGGCCTTTTGCCAATTTTTTCTATTGGGTTGTCTTTTTCTAATTGATTTGTAGGAGTTCTTTGTATGTTCTGGATACAAGTTCTTAATTAGATATATGTATTGTAAATATCTTTTCTACTCTGGGCATTCATTACCTTTTTACTCTCTTAATGATGTCTTTTAGAAAACCAAAGTTCTTCTAAATTATTAATATATTTTTCTTTGGTTGGTTAGCAGTGTTGTGTCCTTAAAAAAAAAAGCTTTGCTTATTCAGAGTCATGAAGACATTATTCTATGTTTTATTCTACAACTTTATTTTTTATCATTAACACTTAGAGCTGCTATCCATATGTACTTGATTTTATGCTTGATATGAAGTAGGAATAGAAGTACTATCTTTTACATAAAATCAACTGAGAAATATTTACTAACAAACTCTTTTCCTATGCACTGCCTTATTAATAAATCAGGTCATTATATATGTGAGTCAGTTTCCGAGCTTTATTTTATACCATTGATAAGTGTTTCTTCCTTGTGACAGTTTCATATTGTCTAAATTACAGTAAATTAATAATGGATCTTGTCTGGTAATGTAAGCTGTCTGATGTTACTCTTCTTCAAGATTGCCTAGGCTATTCTTTGCCCTTTGCATTTCTATATAAATTTTGGAATCAGTTTATCAATTTAAAAAAACTACCAGAATTTAGTTGGCATTATACAATCTAAGGATTAATATGCGGATAATTGACATCTTGCAGTATCGCAATCTTGCAAAACTGAATCTTGCAGTTTTCCAATCCATGACCACGGTATATACCTTCATTTAATTAGGTCTTCTTTAATTTATCTAAATAATATTTCAGGGCTCTACTTTTTTCATTGGATTTAACAATAGGAATTTCATGTTTATTATAAATGGAATATTTTATTCTAGTTTTTAATTTATTAGTTGCTGATAGAAATATAGTTGATTTTTGTGTATTGACCTTGTGTCTAGCAACTTTCCTGATTATACTTACTAATTCTAGTAGCTTGTGTTTTAATTTTCTAAAACTGCTGTAACAAATTACCATAAACACGGTGGCTTGAAACAACAGAACTGTTCTCTCATAGCTCCGCGAGTCAGAAGTTCAAAATCAATTTCACTGGCTAAAGCCAAGCTGCCAGCAGCGCTAAGCTCCCTCCAGAAGCTCTAGGGGAGAATCTGTTCCTTGCCTCTTGCAGCTTCTGGTGGCTCCACGTTCCTTGTGCTCATCAACCCCATCTCTGCCTCCATTGTTATGCTGACTTCTCTTCTGTCTGCATGTGGAATCTCCCTCTGCCTCTTTCATAAGGACACTTATGATGGCATTTAGGGCCCACCCAGACCACCCAGGATGATCTTTCCCTTGCAAGTTCCTCAGCTTAATCACATCTGTAAAGACTTTTTGCCCAAATAAGACAAAACAGTTTCCAAGTATTAGAAACTAATGTCCATTCCAGCATGAACATTTAAAAATCTGTGGAGATGTACAGAACAGACTTTCTGACTCTGTGGGAGAGGGAGAGGGCGGATGATTTGGGAGAATGGCATTGAAACATGTATAATATCATATAAGAAACGAATCACCGTCTAGGTTCGATGCAGGATACAGGATGCTTGGGGCTGGTGCACTGGGATAACCCAGAGGGATGGTATAGGGAGGGAGGTGGGAGGGGGGTTCAGGAGTGGGAACTTATGTACACCTATGGCAGATTCATGTTGATGTATGGCAAAACCAATACAGTATTGTAAAGTAAAAAAAAAAAAAATCTGTGGAGAAACCCATCTGCTGTGCCTGTTGGTGGTGAGTTCATGGGAAGAGGAGATGCCTGGCTTGATGTCTCCAGCCCCCTCCCCAAGATACACAAGATCTCAGTCCTGAGGATGGGGTGGGGGGCGGCAGGAAGGCAAAGCTGGAAGCTCTCGGGCCAGAATGAGCACACATGTGCCTTGCATCCTGGGAAGGAGTTCCAGGACACCAGTGAGGATTCACACTGCATGCCTGGAGCAACCCCTCAGCCAACTCCCCGCCTGAAGATCCTTTCTTCCTTCTATATTCCTGATCCTGGCTTGGGTTTGTCTTTTCTAGAGCACTCAAGACATCCACTGGGGACAAGCTGCAAAATACAGTTGTGTAATTTCAGCGCTTCCACCTAGGAGTTATATGCTTTATATTTGCATTTAAGTTTGCATTGCACAATAAATAGGTAAACAGTAAAAGCATTGCTGCTGCTGCTGCTGCTGCTGCTGCTGCTAAGTCGCTTCAGTCGTGTCCAACTCTGTGCGACCCCATAGATGGCAGCCCACTAGGCTCTTCTGTCCCTGGAATTCTCCAGGCAAGAATACCAGAGTGGGTTGCCATTTCCTTCTCCAAAAGAATGCCATAAATACAGATAATAAAAAACAAAACAAAACAAAAAACCCAGACTTTATGAAAATTTAAAAATTTTGTACCTCTAACGGAAAACTTTAACTTTTCTTAGGATAACATTAAATACCAAATGAAAAGCACCATGACAAGTGAGAGAAAGACCACAGAAGAAAGGAAAAGCTTTATCTATTACAGCATTTTTTCCTACTTTTTAACCTTGAGGCCCCACATTTTCATTTAGCACTGAGCCTCCCAAATGATGTAGTCGGTTCTGGTTACAGCATGCTTCTTGCTTAAGCCGGTGCCTGTGTAAGCCTGGCAGCTGACCCTGAAACCAACGGCTAGAACCCAGTCCCACAATAATGTTACTTTCTGTGAATGCCCCGTGGTGACTCACAGCTCAAGACTGTATATTTCTCACTTGTCTGAATGCAAAGTCAAAGTGGCTATTTTTATAGAACAAAAACTGAGAGAAAATATGGAATTCAGCCCATCTCTATGCACTGCTGCACCTGAGACACTCCACACACATAATAAATCTGTCTTTGGAAACTTACTCCTTTGCAATTTTGACACAGATAAATGGCAAGTCTTAAATCTTAAGAGAAAAGGACCAGCTGCCGTGGTTGTTGAATTACTGAGACATAAGCTTCCAGGCCTGCTGATGTAAAGTACCAGCCAGAGGCCTCTTAGAAAAGGGCACAGGTAAGCTGGGAGAATGTTAGAGGGGACCTCGCAATGTCTCTGTCTCCACTAACCCAGGGAAACTAAAGGTCACCTGTAATATCACTGGGTCTAAACTTTGGAAGTCACTGGACTTTGACCAGCAAGAGGACCTTGTTGGGACAGATACCAAGCCAGTGGTTCAGAACGTAAGATGATTGCCATTGGAATGTTTCTTTGACCAGAATGGGTGGGTACCTGATGGAAGAACAAAGATTAGCAACAGACATATTTATCTGTTCATTGTTGAACACAATACTGTTGGTAGGAGTCAAAACTGAGAATGGGCATAATTCTAGACTGTCAGAGCCAAACCAAAGTATTAAATGATGCGTCCCTCTAGGGATGTTCCTCTGGAGTGGAATTCCTTGAGGAGAGGAGCTTGGCTTCTTTAGTTTTATGTCCCTGGGGCCCCACGCATTTGCCCAGCTTGGAGTAGGGGCTTGGGGCACTTTTTTCTTAAATCAAAGTGCAATCCACTTCTCCATAGTTTAGGTGGGGAAACCACAGTCCAGAAAGTTCAGGTGCTTTCCCCAAATCACACAGCTACCTAATGGCAAAGCATCCTGACCCTGAGGTGAGCTGTTTGGGTTTAGTCAAAGATAAGATCTCCTAAAGGTAGATAGTCTGTATCAATCTGTTCCTGGTAACAGGAACAATGACAACACAAAGACACCTTAACAGGTTGTATTTATTGAGCACAAACTATATGCTAGAATTTCAACAATGATCTGCTTCCCAACATTGGATGCGACCAACAGCAGGTCCCCCTGAGCTGAAGGCCTGGTATTTCCTTGTCTCATCAACTACCAGCCTTCACGGTGTTGGTGGGACCCAGCCCCCACATTTCCATCCTCCAGATCTCCCTTCTGTTGACATGTTGGGAAGCAGATCATTGTTGAAATTCTTCCCCATCCATATGGAATATACACAACCTTCAAAGAAAATGACACCAATTTTCTCTCCAAGTGTGATGAAATACAAACAGCTCACAATATAACAGGTGAGTCTAACTCTCAGCTATCTTCTCACAGTTCAGAACAGAAGTGCCAGGTCCCTAAAGATAAGATCTGTAGCTGGAGAGGCCAAGTGAAAAGAAACATTGATGCCCAGGTCCACATCATTGACCTGAGCTGTCTCTTGGGACCTTGTTACTTAAAGTGTGACCTGAAGACAGTCAGCCTCAGGTGTCCCCAGGGAGCTAGTAAGAAATGCAAGTCCTGCACCAGAATTGCTGGATCGCAAGCTCCCAGGTGGTTCCCAGCCATCGGGGAGTGAGCAGCACAGCCCTGGGACCCAACAGGACTCCATGCTTTTCAGCCTAGCCTGGTCCAGGTTATAGGACTGGAGTTTATCCCCGTGCCCCAAAGCCAGCAGAGCTGATTTTGGAAGTGTGCTCAGACAGACCCAGGGCTTGGTTCAGTGCTATGCCATCCATTGCTGTCTTGAAATGCTTAATAATTTAAACAAGGGAGCCCCACATTTTCATTTAGCACTGAATCCACAGGGATGCCCAATACACTGAGGCCCTCTGGGGCTGGAGCTCTGCAGCTGGGGTGGCCTTTAGGGTTGTCTTGATTAGGCAAGGCTGCCTCAGGAAAAGCACCCAACCTTAAGTATGGCAGCAAGGAGGTGGAGGGCAGTTTCCAGAGTGGACTTGGCTATGAGCTGCCAGAAGCTTCCATTCCTGGCAGCTGGAGGATGGAGAGCCCTGGTCCCAAAGGGGGCATCTGGATGGGCACCACCATGTCCAGTAAACCTACTTCATTAAATGCCTCGACTGTGAGGAATGGAACAAACACCTGCCAGAGGAGGGTTTTTCAGGTGGGACAACAAAACTTTGTGTTACTGATAGGAGCTGGCTGATTCTTAATCTTCGCCATTGCTTGCTGTTATTTGTTTAGTGGCTGCTTCCTCATCTCTACTTCAGTTGCTGGGCTGGAAGTGGGACTTTGAACAGCTTCCCTGGGATTTTCTGTTGAACTGCTTCGTACTTACCACATCATGTGCTTAAGTGCATGTCCCCTATCCCCACCCTACTTTCAGCCCTCCTTGGGAGAACCTGGGTTTTGGGGAATGTGGAATTCTAGAAAGAGTATGAATTTCTTGCAGAGGGAGCTTGGAAAGAAGGGGCTGAGATTTTGCCTCCAGAAAAGCTGCCTAGAAGCTCATTCCCTTCTCGTGCTGGAGTGGGCTCTGGTGCCATCCTCTAAGTTACTTTCCTGGTGACAGTGCAGGGTCCGTAACAGGCAGAAAAGACAAGGCTGCCATTTTGTCATTTCCCAGAAGTGTCACATCAACCGCCTTAGACACAGCTGTTATTAAACATTCGCAAAGTAAAATTGCCCCTAGAATTGGAGAGTCACATAAACGTGTGGATGAATGCAGAAAATAAGTGCGTTCTCCCAAAGTCTTCCCTCTCCATGAAGGGCCCCACTCATCTAGTTGCGCAAGTCAGAACCTGAAGCATCTCCCTGAGGCCTCCCCCTCCTGCAGCCCCAGTCACCAAACACTGTCAATTTTCCTCCTAGAGAACCCTGCACTCCTACTTCCCACCCACCCTGTGTCTTCACGGCCCCTCCTTCAAGCTGCAGCCTCCCTCCCTGGGCCCTGGAGTGGCCTCTAAATTTGTCTCTGCACATCCACTCCTGCCCCCTTCCAATCTGTTCTCCATTCTGTAAACAGAATGATCTTTTAAAATTACAATTTTGATCCTGTGTTTCCTGTCCTTAAATTCCTTCTGCGTTTTCTAACCTGTTGTGCTCCGGATAAAGAGTAAAATCCGTAATGTAGCCTACAAGGCCCTGCCAGGCTTCAGGCCTCCTCTGGCACCTGGCTGTCCTCACTCACGGCACTGCGCTCTGCCGAGTTGGCCTTGCTTGGTGCCTTCCCCAGGCTGGCTATTATCTTGCCACCTCTGCTTATTTAACATCTGCTGTGGTTAGTGGTTACATATGCAGGACCTGAAGCCAGACAGCCAGGCTTCAAATCCCCAGCTCTAGCACGTAAAAGAAAAAAAAAAAAAATGTGGCTTTGGGCCATTTACAAAAGCTGCAAACCCCAATGTCCTCGTCTGTAAAATGGAGGCAACAATAGCACTTGTAGCTACAGGAGTGAAGGAAATGATGCATGTAGAGAATTTAGAGCTAAACATGCCCTGAGTGCTCAAAACTGTTAGTTCATCCTGCAGTCCCCAACCTCTGCTCTTTTCTCAGGGAGGTCATTCCTGGTGGGACCTCCCCCTGCCCCCCGCCCCAACCAGGCCAGGGGCTGTTCTCTGCCCTCCTAGCTCCCGATTCCTTCCTTTTACAGCACAGATTTGTCTGCCTTCTGCTCCAGGCCATGAGCCTCCTTCAGGGCAGAAACGCTTCTGTTTGCTCACCACTATATCCCCAGAGCCTAGCAAAGCTTCTCAAAATGAACACAAGGCTTCCTTTTCTGGGGCAATCAAAAGAGTGTGGATGTGAGATGAGGTTCAGGCTTTTGATGACCATATATGGAGCTGGAGGGTTGGGAGGCAAGAGGCATGTCCTGGGGAGGCCTTTTGGCTGACACTGAATTAATGGTCTGCCCAGTCCTGCAGGCGAGCCCTGAGGAGAGGCACTAAATCAGCCCAATGGCCTCCTAGAGCTCCTGTAGCTCCAAGTGGTAACTACCCACGTGCCAGGGGACTGCAGAGTGCAGCCACAGCTTGACTTCCGAGGCTTCACCCTGCAAGCCAGCCCTCCCAACCTACACCAGCTCCTCAGCCCAAAAGACACACCCATGGGTCCCACCCAGCCACACAAGGCCTGTCATTTTGATTTCCATTTCTCCATTACAGAAGGTCCACCCAGTACAGACCTCTGAATCAGAACCAGAGAAGGGCAGGAAGGATTAAAAACAAAAATCCTATTTCATGGGTTGGGAGCCCCACATTCAAGTGCCAGCACTTCTATTACTTCTCTGTGTGACTTTACACCTGCCAGTTTCCTGATTGGTTCTACTCCGTTATGAAAGGAAGCACCAAGATGGCTGACTTAGCTCCAGCAAGCCTGCTCTAGGCTCTCTTCCTGAGAACCTGCCACCAGACTGACGCCAGTTCTGGGTAACGTGGGGTCACACTCAGCACCCGAAGCTCATGGCACTAAGGATGGATGTCCCACCCAGGTTGAGTGTTAGGTCACAAGGACAGAGTCAACTATATGCTGTTGGGAGCCATAACTACTGCACCAATGCCAGGCAGAGTGACAGAGGAGTTGAATCTGGGGAACATCACTGCAAGCTTTGGAAAAGAGACTAGTTTAACAGAGAGGAGAATGGAGCAGAGAGGAATGTGGCCCCAGACAGAGGCAGAGAGAGGACAAGGCTGATGACTTTCAGCCCCGTGAAGCCCAGTTATAATTCCTCCATGGGATGCCTGGAAATTCTCCTGTGTCCTGGTAACCAAACAATTTCTGACCAAGATGTCTTCTCATATTGCCAATTAAACAAAACCTCAACCGATAAGAGTGCCTTGCAGCTTTACACTTTTCAAAGATCTTTGACTTCACTGGCCCCATTTGAAAGTCCATTAGACCAGGGAGATAGTGCTGTAGGAAGGGTTTTCATTGCACAAAGGAGAAAATGGAGACCCAGAGAGGGAAATAGACACACCCAAGGTCACTCAGTGACTCAGTGTAGTAATTTCTCCAGACATGCCATCAGGGACCTTATCCTTTGCATGGCACCTCATCTTTACAGGCCAAGGCTGTTACGGAGTCAGTCTGTCTGCAGAACTCTGCTATGGATCAGTTTTTGCCCTTGTTTCTTATGTATTCTAGAAAATAACATGGGATAGACTCTTGGGATGCCAGACCTGGGGACATGGATACAAGGTAAAATACTCAAGGGAAAGCTCTGCAGACAGTTCTGCTGTGAAACAAGACAATGGCCATAGGCCCAGAGGGCACAACTAAGCTCCCAAGT
The DNA here is from genome assembly GCA_006408695.1 of Aepyceros melampus. Taxonomy (NCBI): domain Eukaryota; kingdom Metazoa; phylum Chordata; class Mammalia; order Artiodactyla; family Bovidae; genus Aepyceros; species Aepyceros melampus. Next base: position 113,767 of record SJXQ01004050.1, on the reverse strand, counting down.
GGGAAATGGGTGAGCAGGAGAGGTGAGGCATGGAGGAGATGGCTGGAAGAAATCTGTGGGATGTTGGCCTGGGACTCTGGCCCTGGACACAGCTCCCAGAGAACCCCTGGGCTGTGAGCAATGAAGAAGAGGTGAGCACAGGTGAGAGATCATGAAAGTATCTCCATAAAAATCAAAGAGCTTGAGAGGATGAGGAGGAAATGTCCTGATAATTCTTCAGAGACCTTCTTGTTCTGTTCAACACTGCTTCCAGGGAAAAGTGAAAGATGAGGCTTTTTAAAGATGCTGTTGCTATGAGCAAAAAGTGTGTCTTGAACATACATTTGCACAACACCATCTTCAGTCTTAGTTATCTCTTTAGCTCTACTGTCAGCCACAGGTGTAGCACGGAGCACATTCTTTATAGAAATAACTGAGTGCTTGTTCTGAGCCCAGGGTGGGCTTCACTTTAGGCTATTTCAGTATCCCATTGTACAGATGAGAAACTGAGGCTTCTGAATCCCAGGCCTCACAACTACTGTGTGCTAGACTCGGGGTTTAAAACCAGGGTACCAGACTCCAAACCCTCGGCTTAGGCTCTGGGCCATATATGATGTTCCTCATACTTCTCTTTGGACAAGACTCATGAGGGGTGGGCCAGCTGCAGGGGCTCAGAGGTCTTCAGGGGGCCTGAGGAATAACCGTACAGGACATCAATACCAGCTGTGTTAAGAGTTTCAGCTCATCCACACTTACTGAGGGGCCCAAAAGATATTTTCAGCAGGGTCTGAATCTATATTTTGGCTGCCCTGTCTATGAAGTGGAGTCTTTGAAAGAGCGAGGTTGAAAAGAATCAGGCAAAGCTGGGTATGTACCTGGGGCATGTCTCATCCCTTCTGTGAGCCTACGTTTTCCAACCATAACACACAGGTAGATGAGATGGCCTTCGGGTGTGCTCTCACATTCTCTATTTCCAGATGATTCTCATGGGTCATCTGAATTCTACCCACAGAGGAGAAGCTTATTTAAGCTTCAGGTTAAATAACTGAGCAGCTGCCACATGGTCGGCCCTCGGTAATTGTCCCAGAGTAATTTAAGGGGTGCCTCAGGCATCTGGACTCTCTCATCATATCTGTGTCCATCCCCATAATTTCCTATTGCTTGATGAGCCACATGGGCTGTAGTGAAGACTGCAGTTTATGAAAAGATTTCAGAGCTGAAATCCCAACCAAGGGGTAGAAAACTCCTGAGAGGAAGAGTCCAGCATGTCATTGAAACTGACAAAGAGCATAAAATAAAAGGAAATGAGACCAAGCTCCCTCATGAATACAAATGTGGAGATTCGAGACAAAAACTAGCAGATGGAATTCAACAGTCTATTAAAAGAATAATTTACCACAACCAGGCAGGGTTTACCCAAAGAATGCAATGCAAAACCATTTTAATATGAGTAAATCTGTTTATAGAACACATCAATGGGTCAAATAAGAGAAATCACATGAGTATCTCAGCAGGAGCAGGAAAATCATGTATGAAGATTCAACATTTATTCTTAAAGAGGACATTTTCCAAAATACTAGAAACAGATGGTACCAGTGGACGCCTGGTGGGGCTTTTTTAGTGGGATAGCATTCCACAGATGTGGGAGAGCAATCCATCCTCCCCCCTATATTTGAGAAACTCCTACTTTCTGAATTTGGGAGGAGGCAGAGTTTTTCCCCTTTAGAAATAGAGAAAACAAATGCTCACTGCCAGCCCCACCCTTGAAGCAACAATGAGGCATTTGACCTAAACTCAAAAGGTGGAGCAAAGATGACAGGGAACAGAGATTTTTTTTTTTTAATTTCAACTTTATTGAATGCAGGAAAAAAAATTACAGTGGTTCCATTAGTAGCAGCAGCATCAGTTTGCAGGAACAGCCATGACAGAAGCACAGATAGCTGCATCCTGGCCCTAGGCCCAGCAGTGCAAGTATTTCAAGCGGTGGATCTCACATTCCAAGATGGCAGCACGTTCCTCTTTGTTCTGTGTCATGATCCGGGCTGTGGGGCAAGTTGCCCAGGCTCCTTTTGGTCCTGACTTTCCAGTGTTTCTCTTAACTATCCAGGATTCGGTTAGTAAATTCCTTTTCTGCTTAAATCATCCAGATCAGTTTCTGTCTGATGATTATCCTGACAGCTCAGAAATCTTTATGATGTGATGTGCTCAGCTGCTCAGTCATGTCCAGCTCTTTGCAACCCCATGGACTGTAGCCCACAAGTCTCCTCTGCCCATGGAATTCTCCATGCAAGAATGCTGGAGTAGGGTGCCATTTCCTACTCCAGAGGATCTTCCCAACCCAGGGGTTAAACCCACTTCTCTTACATCTCCTGCACTGGCAGATAGCTTCTTTACTAGTGCCACCCAGGAAGCCCAATCTTAATGATACTAAAGGCTATTTTCTTAACGTAATAAAGAATGCATCTTTTTTTTTTCCTCAAAGCTGTGCCAAAATAATACATAAATAATGGCATTCTTAGTAAAACAAGGAGAAAAGCAAGGATTCCAGCTAATACATTATCCTTGTCCTTTTCATTATTTATTTATTGTTGGTTGTACTTGGGTCTTCATTACTGAGTGTGGGCTTTCTCTAGCTGCAGCAGCAGGGGCTCCTCTCTAGTTGCAGTGCAAGGGATTCTCATTGCGGTAGCTTCTCTTGTTGTGGAACCAAGCTCTAGGCACTCGGGCTTCAGTAGTTGCACCATGCGGGCTCAGCAGTTTCGGATTGTGGGCTCTAGAGCACAGGCTCAGTAGCTCTGGCACACAGATTCAGTTTCTCTGCAGCATGTGTGATCTTCTTGGACTAGGGATCGAACCTGTGTTCCCTGCATTGGCAGATGAATTCTTATCCACTGTACCCCCAGGGAAGTCCTATCCTTGTCTTTTTAAAAAAATGTTTGTTGAGGTACAATTTGCATACAATAAATTTACCCCTTTATAGTGTACACTCTGATAGGTTCTAGCAAATATATACCATCATTTAAGCACTGCAATGTCCAATATATAAACTATTTTCATCATCCCCAAAAGTACCCTTAAGTTCCCTTAGAGTCAATTCCTTCCTCTACCCCAGCCCTGCCAACCACTGATCTGGTTTCTGTCCCCATACTTTGGCCTCCTCCAGAATGTCAGATAATGAAATCATGCAGCAGCCTTTGGGGTCCTGCTTCTTTCACCTAGAATACTGCTTTTGAGACTCATCCAAGTTGCTGAATGCATATATTCTGTGTATAAATGTACCAAATGTGTTTACCCATTCTGTGATCGATGGACACTGGTTTGTTTTAAGCTTCAGAGTATTATGAATAAAGTTTCTCTAAACATTTGTGTAAAGGGGTTCATGTAAGCATATATGTTTACTTTCATGAGGGAAGTATCTACAAGTATTGCGTGCATGCATGCTCAGTTGCTCAGTCTGGTCTGACTCTTTGTGACCCCATGGACTGTAGCCTGCCAGGCTTCTCTGTTCACGGAATTTTTCCAGCAAGAAGCTAAAAGTAGAAATTAAAGTAAATATTTAATTTTATAAGAAACTGCCAAGCTGTTTTCCAAAGTGCAGTACCATTTTGCACTTGACCAACTCTGTACTGCCCTACTTCCACACCAGCACTTGGTATTACCAGTCCTTTGATTTTAGCTCTTTTATAAATACACAGTAATATCTTGGTTAGGCTTTCATTTTTATTCATCAATAACTGGTGATACTGAGCATCTTTCCATGTGTCTATTTGCCACCAATATATCTTTTTTGGTGAAGTGTCTGTTCAAATTTTCATCTATTTTTTGTATAGTTGTTTCCCCTCTTATTATTGAACTGCAAGGGTTCTTAAATGGTCTAAATACAAGTTCTTTGTCAGATTTATGTTTTGAAAGTATTTTCTTCTATTTGGGATTGTCTTTTAATTTTCTTAAGAGTGTCCTTCAAAAAGCAAAAGGTTTATTTTGATCAAGTCCAATTTATCATTTTTTTCTTTCATGATTCATGCTTTTTATGTCTTATCTAAGAAATTACTGCCTAACCCAGGACCCAAAGATTTTTTCTCCATGCTTGCTTCTAAAACTTCCACAGTTTTAGCTCTTATATTTGAGTGTATGATTCATTTTGAGTTAATTTTCATAAAGAGAGTGAAAAAAGGGTCAATTTTCATTTTTTGCATCTAAATGTAAAAATGTACCAGATTACTATTATTATATAACATTGTTCTAAAAGTTCTAACTGATATAATGGGATACAAGACATAAGCAAGCAGAATAATTATTGGAAAGGAAAAGAAAACCATCATCATTTACAGTCAAGATGAATTTCAAACCCATAAAACTCAAGATAATTCATTGAAAACACATAGAACTGATACGGAAAATTCAATAAAATGATTCATTACAGAGTAAACATGTAAAAATCAATAACTTGTCTAAATAACAATAGTACTCACTTAAAGGATATAATAGAAAAATAGAGAATCTGGTGCAGAATAGTAACAAAAGACATAAATGCCTGCAATAATCTTAACAAAGAAAATGCAGGGCCTATATAATGAAAATCAGAAAGCTTTATTGAAGATATAAAAGATAACTAAATATAGATGTGTCAGTCTGTTAGATGGAAAAACTCAATAGCATAAAGATGTTAATGTTTCCAAGTGAATTACTAATATTGAGGTTTCTTTGGAACATGACAAAATGATTCTAAAATTCATCTGAAAGAGTTTATAAAAAGAAGGCTGGAAAAAACTGCATTGAAGAGGTGGACATAGGGTGGGAGGAGGAGGGTGAGATGAACTGGGAGTGTAGGATTGACATATATACACTTCTGCTGCTGCTGCTAAGTCGCTTTAGTTGTGTTTGACACTGTGCGACCCCATAGACGGCTACTGGGTGTAAAGTAGATAGCTAGCGGGAAGCTACTGTATAGACGGGGAGCTCAGCCCAGTGCTCTGTGATGACCTAGAGGGGAAGGATGTAGAGGGAGGTCTAAGAGGGAAGGGACATATGAATACATATAGCTGCTTCACTTTGCTGTGCAGCAGAAACTAACGCAACATTGTAAAGCAATTATACTCCAGTTTGGGGGTGGAGGTGGGGAAGTGTTGTAAAAACAACAACAAAAAGAAACCTAAAAAAATGCACTGAAGAGGAAGACCTGTCCTACCAGATATGAGGATACTTTATCAAGATTTCATAATTCAAATATTGTGATAAGGGCCCCAAATCAAATAAATGGGCCAAGATGCTGGGATAGGATAAATTAGTTTGAAACAGAACCTGATAGAATTTAAATTTACCTGTAACCAACTGAAGCATCATTAATCAGTTGGGACCCAGAAATGGTCCAGAGTAACAAGAATGCAAGAAAGGAGAACAGTTAAGAGGCTACTGAAATAGTCAAAGAGGACTATGACGATGAAGAGGTTCTCTGGGTCCCTCAGGTAGGAGTTCCACAATCATCAGGGAAGCAGGAACCAGGAAGCCCTCTGAGGAGCAGGAATAGCAGACTCCTAAGCAGTCATATCCAGTGCCCTCTGCTGACAAAATTAACATCATGCCAGCTGGCAAAGGGAAAAGGTGTAAAGGGCCTTGATCTATTTCCGTGATTCAGGCAGCAAACAGTGAACTTGGAGCTGACAGGTAGCACACTGATAACAACACGGGATGTAAGTGCCAAACCACACTTTGCTAACATAGTTAGAGTCTCAGCTCTGGACACATTTGCTGACATCCCAGCGGCCAAAGCAAGCACTTGACCAAATCTGTTATCAATTTGGGGGCATGGGAGTGAGGCAGGGGAAGGCTACCCTATAGAGACAGGAGGAGAAGAAAGAATATTTGCCAAATAATACTCTAAACAATCACAGAGAGGATACTAGTAGGATGTGCTGATGGATTGAAAGGGAAATTTTTTTTTTTAATGTGATAAGTTTTAGAGTTTGGATATAAGCAGCCATCAGCAGCTGACAGTGTTACTTACTAATACAGAAAGACTGGAAAATGAACAGGCTTGTTGATGTCTAGTCACTAAGCTGTGTCAGACTCTTTTGAGACCCTGTGGACTGTAATCCGCCAGGATTCTCTGTTCATGGCATTTCCTAGGCAAGAATACTGGAATGGGTTGCCATTTCCTTCTCCAGGAGCTCTTCCCAACCCAAAGATCAAACCCACGTCTCCTGCATTACATGTAGATTCTTTACCATTGACCAGGAAAGCCCTATGAACAGGTTTACTGGGTAAAATCAGGAGGTTTGCTTTGAACATGCTAAATATTAAATTTAAGAGAAGATGTAAATAGGTAGCCAGATATGTGTCCAGGGCTCAAGAAAAAGGTCACATTTAGAGATATAAGCATGATTATCATCAGATTACAGAAAGTGATTTAGGCCGTGGATCTGCCCAAGGTCACCCGGGGAAAGGGTGGAGCTGGTGGCAGAGGAACTGTTCAAGGATGGAGCCCTGAGCATTTCAATGTTTAGACAACGGAGACAGAAGTGTTCAGCCAGAGGATGCAAAGGAGTCGCTGGTCCTGTGGAGACTGTGGTGTCCGAGGAACCAAGAGAGAAAAAAAGGGGGAAAGGTGGGGGGACTTTCCTGGTGGTTCAGTGGCTAAGACTCCTTGCTCCCAAAGATGGGAGCCCAGGTTCAATCCCTGGTCAGGGAGTTAGATTCCACTTGCTGCAACTAAAGATCTTGGATGTCACAACTAAGACCCAGTACAGTCAAATAAATAAATATTTTTAAAAAAGAAAAAAAAGTGATGAAGGAAGGGCACCAAACTGAGTAAAATGTTATTGGGAATTTTAATAAGATGGGAACCAAGATGGAGGTAACTGATGACCTTGGCAAGAGCTATTTAAGAGACCAGCTCTACAAAGAAGCACTGTGCCAGGTGCTGGAGATAAAAACATAAATAAGATATATTTCTCGCCCTTTAGAAATTCACAGCCTGGTAGGGAAGGCAGACATGCAAATAAATCACTTCAATCCAGTGTGATAAATCCTGTAATAGAATAACATTTTCCTAAGTGTGTGTCACTGAACACTCTTTGAGGGAGATGTTCATCAGTGCTCTGAAACCAAAGTGTTCTGGGATTGAATACAGCTGGGAAATGCTGCGGACTCAACCCAGGCAGCAGCATCCACGACAGGGTTCCCAGCGCTAAGCTTAAGGCTTAGGAAACCAATGTGTTGAACCTTGGGGGCCTGTCTACTTACCCAGGTCTTGTCTGGCATCCCATGGATTAAGGCAAAACAAGATCAGCTCCACAGCAGAAACAGCGCCAGGGGAGGGAAATAGATGATACTGAGCAGCGGGATGCTCTCCGCAGGATGCCGAAACAGCCCGCCCACATGTGCCCAGGATCCCGCAGCCAAGCTGCAGGGGATGGGAACGGCTGTCCTAGGATCCCCAGGTGGCCTTGTACCACCGGACCCAGTGTCTGATGCCTCCCAGCTGACCCCACGGACCTGCATTCCTGGGGCAACCTCTTACGTTGCCGCAGAGTTGAGAAGTCTGGCTTCCAATTAATTTGCCAATTTCCCGAGAGGCAGAAAAATTAGGAGGAAATTAAATCACCAGCCGGCTCCTCAGCCCTTTCAGGTCTTCTTCAATTTTTCCCTGACAGCTAAGGTACTGGAGGCAGCAGAGACCTCATTCATTCTTGGATTCACCAAATGCATGCTGATGAACAAAATCTGCTCATTATTTCATAGCTCTGGGATTCCTGAAGTGTCCTACGCTGGGCAAGTAGGGAGCGGCAAGGAGGGTAAGGCAGCAGGGTTCTCACTGAACTTACTTGTGGGGATCAAGGGGGAGACCCTGATCTGAAAGAACAGGGGCATGTTGGGAGGCTGGAAGATGCAGGTTCTGATGCCCAGAGGGTGTGGCAAGTTCACGAATGGCAGGAGTAGGTGCCAGTGCCTGATGGGTGGGTGGTGACAACAGGTGTCTACGCAGTAGGGGGCACTTCTGGTCTGTGATTCTGAGTGATGCTCAGTCACAGCACAGCCCCAACCAAGGTCTAGGAGTGAAGCGCATGGCAGTCAATTCTGGGAGGGGGCTGGACAGGGAGGGCTGAGGGTGAGAAACCAGAGTTCAGCATAGGGAAACTAAGGCAGAAGTCCAGGTGTATGGACTGAGACTGTGAGAGTAGGTGTGTGTGTTTTTTTTTCCTCAGCAACTCAACCCTGAGAAAATTGTCACATAAAACCCCATCCTGATCAGAGCTCGAGAACCTGGGTCTGCCCTTCAAGAGTTCTAGCTGCTGGATGGAAGGACAGCCAGGGCAAGGAATGGAAGCACCACGGACAGAAGCAGGTCACAGGGGCAACACCTTACCTCCTCACTGCCCTTCTTGAATTTTCAAAGACCCCCGCCTGAAGATAGGGTCTGTGGTTTAAAGGGTTGGGTAAGTCATCTTTTTAAGAAGTCACACAAAAAAGAGTCTTCTATTTGGAGCTGTTTTTGTTGCAAAAAATCAAATGGCAATCTGGCTCCAGAACAGAGATGTGGTTTATTGCAGCTGCACAGAGAGAATTTACACTAAAGTTCAGGGTAAGAAACACAGCCAGGCCCCACGGGGTCTAAACATGGGAATATCTTGTCTCTGTAATGCCACCTGGTCTCTCTATTTCTGTTTCATTTGATTCTTTTCTTGATTAACTGGCTTCCTCTGCTTACCCATACTGTTCATGACCCCCCGTAGCAGCCATCAATCCGGATGCTAGATCATTTTTCAAACCTAAAGAGCCACCATCAACTGGCCACAATCCCTGTGCCATTTATCCAAAGTCTTTGAAACTGACTGACCACGGCAAGTCAATGAGTCATTGGCTGCTAATGGCAAGTCAATGCATCATTACTCAGTAGGTCATTAACCAGAAAATAGTTCAGCTATTCACCAGTTATTGCCATGGAGGACAGAATCATACCATACTTGCACTTTCACTATTCCTTCCAAGGGATGTGGGCAGGCCAGATGCTGAAGCCTAAGTATATAGAATTATATAATTACCAGAAATACAGATGTGTCAAAAGAATATATAGCAGAGCAGTTGTGGCAGCCCAAATAATGTCCCCCCAAAACATCCACAGCCTAATCCCCAGAACTCACAAATTTGTAACCTCATATGGCAAAAGTGAAGTGAAGTAAAGTTGCTCAGTCATGTCCCACTTTTTGCGACCCCATGGACTGTAGCCCAACAGGCTCCTCCATCCATGGGATTTTCCAGGCAAGAGTACTGGAATGGGGTGCCATTTCCTTCTCCAGGGCATCTTCCTGACCCAGGGATCAAATCCACGTCTACCTCCACTGTAGGCAGACGTTTTTACCGTCTGAGCCACCAGGGAAGGGACTAAGTTAATGATCTTGTGATGGGAGGATTATGCTGGATTACTCAGGTGGGCCCAATGTAATCACACAGATCTCTTAAGAAGGAAGGTCGTAGACACAGCAGTGGTAGATGTGATGACAGATACTAGAGACTGGAGTGATTCAAGGAAGAGGCCACAAGTTAAGAAATGCAGGCAATGAAGTTAAGCCATGCAGGCATGACTTGCCAACGGTCAGTCAGTTTCAAAGACTGGATAAGTGGCACAGGGACTGTGGCCAGTTGATGGTGGCTCTTTAGGTTTGAAAAATGATCTAGCATCCAGATTGATAGCTGCTACAGGGGATCATGAATAGTATGTGTAAGCAGAGGAAGCCAGTTAATCAAGAATCAAATGGAAACAGAAAGAGAGACCAGGTGGCCTTAGAGAGATAAGACATTCCCATGTTTAGACACATGTGCGTGTGTCTTTTTGAACTATGGTTTTCTCAGAGTATATGCCTATAGTGGGGTTGCTGGGTCATATGGTAGTTCTATTTTTAGTGTTTTAAGGAACCTCCATACTGTTATCCATAGCACTGTCCTTGTGTGAAATAGCTGGTGGGAATGTGCTGCAGAGGGCAGGGAGCTCAGCTTTGCAGTGTTTTGTGGTAACCCAGAAGGATGGGATGAGGGGCAAAGAGGAACGTCCAAGAGGAAGAGGATATACGTATACTTACAGCTGATTCACTTCATTGTACTGCAGAAACTAACAGGCAAAGCAACTATACCCCAATAAAACATATGTTCTTTAGTTTCAAAAAAAGAAATACAGGCAGCCTCTAGAAGCTAAAAGAGACAGAGAAATGGATTTTCCACTGAAATCTCCAAGGAACACAGCCCCATCCACATTTTGATTTTAGACTTCCCGCCTCCATAACTGTAAGAGAACAAGTGCGTCTTCTTTCCAGCCACTAAATTTGTGCTAATGTGTCACAGCAGCAGTCAGAGAGTACTACAGTGGGGAATCATAGGCCGTCATCATCCTAACTCGACATGCACTCTGGAGTCCAGGGCTTCTCTAAAGAACCAAAACCACAGCTCTTTACCATTCAGGGTGCAACTTGAGTCCAAGCAACTATTGTGTGCCTTTGCTCTTTCCCAACGAGAAGGCAATAGCACCCCATTCCAGTACTCCTGCCTGGAAAATCTCATGGACAGAGGAGCCTGGAAGGCTGCAGTCCATGGGGTCACTGAGGGTCAGACACGACTGAGCAACTTCACTTTCCCTTTTCACTTTCATGCATTGCAGAAGGAAATGGCAACCTACTCCAGTGTTCTTGCCTGGAGAATCCCAGGGACGGGGGAGCCTGGTGGGCTGCCGTCTATGGGGTCACACAGAGTCAGACACGACTGAAGCGACTTAGCAGCAGCAGCAGCAGCTCTTTCCCAAAAGGTTTGAATGAGTTGGTTCATCACTATCTAATATGCAGTCATCCTACCAAACAGAGGGTCATGCTAATGGAGCTCCCTGAGGGGTTTCGTGCGGTACCCCTTAGCAGAGGATGGCTTCTCTCTTGTCCAATCAGCTGTCACCAGGGCAATAAACTCACTGTCAAACAGCACAAACTCACAAAATATTATTGAGGAAAGATAGGTTTGGGCTATTTGTGGGAAGTCGTCTCAGGACATCTCCTGAAGCTGGTGGTTTTAACCTGGAGAAGTTAAGAAACAATCTTGAGGTTTTAAGAGAAGAAAGGCCCTTTCTGACCTCTTTATACCTACTTTAATGCTACAGCCTGAGTTTTCAGAAGTTTTAGAGCTATAGACTTGGGTTTCTTTCTTTGGGGTCTTTTGATCCAAGCCCTGCTGTCTCCTGATGTCAGTGCTGAAGGCAGTCCTCCTCCACAGGTCAGAGGTGACCATTCCTCCTGTCTCTCTGACTTTGCCCTTGGCCCTGCAGTTTGGTTTGAAGGAGGGCACAGGCTCCCTGCTGCCCAAGAGCAGTATATTTAGGAGTTTAAAGAGAAGAAAGAGGAATCTGTTGAGGCCAATTTCAAGTTCTAGGCATGAAAAGAGATTCAGTGCTTGAGCTTTTGGAAATCAGGATGGCTTAAAAAGTCAGAGACATTTGAATTACTGCCTTTGGGAATGGAAGAAGTCGAAACAATTAGAGATGTGAAGGCGCAGGATTCACGGCTTGATAGGTGTTGATATATCCCTAAACCCAGGTTTCCAGGCCCGCTGGAGCCTGACCTCATTTAAGGTTGCTGGAAAAATTCATGTAATAAACTCCTTCTGAAGGTTCCTTGATGATTCCATTTGGATAAGCCTTTTCCTATCGGGTTTTGTTTTATTTATTACTGTTAATTATTAGGTACTTATGTTTTCCTCTTCTGCTACCTTTAAAAAATAAAATAAAATTGGGCATCCCAAACCAGACTATCCAGAAATAAACTGGTGTTTTTCCATGGCATTTCTTAAAAGACAAGGAATTTTTTAAACTCATTATTTATCATTTTGTATGCTTTCAATGACTCGTCTCATAACCATTCCACCAGCTTTCTTACTTGAATCCTTATTTAGGTTTCCCAGTCCCTATTATTAAATTAAAACTTTTAAAGTGTTTTAATTTAGATTTCATTGAAAGGATCATATGTATTTCTTTCAATTCCTTTAATAAAGATTAAATAATTAAAATGCCTATATATTTTTAAAATATACATTTATATAGTATATATATATATATATATCCAAGAAGACAAACTTTATCTGCCATATCCTACCTTTTTTGTCATACACAAAAAATTGATAATCTGGTTTCTAGCATAGGCATGTGCATACCCCACTGAGGGTTGCTTGGGGCAGGGTCACAGTGACCTGTACATCTCACTGTCTTCTAGGGAAGGAGAGATCAGCTCCACGGGCCAAAGCCCTCCCCGCCATAAGGTCTGACCTCCTCATGACGCCTGCGCTCCACTGGGAAGATGCCAGGAGCTGTGGGTCGCCCTGGGGAGAGCTGTGGAAGATCTACAGAGGGTTTGGCAGGAAAAGGGCCTCAACACACAGGCCTATGGTGGAGACAGAGCTGGGCTCTCTGGGCACCTCTGTCTCCCCTGTCTTCGTGGAGTTCACTGTTCTACCTGGCCACACTCCTGCCAACAGCACCTTGGAAGCAAGCTGAACAAACCCCTCGGCAGCCATGAGATCTGAAAGCTGTGGGCCCAGGGGCCAGCATGTGAGGAATAACAAGGTGTGGTGTGGAAAGCCCAGAGTCTCCTCCTCACGCGCAGGCTGAGCCTCCTGCCGAGGCAGCTCCATGAAGACGGCACGTCTGGGCTGGGGATGGGATGCTGGGCAAAGGTGCCCACAGCTTTGTCAGCCTGGACACAGCACGTGCACAGACAGGATCTGGAGAATGGGGAACCATCCCCAGCCCACCTCAGGCCCTCTGCACCTCCCAGAGGGTATGCTAAGACCACCACATTGAAGGAGCCATAGGAACCCCTGCAAGGGGCTTGGCTGATAATGTGGAGGAAACTGCTAACCACAGTTTAAATCATGCCCACTCGCCTGCCTCAAGTGTATCTGTTCAAGGATCAGCAGCATGCACGCATGCTCAGTCGCTTCAGTCGTATCTGACTCTTTGCAAGCCTGCGGACGGTAGCCCACCAGGCTCCTCTGCCCATGGGATCCAAGAATCAGGAGAATGGAGCGCTAATGGTAGAAAGGGGAGGGGAGGCAGTAGGGCCACAGGGCAGAGAGCCCTGCCCACTTTCTCTTTAAATAAGAAGGCATCTGGTCCTGCCCCGAGGCTCCCAGGCACCTAGAGTCCACGGGTAGTGGGTTCAGTGCCTGACGGGAGGAACTGTTGCTTAGTCTGTTCTAGCATGGGGCTCAAGGAGCTCTGTGCTGTAGGGCGGGGCTTTGGGGTCTTGTTTTACCTCCACAGTTGGAGCAGTGACAGATAGTTATGTGCTTTTTTCAAATTTTTAAAGTTCTTTATGGAAACTGCACATGTTTTCCTCAGTAAACCCCGCCCCCAAACTAAATGAAGCTACAAGCCTCAATTTAGACAGCTCAATATTTATACCAACCGTGATGATCTCTTATGGATCAGAAGCTCTGATTGGCAGTTACATACGGTTTTGATGAGCAAAACCCATGGAAACAAATTTATTATTGTCTGCAAGGGGAGAGTACATGGTAGATAGAATTTTCCAAAGCATGGACTCTGTTGGGAAAAACAATACAAAGGGTATCCATGGTGATGGGAAAGCTGGGAGCACTTAAATAAGAACACCAGGGACGGGAGCAAAAGCGAAGAAAGTTTGTTGGATTGGTTTGAGTCTGTTAAAGTGAAAAGCCAGGCATCACAGTAGGAAGAGTTTAGGATACAAATGGGGAGAAATCTGCTCTGTGACTTTGTTGGACTTACCTGATCCCCCCATTCCAGGGTCAGGGCCCCTGATGTAACCTTAGGAAAAGAGGGTTGGGGGGTACGATGTCACTTCAAGGCTGTGTGACCTTGAACAAACTGTTCTGCCTCTCTGAGCCTCAAGTTCCCAGTAATACTAGTGCCTAACTCTGCGTGCTTTTTGAAGTCTCTAGGATTATCCCAATTATCTGGTTTCACTGCTTCCTCTGACCTCTTGAGAACTCTGACCCAGGCTTGGATTAGGGCTGTGGCACAAGAGCACTGGGATTTTTTGCTGAGACCAAGACTAGCTGTTCATGGGCTTCCTACGTCTGCCTCCATCCCACAGTTCTCTTTCTCCTCACAGGTCTGGTACCAGTTTGCTCTCAGCTTTCCCATCTCAGCATTTCTTTGCTCTCTCTTTTTCAGCTCAATTGCTACTGAAGTCAACGTGAGTCCGGTTGGAAGAAATCAGCAAACCTTAAGCAAGTGTGTCTCAGCTTTGGAGTGGATGGCAGGGCTGATCCATCCTCACAGAAGCAACAAACCTTATCACCTAAGTCTTGCCAAAGGCAATTTTTAAACAGTATGGGGTTAGAAGATTTCTGAATACAAGATGAAGGCAGATTGTGAATATCCTTGTAAACACATGCCTAAGACAGACTTTGGCTCCCACAGTTCCTTGGGGATTTGTTATTGTTGTTTAGTCACTAAGTCGTGTCCGACTCTTTTGCGACCCCATGGACTGTGTCCACCAGGCTTCTCTGTCCATGGATTTCCCAGGCAAGAATACTGGAGTGGGTTGCCATTTCCTTCTCCAGGGGATCTTCCTGACGCAGGGACTGAACCTAGGTCTCTGGTACTGGAGGCGAATTCTTTACCACTAGTCACCGGGGAAGCCAATAGGGCAAAGCTGTTTCTTCTCTGTTTAAAGAAATGGAAACCTTAGAGAACTGCAGTGGGGGAGGGGGGAAGAAACATCTTCAAGTTACAATATTAAGAGCTTCTATTAAGGTAAATCTCTTGCTTAAAGATTGAAAGCTTTGGTGCATGTGGAGTTCAGCTCTGGTTGAGGGTAGAAAGGAAATAAAGTGAGAGATGACTTAGAGGTTGTGACCGAAACGGTGCCTTTTGAGAGGAGGGGTTGGAGGGCATGTGTGGGGAGAGGCAGTTTCAGAGTGTGGTAGGCAGCCTCCAAGGTGGCCCCAAGTTTCCCCACTTCCTGGTATTAATGCCCTTGTGTTAATCCCCCCATCTTGAGTTGGAATTGGTAATGAATCATGTGGGATATCACTTCCAATAGTAGGTCACAAGAGATTCTGGCTTCCACCTTGCTCACCCTCTCATTCGCTTGCTCTGAGGAAAGTCAGCTGCCTTGTTGTCAGCTGCCCTATTGAGAGACCCATGTGGTAGGAACTAAAGGGGCTTCCAGCCAACAGCCTACTGCTACCCTTCAGTCCACCAGCAGCCACAGGAGGAGGCTTGGAAGGGATCTCCATCCAGGAGAGCCACCTTGTGTTAATCCCCCCATCTTGAGTTGGAGTTGGTAATGAATCATGTGGGATATCACTTCCAATAGTAGGTCACAAGAGATTCTGGCTTCCACCTTGCTCACCCTCTCATTCGCTTGCTCTGAGGAAAGTCAGCTGCCTTGTTGTCAGCTGCCCTATTGAGAGACCCATGTGGTAGGAACTAAAGGGGCTTCCAGCCAACAGCCTACTGCTACCCTTCAGTCCACCAGCAGCCACAGGAGGAGGCTTGGAAGGGATCTCCATCCAGGAGAGCCGTAAGATGAGACTACAGCCCCCATCAACACAGGGCGTTTTGAGAGGAAAAGAGTGTTTGAGTCACATGCTCGGCACACTGTACCTTGACCTTTGAATTCATTCTGTGAGATACAGGTTGTTACCTCCAATGTGTGGATGAGGAAATCAAGACTCAGAAGGGCTATATCTGTAAAATGTCATGTTATGATAAGTGAATAGCAAATAGAGATTTGAACACAGGACTAACGTCAACGCTTACATTCTGGTTATTGTGGAAATATACAGTGTTTACTTTCTGTGTTCCCAGTGGAATTTAGAAATAAAAACAAACAGTTCAATTATCCCACCAATAATAGAGGCAGTGAGACACTGTGCTCCCCAAGATTAGACCTCCCCTGGGTGGGAGATAAAGCCTCACACAGCAGTATCAGTAGTTGCTCAGAGCCTGTAGCATACCTGGGAATGGGGCTGTGGAGTGGGAGGAGAAGAATTCTCCATGTGCAAAGTGATCATGTTTCTTTAATTTTTTTAATGTAAAGATAATAACTGAATTCAATGCTACTATGAGTCAAGTACCACTTCTAAGATTTTTACGTGTTTTAACTCAGTATAAGGAAGGTAGTATTAGAGCCATTCAATTTATGCATGGGGAAACTGAGACACAGAGAAGGAAGTAAGTTGCTCCAAGTTCCTCAGATCAGTAGTTGCTCAGAGCCTGTAGCATACCTGGGAATGGGGCTGTGGGGTGGGAGGAGAAGAATTCTCCATGTGCAAAGTGATCTTGTTTCTTTAATTTTTTTAATGTAAAGATAATAACTGAATTCAATGCTACTATGAGTCAAGTACCACTTCTAAGATTTTTACGTGTTTTAACTCAGTATAAGGAAGGTAGTATTAGAGCCATTCAATTTATGCATGGGGAAACTGAGACACAGAGAAGGAAGTAAGTTGCTCCAAGTTCCTCAGCTGTTAACAGGATAGCCAGAATTTAAATCCGGACGGTCTGGCTCCAGATTTTCATGTAAGTCCCCAGCACAAGTCTCTCTGGGTCCTGAGCTGTCACATTGCCTGGGTTCTCAATGCCGTTTTGGGCTTGGCTGGGTTGGATCCCAAGCCCCCAGCTTTTGGATTCCAGCCAGTTACTATGACCCTCACCTCTGACTTTTCCCATTCTGTCTCCTAACCCTTCCCAGCTTGACTCCATCCACCTGGCTCCTGAGTTTTCCTGGCCTGCACCCTGGTCCACCCCTGGCACCCTTACCCCTGCTGCTTCCTGGCCCAACTCCCAACTCACCATTCTACCAACTGGAGGCTCTGCCCATTGCCATGCTGCCCCAAGGGCAAGACCAGATGCTGGACAAGCCCCAGCCCAAGAGGCATGTTACTCAACCAGTCGGGAACAAGCTTGTTAGGGTTGGAGATGATCCCATTTCTGAGAACATTATCTGAAGATGGATTGTTTTCAGGAAAAGAAAATAGCAATATGGAGGCAGGAAGAGCATTACTGTGTGGATAAAAAGATGACATAAGCAGATGAACCCATAGAGCCAAGACTTAGATTAAGGTTACAGACAGATTCGGTAGGGAAGATAATGGAAGCTGTTACAGACCTCTCGGGCACAATGAAAACGCAAATCTGCCCATGTTTATGCATGTAGCAGAGGCTGTTAAAGAGGCCCTAACATTGATCATGTGGGATCTCAATAGCTCTGCAATGGACTAGGAGGAGAATTATGGGGTGGCAGGAAGGAGAGGCTGTAGACCAGCAGTGATCCAAGGCTCTTCTCTGGGAGATTTTGTTGAGCAATAAGCAAGAACATGGGCTATTTGGGGCGGCCATCCAAAAAGCTGAAAGCAATGAGGGATGAAGAGATGGGGCTAAAATGCTAAAAGCAGCATTTTTAAACAAGTCTCATTTCAGCTTAGTCTTCCCATCTGTGGTGATTTTAAAAATATAGTTCCCAAATTGCCTGTAGCATCTGGGGAGCGGGGTCTGTGGGCAGACACCTGCTCACCAGTGAGACTTAGGAATGGCATTTCTGAATGAGGTTACTATGGTTTAGAGATTAATCAGTAAAGGACACTGATTTACAGCATCCCAGAATAACAGAGCTAGGAGGAATTTTGAAATGACTTAATCTGCCCACCAAGGGTAAGTGGCATAGTAAGGTCACATAGCTAGTAACTGATATAGGCAGGGCTAGAACTCCATGGTCCTGAGTCTCAGTTCCTGGCTGCAGCAGCCCCTGGGGGAAGTGAAAGGAAGGTCCTTGAAAGTGTCTCCTTGAAGGAAATGTAGAGTAAGAGTCATGTGGTTGCCACAGAGAAAAACAAGGGAAAATGAACCAAGATTGAGAAAAAAATTCAGACCTGTCTTCTCTTCAGAAAAAAAAAAAAAATCCCAAAATTATTACACCTCATTAGCTTAAGGAAAGCAAGAAGAAAAAAAAGATTATCCTAACATGAGTATATTCAGGCAAGAGTAGGAAAGAAGCAGTTGATTCCCATAGAAGTCAACCATCCACTTCCCTGGTGGTACAGTGGTTCAGAATCTGCCTTCCAATGCAGGGGACACACGTTCAATCCCTGGTCGGGGAACTAAGATCTCACATGACATGGGGCAATGAAGCCCATGGCCGCAGCTACTAAGCCTGCATACTCTAGAGCCCAGGCACCACACCTACAGAGAGTCCCTGCGCCACAGCTAGAGAAGCCCCTGTGTGCCACAACAGAGAGTCCACGTGCCTCAATGCAGACCCAGCACAGCCAAAAAACAAGGAAACATCACCCATCCCGGTGGGCTGTCTGTGCACTCACTGATCACCGTCTCTGAGGGTCCATGAAAGTCAGCAGCAAACTCTGTCCCTGTTCTAGGTGGTCATCCTGGAGCCACTTCACTTCTGTGTCCTCTGTGGCTGCTCGTGTGTCTGTCTCCCAGATTTCTACAACTGCTCCCAGTTCTGAAATTTCTTCTGGCCTTTTCAGATTGGTCACTTAACCCCTTTTCTTGGACCTTGTCTTTCTGCATGGCTTTTAGCTGCACCCTATTTAATATCTCCTTCTGTCCTACTGAGAAACTCCCAACTCTAGCTGCAGCCTCATCCAGGCCCATATGCCAGACTAGCCCCCAGGCCTCCCAAATAAAACATTTGGTCTTGACCCCTGTGTTTCCACCTGGGAGTAAGGGATGAGGTTACAACAACTCTCCATAACCCATCTCTTGGAAATTTGAAGCAGTAGGATAGAAAAAGAAAATCCATAATACTGGCTGAAGAAAGAGCAAGACTGCTGATGCTAACTGTACCAAGTGCTCCTGGCTGAAGTCCAGCCTCATGGCCCTGCTCCTCCTGCCAGAGCACAGGTGTATATGGCAGAGGGCAGAAGGTGGGCAGAGAGGGGCTCAGGGGAGAGATTCTCCCAGTTTTCTCCTATAGCATTCCCTGGCCTGGGCTCTCAAGCCCTGACTTTTGCAGAAACGGGGGAACTGACCTATGTTTATCAGGACATTTTGGTTATAAGTGACAGAAATCTAGCTCAAATTAGCCACAGCAAAAGGGGTTTATTGGATATGACCTAACAAACCCAAGGGGATATGGATGTAGACTTGGCCAGAACCAGGGCTCCAGTGGAGTCAGCCAGGCTGCCTCTTCCTCCTTCATTCAGCCTGGCTTCTGTGGAAGTGGTGACTTTATTCTGCAAGCTAACATTTTCCAGGTGCAGGGAAGTGGCTGCCGGTAGACTCCAGTCCTCATTCTCAGAGCTGACCCTCAAAAGAAACAGAGCAGACTCTCAGAAAAGGCTGGGCAGCTCCGCAGTACTGATTGCCCAGCCCTGGACTAACCACCCAGCCAGAGACGAGCTGCTTCAAAGCACGGTGCTGGGGTGGGGAGGGTGAGGTGCCATGACTGCAGCTCCACATTGAGCCACACTGAGTCAGGGAGGGGTGGGTCACCAGAAGAAAGGATGTGCAAACAAACAAAAATGTGTTCCCTGGGGGTCTTCATTACCCATTTGACTGGGGAGCAGAGGACAGATTACTCAGCACCTACAGCTGGGCAGCCCCCTCCCTGGATGACATAGCCCGGGGCCGCCCTGTGGTGAAGAATCGGTCACCCCACTGCTGGAGTCTGTACAAAGACACACCAAGGCGTTCTCTTCTCAGCAGTGAGAAGAAAATAAGCTTGAGTATGAGTTC
Source organism: Aepyceros melampus (assembly GCA_006408695.1). Taxonomy (NCBI): domain Eukaryota; kingdom Metazoa; phylum Chordata; class Mammalia; order Artiodactyla; family Bovidae; genus Aepyceros; species Aepyceros melampus. Next base: position 94,074 of record SJXQ01004050.1, on the reverse strand, counting down.
CAGTTCCCACAAGGCCTGAGGAGGTTGCCTGGAGAGCATTTTCTATGACGATGACCTAAACCTGCGGCCAGTTTGAACAGGGACACACGTGGCTCAGTGTGAATCTCACTTTATAACCCAAAGCAACCCCATCAACACAGCAATAAACCCCTCTTCTGGCCTGTGGGCAGGAATGCAGTCTCTACCTCAATAAGGTAGCAGTTATACCTCTGATTCACTGTCTCATTATTTCCCTCTGTCACCCCAGACTGCAACCCTGGGGCCCCAGGGATGTCTTGGCTGTTCTCACGCACTAGCCAGTCCTGTACACTGCTGGTGACCTTCTCCATCCTCAGCATCCTAGCAGCTTTCATGGGCTCTAGACCCCTTGCTCCTCTTCAGAGTGGCACCACTGAGGCCTTGGAGCTCTGCAGGTCAGGGCATGGCTAGGCCCCTGGCAGAAGGCCCCAGTGCCTGACATCATCCCTCACGCTCAGCTGGAGATCTAAATGTATAGCCTCCCAGTCCTCGGTGAGAAAAGCTCCTTCAGGTTCTGCTTGCAATATCTTCCTCAAGGGACTGGGATTCTTGTCCAAGGGTTGGGAATGGGCCAGACAGCAAATCAACTCCCACAAACAGCACTTCACTATCAATTTATTCATTCCATACTATAAACAGAGGCATGGATATCCCTACTGCATGTCAAGCACCATTTAGGTTCCAAGTCATAGTGGTAAAAACAACAGATAAACATCCTTACCCTTACATAGCCTACAGTTTAGTTTGAAACGTAGATAATAAATAAACAGAAGCATTGTATGATATCAGGGCTTCCCTGGTAGCTCAGTGGTAAAAAAAAAAAAATCCGCCTGCCAATGCAGGAGGTATGGGTTTGATCCCTGGGTTGGAAAGACCCCCATGAAGAAGGAAATGACAACCCACTCCAGTATTCTTGCCTGGGAAATCCTATGAACAGAGGTGTCTGGCAGGCTACAGTCCATGGAGTCACAAAAGAGTTGGACACAACTTCGTGACTGAGCATGCGGCACGCATTGTATAATAGCAGATGGTATTAAGGGCTGTGAAGAAAAATTAGGAAGGCCGAGGAGATGAAAGAGGGGCTCTTTTAAACCCAGTGGTCAGGGAAGGACTCCAGGGACAGATGACACTTAGGCAGAGACCTGCAGGGAGGGCGGTGTGGGAAGGTGTCCCAGGCAGAGGGAACAGAGAATGAAGAAGCCAGGCCTGCGGTTTGGAAGAACAGTCGGGTAGCCAGGACACTGGAGCCCAGAGAGCTCCACAGCGTATAGGGCGTGAGCTCGGAGGCAGTGGAAGGCAGATGACCTAGGCCCTTAGAGGTCACCATGGAACTTCAGTAAAGTGATGGAAAGCCAGCCTGCAGGCCTGTTCCCCTCATCACCACACATACAAAAAAAGAGACCTTGGAAGCTCATCTAGATTCCTAACAGAGGAAAATGCTGGGTGTGGTGGGGCACAGAGCTTCCCATAGGAGTTCACATCTGAACTAGGCTTTGAGAGCTGATGAGGAGTTTGTTGGGTGGAGGAAAGAGGAAGAAAGCATTCCAGACAGAGAGAAGAATATTCATTCACAGGTGGAAAATGGCAGAAGGGCAGAACATGTCCCTGGGATGGCTGGGCATCCATCCAGCTGGAGCTTAGCACAGGAGGATGTCGGCACAGAAGACAAAGCTTGGGAGTCGCGGGGGCCTGTGGTGGCATCTCCAGCTTTGTTAGAAGCACACCATCATCCTAGAGAACCACGTCGGTCCGTAATAAGCCAAAGTAACTTTGTTCCTTAGAGTAGAAGAAACGAGCACGTTCTGGGAGGCATACAGTCCGTCTCCCTGCTCTTCCTCCCCAGCCTCCTCCACTCCTAGAATCCAGGCAGCTGCCTTGGGCAGCAGTGAAAGTGCAGAGGTGCTTGAGGTTTTCAGAGAGTCTCACCATCCGACAGGTTCTTTATTTCATCTGGGGAAATGAGGTGCTATTAAATTAATTTCTGAGCTGTCATTGTCAGAAAGCTAAGGACGCTGGGGGAACAGGCAGAGAGGACAGAGCCAGGAAACAGACAAGGTAGCAGAGGTCACCAATTTTGTGAGTTCCTGACCCAGGTCTGCCCAACAGACTCATTCCAACACACGGGCTTCATTCTGCTGTACAGGTGCCATGTGAAAAAGATTCAGCAATTAAAGTAAGAAATGAGAGTTCGCCTGATAAGTTACTATACCCAGGGCCTCAAAAATGATGGAGAGGTAGCCAGCCTCTGCTGTGAAGTGAACCCAAAGTAATTACTAGGATACTTTGCAGATTATTGAATAAGTCCCTGTAACTGGCACATTGATTTATATAAGACCCAGAGATTTTGAGAGATTTGAGAGAATATTAAGAATCAATCAATATTTTAATTTATTTCAGGGTCCAGGAGACCACAGCTCTGAAGCAAACTGCTGGGAGGAAACTGTGACCTTTGGAATATAGCTGGCTGGCAAATGGTGGGGGCGAGGGGAGGGGTGCCTGAGACACAAGCCTGTTTAGCAGCAGCTGCAGGGAAGGACTTCTCTGCTCTGGAATGTTCTGCTTCTTCACTGCGTCTGTCAGGGATGTCAGACAGCCAAGGGTGGAGGGTCTCATGGTGAATGTGCTCTGGGGCCCACAGTGAGGAAGGCTTGTTCCTCCAGGACGGAGTCCCCAGGGCCTGCAGACTGTGCCCCTTCCAAAAACACTTGCTGTGATCTGGGGACATCTTTCTAGAGCAGAGCCACATCTTTGGGGGAGAGGCAGCATTTTCTCCACTGGACTATACTCTCTCTGAGCTCCCGCCTCCATGGGAGGAGTGAGGCTTTGTCACACCGCTCTCTAATCAGCTGAACACCTGTCATAACCAGCCACCCTTCTGATTTCCTGTAAGACATAAGATTCCTTTGGGCAGGGACCACATCTGTTCCTATGTCCCCAGCACCTGGCATCATATGAACCTGGCCCAGAATAGGTGGATGTAAAAAAAACGAAAGCAAAAAAATAGTGAATCAATGAACAGTCAAATGTCCTGATACAAGAAAAAGTAAATATTCATTCATGAAAGTGTGGGGATTTTTTTAGCTTTTTATTTTTTACTGAGGTAAAGCTGATTAACAATATTGTGATAGTTTCAGGCAAACAGCAGAAGGAACTCATACATATACGTGTACCCATTCTCCCCCAAACTCCCCTCCCGTCCCACTTCCACATAACACTGAGCAGAGTTCCTTCCATGTGCTATACAGCAGGTCCTTGCTGGTTACCCCTTTTAAATATAGCTGTGTGTCCTGTCCATCCCAAACTCCCTAGCCACCCCTTCGCCCCTGGCAACCATAAGTTCATTCTCTAAGTCTGTGAATCTCTTTGTGTTTTGTAAGTTCTTTTGTATCATTTCTTTATAGATTCCACATATAAGGGATGTCACCTGATATTTCTCTTCTGTCTGACTGACTCACTCTGTTTGACACTCTCTTTAGGTCTACTCATGTTGCTGAAAATGGCATTGTTTCATTCTGTTTAATGGTTGAGTAATACTCCATTGTGTATATGTACCACATTATCTTTATCCGTTCCTCTGTAGATGGACATGTAGGTTGCTTCCATGTCTTGACTACTGTAAACAGCACTGCAATGAACATTGAGGAGCATGTATCCTTTTGGAACATGTTTTTCTCTGGATATATGCGCAGGAGTGGGATTGCAAGGTCATATGGTAGCTCTGTTTTTAGTTTTTTAAGGAAGGTCCATACTGTTCTCCATAGTGGCTATACCAATTTACATTCCCACCAACTGTAGGAGGGTTCCCTTTGCTCTACACTTCTTGGCATTTATTGTTTGCAGATTTTTTTATGGTAGCCATTCTGACTGGTGTGAGGTGATATCTCATTGGAGTTCGAATTGCATTTCTCTAAAAATTAGCAGTGTTGAACCTCTTTTGTGAAAATGTTTTGTAAAGGTCACATGATGTATTCAAGTTTCAGCAACAAACATCTATACCAAGATTTGGGTGAAGTAGAAACGAGTAGCTTTTATTGCTTTGCCATTCAAGGGGGACCACAATGGTCTAATGCCCTCAGGACTGTAGAGGTAGTGAGTAATTTTATAGTGACCCACCCTGGCGGGGGTGGTGAGGAATTTACAGTGTTCAAGGAGCAGGGCATGATCAGTTCATGGACAATTCTTGCATGGGTTGTCATCAAGGTGAAGTTTTGAGCATCATCAAGTTTCTGGTTTCAACCAGTCTAGAGTTTATGTTCCTGTGGTCATCAGTTTCCATCTGGGGGTGGGGGGCTGCTTCCTGTAAAAAAAATTTAGGAATATGTGTCAAGGAAGATATCTATATCTAGCTATCTATATCTTTCAGGGAACTGTGAGTCTGATGATTCTGCTATGTGATAGAATTATAGTCTAAATTGTTAACAGTTTCCTAGAACAACCTATTGCTTCTACATCTTCAGTTCAGTTCAGTTCAGTCGCGCAGTCATGTCCGACTCTTTGCGACCCCATGAATCGCAGCACACCAGGCCTCCCTGTCCATCACCAACTCCCGGAGTTCACTCAGACTCACGTCCATTGAGTCCATGATGCCATCCAGCCATCTCATCCTCGGTCGTCCCTTTCTCCTCCTGCCCCCAATCCCTCCCAGCATCAGAGTCTTTTCCAATGAGTCAACTCTTCGCATAAGGTGCCCAAAGTACTGGAGCTTCAGTTTTAGCATCATTCCTTCCAAAGAAGTCCCAGGGTTGATCTCCTTCAGAATGGACTGGTTGGATCTCCTTGCAGTCCAAGGGACTCTCAAGAGTCTTCTCCAACACCACAGTTCAAAAGCATCCATTCTTCGGCACTCAGCCTTCTTCACAGTCCAACTCTCACATCCATACATGACCACAGGAAAAACAATTATTAACTCATGAATCAGCATTTTACTTCAAAAGACAAGGACACGGAGGCTCATAAATGGTTTCAGTAACCCCCACCTGTGTTGCCCAGATTGCCCACCTGAGAGAAGGCCAACCTGGATCACCCAACTGATTGGCCCAATCCAGTGGTTCTCAGCAGAAGGAAATTTTGCCCCAGGAGGCATTTGGCACTGTCTGCAGACAGTTTGGACTTTTACAGTTTGGAGAGGGAAAGAGGATTGGTGTTGCTGGCATCAGTGGGTTGAGGCCAAGAGGACAGAGAAACATACAAAAATGCACAGGACAGCCCCCACAACAAAGAATTCTCTAAGCCAGGATGTGGGTAGTGCTGAGATTGAGAACGTCTGGCCTGATCAAATGTTCCAGAAGAACCCCGGCTCAGCACAGGTGCTGCACGGCCCTTGTGTGGGCTGGAGGATGTTGCCCTCCCTCCTCTGGGAAAGGCAGCATCATTTGGTCTGACCCAGCCAGCGTGTGCCTTGGGGAGGATGCCATGTCCAAGCAGAAGCCCCTCCTCACTGACCACAGAGTCTCCAGGGCGGCCAGTGTGATGGAGGACACTCTGGGGGACTCTGTCCAAGCCCTGGGCCTCCCCAGCCTGGCTCTGCCTTCTCCTGGAGACCGACCCTCCGCTCATTCCTCCGGTTTTCAGTTTTATATTCGCACCTTAAAAACATTGTAGAAGTGAATCAAGTCCTGCCCTCTGTCTCTTTCATTTTTGTTACATTAGTAACAAAAAGAATTAGGAATAGACTGAATCCAAACTGCAAATCACTTATTGCTCCTCTGCAGCTGAGACCCCCCCAAGCTTGGCTGCTCCTCAAGGAAAGAGGTGGCCTCTCTTGGGGCCCAGGACAGGGGCCACCCCAACACATACCACAGTGGCATGTTGATTATTTGAATTTAAGTTACTTAAGAAACAACTGATAAAAGAGGGGCACTCCAACTCTCTCCTCTGTCTCCCCGAAAGCAGGAAATAGATCTCTCATATGAAAGGTGCCCTCCCTGAATCTGAAGGTGGAAGGGACCCTCATCACCAGAGATGGGGAATTTAGGGCTGAGAAGTCTGTATATGCAGATCTCGTTCCTCCTTAATTTACTACTCCAAGCCCAAACTCTGTTTAGAGTCTTCAACTGAGTACCCCAAATCTAAATTTCTTAGTCCTGTCAATTTCTCACAAATGTATTGCTTGTCTACAAAGTATAAAAGCTGCCTGCTTTGGCCACTTGTTAGGTTCCATTTCTGTGACATCAGTGTGATGAATTAGCAATGTGTTTCTTTTTCTCCTGTTAATCTGCCTTGCGTCAATGTTCTTGTTGGTCCAGCCACAAGAACTCAGGAAGGGTAGAAGGGAGGGTGCAGGAGGGGAGAATACACAGAATGTGTTCCATCATGGTCTCACGGCAGCCCTGGGAGATAAGGACTTGTTCCTGCTGAGAGATGAGGAAACTGAAGTGTGTCAAGAGGAAGTTCCTAGTCTGAGGGGTATCCCCAACCAGTAGCGAAACAAGATCATAAGCCAAGCAGTGGGCCTGTCAGCTCTACAGTGGGGGCATTATTGCTTCCTGTTTCATTCTGACAGTAACCTGTTAACTCATTTCCACTGGACTTTGGGTACTGTATTGAAAACTGTTGGAGTTTAAGTCACTGTGGTCCTCAAGAGAGCCCAGTTTTCTTAGAGAGCTACAGAATTCTACATTTAAAAATGGTTAAATGTTGAGGGAGAATGCATACATGTGTATGTATGACTCAGCCCCTTTGCTGTCTACCTGAAACTATCATAGTATTGTTAATCAGCTACACTCCAATACAAAATAAGTTTTTTTAAAAAAAATAGAAGGTACATGGTATATTATGTATATTTTGCTGCAATAGAAAGTAAAAAGCATAGCCTTTAATGTGACTTAAAATTCATAAATCAATTTTTTTAAGTCAGGTTCTGAAACTCACTCTCTTAAGCATTCCCTATATTAGCCAGTTCATCCTATAGTGTCACATCTAAAGAGAGAACAGATTTGCTGTAAGTCAAGAACTGAAATGGTGGAATGGAGTTCAGAGATGCAGGTAAACTAGGGTCCAAAAGTAGAGACAGGTTTGAAGCAAACAGGCTGAGATAGTGAAGCTGGGGGAGGGACTTTGAGCAGCCAAGGGCAAGAGGTAGCAGGGATGGGGCTTGCTGAGGATGACTTCCAAATGTGATACTAGCTACTAAACCTCTGGATGCTAGCCAGGTTAGGAACAGCCTATGCCAGAGGCAAGAAATGATGAGGCATTAACCCAACAGTGTAGGACATTATCTTCCTTCTAGAAATTTTGCCCAGGTACCTGGATGTTTTAGAGTTCTGCAGATGAGACATGAATGGCACCAGATAGGAAAGATCTAGAGCTTAACAACCCCTGGGATAATATTACTGAGCACTAGGAGCCAGCACGGGCTCCGGGAGCTGGCATCAGAGTCCAGGAGGCATATTCAAGATGAAGGCTGCTGGAGAGGGTAGCATAAAAGTATGGAGGTGGCTGGGGCCACATCAACCTGGATTGTGGGTGTCAGGAGCCAGGAAATGAAGCCAGAGTTTGGAAAGTGGAAGGAGCTGATGAAAGAAGTCAAGGAAGAGACTGGACAGGGGAGAGGATGAAGGACAGGAGGAGGCTGATGCTAAGTAGGTCAGAATATGGAAGAAGGCAGCCGCTAGAAAGATGTGGGTTCACGAGCTAAGTCAGCATCTGCAGAAGGGTTATCTAGACCCTCTTTTTACATAGGACCTGGGGTCTGCTTGAGACCAGTGTGTGCTGTGCTAAGTCATGTCAAGAGGAAGTTCCTAGTCTGAGGGGTATCCCCAACCAGTAGCGAAACAAGATCATAAGCCAAGCAGTGGGCCTGTCAGCTCTACAGTGGGGGCATTATTGCTTCCTGTTTCATTCTGACAGTAACCTGTTAACTCATTTCCACTGGACTTTGGGTACTGTATTGAAAACTGTTGGAGTTTAAGTCACTGTGGTCCTCAAGAGAGCCCAGTTTTCTTAGAGAGCTACAGAATTCTACATTTAAAAATGGTTAAATGTTGAGGGAGAATGCATACATGTGTATGTATGACTCAGCCCCTTTGCTGTCTACCTGAAACTATCATAGTATTGTTAATCAGCTACACTCCAATACAAAATAAGTTTTTTTAAAAAAAATAGAAGGTACATGGCATATTATGTATATTTTGCTGCAATAGAAAGTAAAAAGCATAGCCTTTAATGTGACTTAAAATTCATAAATCAATTTTTTTAAGTCAGGTTCTGAAACTCACTCTCTTAAGCATTCCCTATATTAGCCAGTTCATCCTATAGTGTCACATCTAAAGAGAGAACAGATTTGCTGTAAGTCAAGAACTGAAATGGTGGAATGGAGTTCAGAGATGCAGGTAAACTAGGGTCCAAAAGTAGAGACAGGTTTGAAGCAAACAGGCTGAGATAGTGAAGCTGGGGGAGGGACTTTGAGCAGCCAAGGGCAAGAGGTAGCAGGGATGGGGCTTGCTGAGGATGACTTCCAAATGTGATACTAGCTACTAAACCTCTGGATGCTAGCCAGGTTAGGAACAGCCTATGCCAGAGGCAAGAAATGATGAGGCATTAACCCAACAGTGTAGGACATTATCTTCCTTCTAGAAATTTTGCCCAGGTACCTGGATGTTTTAGAGTTCTGCAGATGAGACATGAATGGCACCAGATAGGAAAGATCTAGAGCTTAACAACCCCTGGGATAATATTACTGAGCACTAGGAGCCAGCACGGGCTCCGGGAGCTGGCATCAGAGTCCAGGAGGCATATTCAAGATGAAGGCTGCTGGAGAGGGTAGCATAAAAGTATGGAGGTGGCTGGGGCCACATCAACCTGGATTGTGGGTGTCAGGAGCCAGGAAATGAAGCCAGAGTTTGGAAAGTGGAAGGAGCTGATGAAAGAAGTCAAGGAAGAGACTGGACAGGGGAGAGGATGAAGGACAGGAGGAGGCTGATGCTAAGTAGGTCAGAATATGGAAGAAGGCAGCCGCTAGAAAGATGTGGGTTCACGAGCTAAGTCAGCATCTGCAGAAGGGTTATCTAGACCCTCTTTTTACATAGGACCTGGGGTCTGCTTGAGACCAGTGTGTGCTGTGCTAAGTCTCCTCAGCTGTGTCTGACTCTTTGCAATCCTATGGACTATAGCCCTCCAGGCTTCTTTGTCCATGGGATTCTCTAGGCAAGAATAGTGGAATCAGTTGCTATGTGCCACTCCAGGCAATCTTTCCAACCTAGGGAATAAACCCATCAGACCAGAGACAGGTCTTAAAAGGGACTGACTTTAATGAGTTCCCATTCCTTTGTATCCACAACTAGTCTAGGGAAGATACGATGAGCATCTCTAGAGAACCTCAATGTGCTGGCACAGACCCAGGAGACCTGGCATCTCAGCCCAGACATACCCAGGTCTCAGAGTTCCTTCTGGCTTCCCTGGTGACTCAGGGATAAAGAATCTGCCTGCCAGTGCAGAAATACCAGTTTGATTCCTGGGTCTAGAAGATCCCCTGGAGAAAGAAATGGCAACTCACTCCAGTATTCTTGCCTGGGAAATCCCATGGCCAGAGGAGTCTCGAGGGCTACAGTCCGTGGGGTTGCAAAGAGTCAGACATGACTTAGCCGCTACATAACAACAAATGAGTCCTGGCTTCCTTATCAGTAAAGTAGGGGTGATACTAGCTCCCAACAACCTCATAAGCATGTTCTAAGGATCAAGTGAGAAAACACGGGTGCCCATTTTATGACAGCTGCTGCAGGTGATGCATTTGTACGTGGGCTTTAAAATGAAGCATAGCAAAACTACAGTGGGGAAGAGGCATCCCAACCGCTAGGAGCAAAGAAACCATGTGACTTCTGAGCGACTGAACTGAACTGAACTGACAGGAGAGGTGAGGACATGGTGCCTTGCTTTATCCTAATTCAATTACATAATTAAAAAACAGAACCAGAGGTTTGTAAAACTTCTGCTGCTAGAAGCCAGAGCCAGGAAGAGCACAATATTGTTAACAGAGATTATGGTTAATCAAGGACCATGCCAGGCCCTGGGCTGTTGGACTATGTGAGGTCTGGAAGGTCAAGAAGCAGAGACCCCAGGCCAGGGAATGTGGATGGTTGGTGGGAGCTAGTGATGGGGGCAGAATTTTTTCCCTAACCCATTTGCTAACTAACTCAGACTACCCAGACACCATCCATTTCTAATAGACTCCATAAACTCTCCCCACTGCTCTTGGTGCTTCCCTGTCCATCCAGTCTATACATAAACTTCATTAAATAACAATAATAATGGATACTAAGAGTTAAGCAAGAGAGTAAAATATATAATTAAAAAATAATAATAAACGATAATGATTGCTTCCTATAGGCCTGATACCAAGTTTAACACTTTGTTTCTGTTTTCTTATTGAATCTTAACAATTGTGTGTTTTCTAGGCAAAGAATTTGAAGTTTTGAAGGGTTAAATAACTTGTCTAACATTTTCCCACTACCAGTAAGAGGAAGAACCTGGGATTTGAACCCAAGTCTGTCTGGTGCCAAAACTGAGCACATTAGTCCACAGTGCCTTTGATATCTTGAGGGCCAGCAAGAGTACTGGGCATAATCCTGTCATTTACATAAATAATCAAGTATGATGGAAAAAGAAATGTCACTAGGATGACCTGGAGAATTTAACGTCACTTAAAGAACAGGATTGAGTAACCTAAATCCACTGAGGATTTCGCTGGGGAAAACATGTAAACAAATTTAGGAACATCCACTGGGTGCTTGTCCAGCAGCTAAATAGCATTCCCCCAGGACTAATTTCCATGTAATGGCTCTTGATATAAAGACTTGAGTGAACCGTTATAATAATAGGTAGGTTAATCTACCCATTATTTACATTTGGTGAACTATAAGGCAGAGGCAATAAACGTTTTGCCAAAGCAGAGTAGATTCTGAGACAGCATCTCTGCTTTAATTATTACTGGAGAAAAGCACTTGTTTCATCTTGACTCTGGGTATATTGCAGAGGAAGCAGAATATAAAGCTCCCACAGGGACAGAGTGGCTGGACCAGTCTTGTCACTTCTTTTTCAAGGCTTGCAGAAAGGTTTATAGGCGTCATGGCAATGAAAACCATCAATCAACTGCCGGCTTCCACAAGCTTCAGAGTCAAACTGGGGTTTGAAGATGGCTTCCCCTGCATCACCAAAGGTAAATTATTAGAACTAGAAGTTTCCAGAACTCCATTCTTTTCCCCCCTCATCTGCAAGCCTCTTGGTAAAGCATTTATTCAAGAGACTAAAAACATGGTCCAGTTAAGCCTTCTCCTTTTGTTTCCTGGTGAAAAGCATACTGGCTAAACTTAGAGGCTGGCTATGGGCTTCCTTGGTGGCTCAGTGATAAAGAATCGGCCTGCCATGGAAGGAGACACGGGTGACATGGGTTTGATCCCTATGTTGAGAAGATCCCCTGGAGGAGGAAATGGCAACCCACTCCAGTATTCTTACCTGGACAATGCCATGGACAGAGGAGTCTGGCTGGCTACCATCCATGGGGTCGCAAAGAGCTGGACATGACTTAGCAACTAAACAACAGCAATGGGCCCTTAAAATGCTTGACAATCAGGCTGTTTTTGCTTTCTTTTCCTATTTGTTTCCTTTCTAACAGTATCCAGGAGACAACTTCAATGATATGATGGAAGCATCAGAGACTTATAGGAGAGACTGGGTTCAAATCTGATCTCCCCATACAAGCTCTGAGATCCTGGCAAGATCATTTACCCTCTCTCTGAGCATCCCTGAAAATCTGTAAAGTGTACATTTGCTGAGATGTCAGAACAAACTGTATGTAAGGTGTTTCTCTGGTAGTCTTTGCTCAAAGTTAATATAGAGTCTAAATATCATTTTTATGTGAAATATAAAATATATACAGAAAAATATATATTCAACAGTGAACAGCAAAGAAAAAGAAAAAATGTAGAGGGCAGTGATGTGTCACAAAAGAATACCTGTGAAATTAATTTCCAGGTGAGGTTTAGGTCAAAGGTCAGCAAACTTTCTAAGAGCCAGAGAGTAAATACTTAACTGATACAATCCCTTTAGCAACTATTTAACCCTGTCATAGTGTTGTGAGAGCATCCATGGACCATGGCACACAAGTGGGCCTGACTTTGTCCCAATAAAATTTTATTTACAAAAATAAGCACCAGACAGGACTTCTCTTTGAGACCATGCAGAGGTCCGATGGTTACGATTTCACCTTCCAATGCAAGGGATGTATGTTTGATCCCTGGTCAGAGAGCTAAGATCCCACATGCCTCATGGCTGAAAAACCAAATGTAAAACAGAAACAATATTGCAACAAATTCAATACAAACTTTTAAAAAATGGTCCACATCAAAAAAAAATTTTTTTTAAGTAAGCACCAGACTCAGGTGCTGACCTCTGATAATTATCAGCATTTCAGAAGCCACGTCATGCTTTCACCTCGATAGGGGCAACATTGCCTTGATTTTAGAGCAATAAGTTCCCTACTTTATAGTTTTACTACCTAAGCATACATCCCTAAACACTAGCACTTTGCCTGGTTTTTGAACTTAATATAAATGAAATTATGTATCAATCAATCTTCCCAGGTGGTGCAGTGGTAAAGAATCTGCCTGCCAATGCTGGAGACACCAGAGATGCGAGTATAATCCCTGGGTCTGGAAGATCTGAAGGAGGAAATGGCAACCCACTCCATTATTCTTGCCTGGACAATGCCATGGACAGAGAAGCCTGGTGGGTTACAGTCCATAGGGTTGCAAAGAGTCCGACACGACTGAGCTGGCACACACACATTAATTACTCCTTTGAGTTAAGCTTTTCCATCAAGTATTGTTGACATATCACGCTAGATAATTTAACTTTGCTGTCCATATACATTTAGATTGCTCCTTCTTGGGGACCATGGTGACTAATGCAGCTATGAATATCCTTATACAAACCTCTTGGTCTTCCTGTGCACAAATTTCTGTTGGGTATAAATCTAGGAGAGAAATTTTGGGGTCATAGGTATGTGTATATCCAGTTTTGAAATATAACAGGTCCAATTGCTCCACATATACTCCAGCATTTGGTATTACCAGACTTTGAAAATGTGTCCATTCTGGTTGAGTATGGAGTATCTCATGGTTTTAATTTACATTCTCTGGTTAGTAACGGGGCCTATGTGTTTGTTTGCCATTTGATATCTTCATTTGTGAAGTGCCTATCAAGTCTCTGCCTGTTTTTCTACTTTGCTGATTGTCTTTTGCTTACTGGTTTGTAGAAGTTCTTTTGACATTCCTAACATCAGCTCTTTGTCTATCTTATATAGCAAATATTTTCTCCCACTCTTGGCTGAATTTTCACTTTTTTAATGATGTTATGCAATGAACAGACAAGTTCTTAATTTTAACATAGTAAACCTCAGTATAGTTTTTCTTTACAGTTAGCTCTTTTTTAATATCCTGTCTGAGAAATCTCTCTGTACATCAAAGTTATGAAAAACTTCCTTTCGCTAAGTTGCATTTTTTTTTCCAGAATACTGCCCATCCTATCTAAACCCAGGCTATCTAATTAACACCATGCCATTAATATCATCTTTTGAACTGTGGTGTTGGAGAAGACTCTTGAAAGTCCCTTGGACTGCAAGGAGATCAAACCAGTCAATCATGAAAAAAAAAATCAGTCCTGAATATTCATTAGAAGGACTGATGCTGAAGCTGAAGCTCCAATACTTCGGCCACCTGATGCAAAGAACTGACTCATTTGAGAAGACCCTGTTGCTGGGAAAGATTGAAGGCAGGAGGAGAAGGGGACAACAGAAGATGAGATGGTTGGATAGCCTCACTGACTCAATGGACATGAGTTTGAGCAAGCTTCAGAAACTGGCAATGGGCAAGGAAGCCTGACTTGCTGCAGTCCATGGGGTCTCAAAGAGTCAGACATGACTGAGGGACTGAACTGAATATCATCTTGTTTTTAGCATCAGCAGACTCTCTAGCTGTGCTGCCTTTTCATCCCTGACACTGGATAGATACCTTCTCTCTTTCCTTTTTATGTACTCAGTAGAGGTGTATTAAGGACATTACTCTTTTCAAAGGACCAACTTGAGTTTTTGTTGATCCTCTTCACTGTTTTGTTTCATTAATTTCTGCTTATATTTATTACTAATTTACTCTTTCTTTGCTATTGATGTGTTGCTTTTTCTAACTTCTTGACAAAGATATTTGATCCATTACTTTGTGAAAGTCACTCAGTCGTGTCCAACTCTTTGCAACCCCGTGGACTATACAGTCCATGGAATTCTCCAGGCCAGAATACTGGAGTGGGTAGCCTTATCCCTTCTCCAGGGGATCTTCCCAACCCAGGAATTGAACCAGGGCCTCTTGCACTGCAGGTGGATTCTTTACCAACTGAGCTATCAGGGAAGCCCTCATTACTTTGTACTATCATAACATAAAGACAGTTTCCTCTTACTTACCTACCTACACACAAATATTTTGATATTTTTATTATCTTTCAATTAAACATTTTTTCTAATGTCCTTTGTGACTTCTTCTTTGACTCAGGGGCTATTTTCAAATGTATTTCTAAATTCTAAAATTATACAAAATTTATCATTATGCCTTTAGTATTGATTTCAAGTCTAATCATATTATGGAAAAAGAACACACACTGTGTGATTTCAATTCTTTGAAATTTGTTGAGACTTGTTTTATGACTGAGCATAAGGTCAATTAGAATAAAGTGTTCCATGAATACCTTGAAATATATGTAGTATTAATTTGTTAAGTGGAGTAGTTTTTAAAAGTTTATGAGGCGTTTCTGCTAATCATGCTGTTCAAATGTCTATATCCTTACCTTATTTTATTTTTTTCCTACCAAATATTGAGATTCATGTGTTAAAATCTTGAAGTACAAGTGTAGATTTGCCTATTTCTCTTCACAGTTCTGTCAAGTTTTATACATTAAAATGAGTATGTTATTAAGAGCCATTAACACTTTTTTTAATGTAATATCTGAAAGTTGAATCAAGTATTATATCATTCTCAAATGTCCGTCTTTATCTCTGTAATGTTTTTGTCTTAAGATCTATTCTATTTTGTCTAATACTAATATAACTATGCAATGGTTTGTGGGGTTGGGGGATTTTGCTTTCGGTTTTTTTTTTTTTTTTTTTGGTTAGTGTTTAGAAGAAAAAAATCTTTTTCTATTCTTTTACTTCCAAACTTTCTGTGTTTTAGTATTTTTCTCTCTGCCAAGATTTGAATATTGTTTAATGACCTGACTTTTGTTGTGTCCAATCTACTATTAAGCCCATGCACTGAGATCTAAATTTCAGATATTGCAATTCTTAGTCCAAAACATCCTGTCTAGACTTTCTTCTAAATCTATGGGGAGACATTTGTGGACATCTAAATGTTCTGTCCTAAAAAATACCTGTTTGAATGCAGAGTTCCAAGGAATAGCAAGAAGAGATAAGAAAGCCTTCCTCAGTGATCAATGCAAAGAAATAGAGGAAAACAACAGAATGGGAAAGACTAGAGATCTTTTCAAGACAATTAGAGATACCAAGGAAATATTTCATGCAACGATGGGCTTGATAAAGAACAGAAATGGTAGGGACCTAACAGAAGCAGAAGATATAAGAAGAGGTGGCAAGAATACACAGAAGAACTATACAAAAAATATCTTCATGACCCAGATAACCATGATGGTATGATCACTCACCTAAAGCCAGACATCCTGGAATGGGAAGTCAAGGGGGCCTTAGGAAGCATCACTATGAACACAGATAGTAGAGGTAATGGAATTCCAGTTGAGCTATTTCAAATCCTGAAAGATGATGCTATTAAAGTGCTACACTCAATATGCCAGCAAATTTGGAAAACTCAGCAGTGGTCACAGGACTGGAAAAGGTCAGTTTTCATTCCAATCCCAAAGAAAGGCAATGCCAAAGAATGCTCAAACTACCACACAATTGCACTCACTTCACATGCTAGCAAAGTAATGCTCAAAATTCTCCAAGCCAGGCTTCAAAAGTACATGAACCGTGAACTTCCAGATGTTCAAGCTGGATTTAGAAAAAGGCAAGGAGCCAGAGATCAAATTGCCAACATCTGTTGGATCATTGAAAAAGCAAAAGAATTCCAAAAAAGCATCTGCTTCTGCTTTATTGACTACACCAAAGCCTTTGATTGTGTAGATCACTAAAACTATGGAAAATTCTTCAGGAGATGGGAATACCAGACCACCTGATCTACCTCCTGAGAAATCTATATGCAGGTCAAGAAGCAACAGTTAGAACTGGACATGGAACAACAGACTGGTTCTAAATCAGAAAAGGAATATATCAAGGCTGTATATTGTCACCCTGCTTATTTAACTTATATGCAGAGTACATCATGCCAGGCTAGATGAAGCACAAGCTGGAATCAAGATTGCTGGAAGAAATATCAATAACCTCAGATACACAGATGACACCACCCTTATGGCAGAAATCGAAGAAGAACTAAAGAGCCTCTTGATGAAAGTAAAAGAGGAGAGTGAAAAAGTTGGCTTAAAACTCAGCATTCAGAAAACTAAGATAATGGCATCCAGTCCCATCATTTCAAGGCAAATAGATGGGGAAACAATGGAAACAGTGAGACTTTATTTTCTTGGTCTCCAAAATCACTGCAAATGGTGATTGCAGCCATGAAATTAAAAGATGCATACACCTTGGAAGAAAAGCAATGACCAACCTAGACAGCAAAAAAGCAGAGACATTACTTTGCCAACAAAGGTCCACCTAGTCAGAGCTATGGTTTTTCCAGTAGTCATGTATGAATATGAGAGTTGGACTCTAAAGAAAGCTGAGCACCGAAGAATTGATGCTTTTGAATTGTGGTGTTGGAGAAGACTCTTGAGAGTCCCTTGGACTGCAAGGAGATCCAACCAGTCCATTCTAAAGGAGATCAGCCCTGAATATTCATTGGAAGGACTGATGCTAAAGCTGAAACTCCAATACTTTGGCCACCTGATACAAAAAACTGACTCATTTTGAAAAGACCCTGATGATGAAAAAGATTGGAGGTGGGAGGAGAAGGGGATGACTGAGGATGAGACGGTTGGAGGCATTACCAACTCGATGGACTTGAGTTTGATCAAGTTCCAGGAATTGGTGTTGGACAGGGAAGCCTGGCATGCTGCAGTCCTTGGGATCACAAAGAGTTGAACATGACTGAGCAACTAAACTGAACTGAAATGTACTGCTCCTCATCAAACTTTTCCCTTTGATTTAACATTTACAGATGATTTGTCTGATCCAGTCTTTACTCTGATGGTTATAAAATGGTGGATTTCACTTCCATGACTCCCTTGCATTTACTAGTTCATGTTTCACTGTTAGAAAATATATGCAACATATTGATGAAACCTCTCTTCTCACCTATCTATCCATCCATATATCTATTCATGAACTTATAATTCCTATTTAAATATAATTCCTATTCCATTAAAATCTTAATTTGTTTTGTTCAAATTATCCTACCCTGGATGCCCCCCCTTTCAAAGTGGTTTCTATATCTTTTATGACATGCTTGAATTCTTTTTTTTTTTTTAACACTCTCTTATTTTCTGGCACAAAAAGATGTTCAGGTTTATCTCGTACTCTCCCTGATGCTGTCCAGTAATTAGCTATTTCCCCAAAGATACTTGGTTTCTCTTAGTGAGGAATGGTATTTAGAAACCAAGACTTTGGCACTGAGTGTACTCATTGCTACTAGAATGTTACTGCTTCTTTTCAATACATGTATCTAGGGAATATTTATATATAAGAAATCATGAGTTCACACTGCTGCTGCTGCTAAGTCACTTCAGTCGTGTCCGACTCTGTGCGACCCCATAGACAGCAGCCCACGAGGCTCCCCCATCCCTGGGATTCTTCCAGCAAGATCACTGGAGTGGGTTGCCATTTCCTTCTCCAGTGCATGAAAGTGAAAAGTGAAAGTGAAGATGCTTAGTCATGTCTGACTCTTAGCGACCCCATGGACTGCAGCCCACCAGGCTTCTCCATCCATGGGATTTTCCAGGCAAGAGTACGGGAGTGGGTTGCCATTGCCTTCTCCCATGAGTTCATATTGGTACTTAAAATTCAGTCCAGCCCTGTAGAGTTCTTCCTCACATTTTCTTACTTAATATTTAGATCTCTTCTACACTGAAAATCTTTGAGTAAATCTTGAGTAAATCTCCATTTACTCAACCATTCAGTCCTACAAGGTACATTTAAAAGCTGTATTTTCTTGTTTGTTGGCTGCACTGCATGGCAAGAAGGGATCTTAGTTCCTTAACCAAGGATCCAACCCATGCCTCCTACAGGAGAAGCATGAATTCTTAACCACTGGACTTCTCAGGAGGTGCTAGTGGTAAAGAACCCACCTGGCAATGCAGGAGATGTAAGAGACGTGGGTTCAATCCCTGAACTGGGAAGAGCCCCTGGAAAAGGGCACAGCAACCAATTCCAGTATTCTTGCCTGGAGAATCCCATGGACAGAGGAGCCTGACAGGCTATAGTCCTTGGGGTCACAAAGAGTTGGACACAACTGAAGCTTAGCACAGCACAGACCCACTGAACTTTCAGGGAAGTCCCCACCCAAAACTGATTTCAAAATAGCTTTACCCACACAATCAAAAGCATTTGTAGTTCTTTTATTCCCCTAAATCAAGGGTATATATTATGGTCAAAGAGTTGTGCTCAAATTATTTTGAATTAGTTATCTTTTCCTTCTGACATAGTTATGTTATTAATTCAAGATACAGTTGAGTTTACTTTTTTCTATTTGCATTCAGTTTTAACTTCCCCATTCACAATTACTTAATTTTGCTTTTTCAAGTTTATAAAACATAAATATGCTTCCAAAAGTCAAATCTATGCACAAAGACATATACAAAGAACTGACAGTCTTTCCTTGCCCTCTTCATCCCATTCCGCCTCAGCTTTGGAAGTAATCAATTTTATTTCTTTGTGTTTTTTGACAAAAGCAAGCAAATATACACATATTTCATTACTCCTCCTTCCTTCTTACACAGAAGATGGTATATTGTACATAATCTTTTGCAATTTGTTTTTCGTCAATTAACAATATATCCTGGAATTACTCTGATTCCATTCACAGGGAAAACTTCATTTCTTTTTTACAGTTGCATGAACTCCATTGTATACATGTGCTATGGTTTATTTTGGCCAATCTCCTATATTTGAGCATTTAAGTACTTTCCAATATTTTGCAATTATACAAAAATGCAGCAAGGAAAACCTAGTACATATTGTTGGCAGTGTATTTTCCATGCAAAGTCCTAGAGATGGGATTGCTGGACCCAAGACTTAGTAAATATGTAGTTGTGTTAGGTATTTCCAAATTTCCCTCCTTGGAGATTGTACCATTTTTCATTCTCAGCAACGTGTGAGGCTTCCTATTTTCCTGAAACCTCATCAAGTAGGTGTATTATCAAACTTTGGAATGTTTACCAATCTGATGCACAAAATGTAATATCTTGGTTTAGTTTAAATGTGCATTCTTTTATTATGAGTGAAATTGAATATTTTTCATACATTTTAGGGCCATTTTAGATACTTTTATAAATTGGTTGCTTATAAATTTTGTCATTTTACTAACAGATTTTTGGTCTCTCCTTCCACTCAATTTAAAAATTTTTGGTCTCTCCCTCCACTCAATTTAAAAATTCTTTATATGTTAGAGATATCAACCCACATCTATGATATATATAGCAAATATTTCCTCTCAATTTCTCAATTATCTTTTGAGTTACTTATGGTATTTTTTGCCATTAAAAAGTGGAGAGTATTTTTTTTGCAGTCAAACATTGATTTTTTTTGTTTTTGGCATTTTGTACTTTTTGTATTTTGGGTTATAGCTTCCCCTATGCTCAGATCACAGAGGAGTTCACCCAAATTTTCTTCTAGTACTTATATAGCTTAATTTTGTATGTTTAGAAATGTGATCCATTTCAAGTTTATTCTTATATATGTGTAAAAGAAGAATATAAATTCATCTTTTTAAAATGGCTACCTTGTTTTCACACATTTATTAAAAAATAATTCCTTGCTCCAGTAATTTGAGATATCATCTATATTATGTGTTCAATTTCCATTTGTACTTGGATCTGTTTCTGTAAATATTTCAAGTCAAACAAAATATATCTGTGAACTAAATTTGCTTTCCCAGTGCCACAAACCTGTGGTCCCTAAACTAAAGATCGATGTATTCCTGCCCTTAAGAAATTTTATGGTAGTTGCAACCACTTACTCCTAGTTTGGGATAGAACCTTAAGGATTATTATCTAGTTTTGATAGTAACAGTAGCTAATATTTACATAGTCTATATTATATGCTAAAAATTCCTTGAAAGATATTCCATATATTAATTTAATCCTTAAAACAATATTATGAAGAAATCCTTCATCATCCTTATTTTATAGATGAGAAAACGGAAACACAAACAGATTGAGACTCGACCAAGGTAGCAAATAGCAGAGCTGGGATTCAGACCCTAGCAGTGTGGTGCTAGAGTCCTCGGTCTTTACCACTATACAACTCTGTCTCTCTAGATCCAGAGGAAGAAAGGAACACCGGTTTTGGAAGCTGAAATTCTTGACTGGGTTTCACTTGGTTCAGTGACTGTGCAATCTACAAAGAAACAGAAAGAAATGTTCTCTTTTTGTGAGTACTCTGAGGTGCTCTGTTCCTTAAACTCACTGTGTCATTCTGTCTATTGCAAACTGGGATGCATCTGAATGTCAATTCAATTAGTAAATGTATAATTGTTGTCTTCATAAACCATACTTTGACATTTAATACGCCAAACTCGATCATTTTATGAGCAAGCCAAGTATTCCATAATGCATTTTTATGTTCTGCAGCTATTAAGACGGCTTCAGATTTAGAGCGCTTAAAAAAAAAATCATAAATTTCAATTTTCCCTAAAATTGCCTTTTTTAATGGAACAGGAAAAAATGATACTCCTGTCAATTTCTCTCCTCTAGTAGGTTCAGAATTCCTGAAAAGTTGTAATTGCTCAAAGATTGAGGGTCCTTGTGCAGCTCTGAAGAGTCACACATATCAAAGCATGTCTAGAGCTCTGTACTCTTCTGGGGGGCTTGTGGGGTTGTTCATTTATTCATAAGACTGGAGAAAACAGACCCCTCCCAAATGTTAAATAGTTCAAATGCTCAATAGTACACAGTCTCAGAGCCTTACCAAGTGCTTACTAGACAAAGGACCTTGCTAGTGAGGAGATGAGATAGTCCTGAGGCAAGTGGAGTCTCTGAGTAGCTATACTGAAGGTCAGAGGAAGGAGTGGGTGGGTCTGTGGGCTCAAGATGCCTGGAAATTTGCACCCTGCAAAGCTCACCCACTCCTTCCTTAGGACTCTGATGGTAACAGACTTCTCATATCCCAGAAGTCATCCCTGTCCACTTGTAAATACAAATTGGGTGAGAGGTTGGCAGGACACTCCATCAGGAACCTCTGAAGACTCAGAAGAATCTCTGAGGAAGGGACAGTGGTGGGGCCAGACAGGGAAGGGGAACATGCACCATGCTTTTGAGGGGCAGGAAAAAGAAAGGAAATGCCTCATTCAAGAGTGTTTATTGGCTCAGACTGTCACACCCCAAACACAGTGAATGGGTTTGGGGGGGTGGGGGATGGAGAGATAGAGCAAGGAAGAAAATCAGTAAGATCAGCGAAACAGAATAGAGAGTCAACAATAGACCAAATATTTATGAGAATCAAGTTCACAGTAGAGGTAGGAAACTATGATTATTCGATAAACTATTTGATACAAAACATTAACCATGGTGGAACCACAGTTAATGCATTTGGAAGGCTCAGAGCAGCTCTGGTTCTTTATGTCTCAATGCAGAAATTTAGTGGGAGGCAAAGTGATAGATGGACTTCTCAGGTGACACTAATGGTAAAGAACCTACCTGCCAATGCTGGAGATGCGAGGTCAATCCCTGGGTCAGGAAGATCCCCTGGAGAAGGGAATGGCAACCCACTCCAGTATACTTGCCTGGAGAATCTCCATGGACAGAGGAGCCTGGCAGGCTACATTTCACAGGGTTGCAAAGAGCCAAACACGACTGAAGTAACTTAGCATGCACACATGCTCAGAGTGTATGATAAGAAGCGATTTTTCTAGGATGCTTGTGAGGCTTCCTAGTGGGCCCCAAGAAATTAGTGGGCTACAGTTTAATAATCAAAGGAAATGTGGGAGAAGACCACCTTTTTCCTTATTCTTGAGTAGATGTCAAGCTTCTATCATCAGCTTCCCCTCCACGGTCAAACAGGGATTTTTCCTGTCCCTACATGGTCAAGCCAGGACTGTCACGGCATAAGGGAAATGAGCAAAAAGATGGTAATCTACACTAAAAATGGTAAGTCATGCCAGGTTTCAGTAGAATATCACGTTTTTCTTATATCTTTGTCTTTCGTGTGTGCAGAGGAGCATGTCCTAGGAATCGTGAACTTACTGAGTTCACTGGGCAGGATATAGATCTCAGTCCACCATTGTCTTATTTTTTGGGGTCATGCCTTACGCTTCTGCTGCATGGTTTTGCTGCTAAGCAAGCCTGCTTGATTTTGTGGTTAAGCAAACCTGCTTTCTTGAGTGATCGTTAGCTTACAGAGGTCTCCCCTCCCCCCACTTTTTTGTTTTTTTCTTTACTTACAGTCCCCTAGTGGGATTAACTGTTTAGCTACCTATTTTGTCCTTTTGCTCTGTCCCTATCAATTGGGTCAAAACAGAGTCAGGTCTTCATAAAGAAAATACTTTATAGAATGTAACTATCAAATAAATTACCACATTGAAAAATACTATATAGAAAAACAAGCATTAGATAAATTAAAGATTTGAATTTGAATATTTTTTATAAAAAAGCAAAACATTCAGGGAAAAGTGACAGTAAATGAGCAGATTTATAAAACTTTTCTTCCCCAAACCTATATCAGTGCATAAAAAGAAGAAATAGTAAGTATACTATTGACATTTCAAGAACTACTCTAGAACTAAAATAAAAAATATTTGACTCTAGGAATTGACGGAGACAGTACAAAGCAGAACCAAGGACACTAAAAAGAAAATCTTACCAATATCCCCCTTCAATATCCAATTTGGAGTAATGGAGAGGCTGGGGCTAGAAGTATCCAAAGGGAATGTGCGATATTCCACCTAGGGATCCCTTTCCCAACTTGCAAAATTTCTGAGCAGAGTGTGGGGGAGGAGCAGCGAGTGTAGATACCCTAAAGATAACTGTCAAAAGGCCCAGTGGGAAAGAAGAGAAATAATAACATTATTTCAAACCAAAACCTAGGAACCTCTAGGATTTTATGCAAGCAGAGCCAGCTCACCTCAAAGCAGAGAGAGCAAAGTAAAGACTAGTGAATACAGTCATGGGGGAATCTGGCCCCAGATGAGCACAGTTCTCCAGAGCAATGAATCCATCTAAGACTTTCATCTCAGTAACTAATGAGATCAATTATACAGAAAGTGAGCGTTGTAATTCTTTGGATTAAAATGACATGAGGAAAAAACACATAAATTAGAACAAAAATCACAGCCCATACCAACAAAACCTTAAAAGTTGGGAGATGTGAGGAAAGCATATGCATTAATATTTTTAGCTTTCATGGCAGGTGGAGCTGTCTGTTGACATTGCTTCATCTACAAAACTGAGACTCTGAGACCAAATGTTTGACTGTGTTCTTTAAGTATACAGCCTGGGTTACTAAACAGTGGAGCTGAAAATCAGTTGTTTATCTTCCAAATTAGCAAAGCAGAAAATAAAAATCAGACAGTATCAAATGATAGAAAATTCAGAAATAGTAAGATGGAATTTAAAAAGCAGAAAATAGAAAACAGATGACAGAAATAAGACTAAAATCATCTGACATGACAAAGAGTGTTGAAGCAAGACATTAACCTAATACATGAAAATAATTCTCAGACTGAGTCAAATAAACTAAATCTAGCTCTATATAAAACAACACATCTTGTACTAGGCATTTTTTATTTGCTCTCCAGATCCACTGTTTCCATTCTCCACTATTTTGTGAGCCAGGAAGCCAACCGACACCAATGTATCACCACGCTGCCTTGCCCTCAGGCTTCCAATTGAGTTTGGTCATGGGGGGTACCAACAGGAGCGCTAAGGAAGGGAAGGAAATGAAGTCAGGGCATTTCCTGGGTTTCTTCTTGCAGAGTCACCATGTGGTTGCCTCTTGACACCAAAGTCCACCACTCCCACCAGGCAGGCCCTTCTCTCCAGGTTCCAGTAACTGACATGGTGGTGATGACAGCGCCCCGTCACCAAGTTCAAGGGTACTGCACTGTTACTGCTTCTCCACAGAGCATACCTTTGAAAATGGTTCTTCCATTAAGCTATCCAATTTTTGAGCATGGCACCAGTTTTCTACCAGGATCCCCAAATACACACTCAAACAAAGCTATCTTACTTTCATAAAGCTGAAAGGAAACAAACGGGGGAAGAAATCTAGGTAAATTTAAAGAAAAAGAAGTCAGGGTTTGTCATCCACAGAAAATGTTGAATTCAGAGAAAGAACATTAAATGAGATTGAAAAGATCATAGTATAATGGTAGAGAGTAAGAGCCACATAAAGTAAAATTGTCTCGAATCTATATGTGGTAAATATATGAAGCCAAAAGTTGCTAGAAATGCAAAGCGAAAGAGGCCAAATGGACATTTTAATACCTAATGGTCTTTAAAGCTCAAGTTAAACATTAGTGGGAAAACTGGTGAAATATGAAAAATCTGTAAGTTAAGCAATTGAATTGTACTAATATTAATTTCTTGGCTTTTACAATGTACAGCAGTTATGTTGACTAATATTAAGGATGCTTTGTGAAAAGTGTATGCAACCCATCTGTACTATATTTGCAAACTTTTCTGTAAATCTAAAATATTTCAAAATAGAAAGTTTAGAAGAACATCAACTTAATAAAGGGTAAGGATATAGAAAGTCTGAATGACATAATTCAGAGTTTCAACTCAAAAACAGAAAACTACTCTCTATTCTCACATGCCATAATATGCAAAAGTTCTCTATATATTAGACCAAAGAACCCTCAAAAATTCTAAAAAGTAAAACACTCAACCATATTATTATCCATAATTCAAAATTAAAGTAGAAACAAAACAAAACTTTTTCCAATACTGTAAACAACTCCTAAGATTAAGAAGAAATCAAGGCACTTTAATTGCCAGGGCCTGGGTCCATACCTGCTTGGGGAACCAAGATATGGACAGTTGGCACAGCATGGTCAAAAAGAAAAAGAAATCAAAACCACAACTGCAGAAAGTAGTAGTTATTGCTGGTTGCATTTCCTGTAATTATTTTTCTTCCTTCCTTATTTTGAACCTTCCCTTGCTTCTTTTCATATATCCCCTCTTCTCTCTAGGACATCGTCTGCTTCAGATGAGGTAGACTTTTGATTGTCTTCAATCAAACCAGTGGTCTCACTCCCACTGCCAGTGATTTTAAGAACAGACACATAAAATAATCTTAGCAAACGAACTTCAAGAGGAGTCTGATGAATGACTTCTGGGCAAGGCGTTGCTGTTGTTGTTTAATCACCAAGTCGTGTCTGACTCTTTGCGACCCCATGGACTGTAACCCGCCAGGCTCCTCTCATGGAGTTTCCCAGGCAAGAATACTGGAGTGGGTTGCCATTTTCCCCTTCAGGGAACCTCAGGGATCAAACCCATGTCTCCTGCATTGGCAGGTGTATTCTTCACCACTGAGCCACCTGGGAAGCCCCCTGGAAAAGGCTTACTTCTTTGCTAAATGATAGTCTTTTTTTCTGCATCTGGAAGTTGTCAAGGGCGTGTGACATGCAAAGCTGCACCATGAAAATAACTAGCCTACAGGTATCATTAAACTTCTGAATAAACTAGCTCTGAAATATTCCTGCTTCCAACTCCTTGTTATGGGAAATAATAACTCCTTGTGGCATTTGAATCAAGATTTTCTGTTATTTGCTGCTGAAGGAACCCTAACTAATACATATAATCTCGAGGAAAAAATGAAAATGAAAACCTTATATACTAAAGTCTATAAGGTACAGTCAAAACATTATTCGGAGGAAAAATCCTCCCTTTGATCTTTTTCATTTCCAATCTACACACTCTGCCTCTAACAGATTAAGTATTCAGATCAAGAAGTCAGAAAAAAGAAAGGCAATACAATGTCAAGGAAGGTGGGAGAAAATAATTTTAAAAGATATTCAGTGTTTTCCTATTGCCAAGCAAATGCTTCATCTAAGCCAACAACGTCTTTTGAACTAAAGTATTTCCTCCTGTTCAGCTTGCCTTTGACCTCAGCTGCAGATTTTGTCTCTCTTCCACTCCCAAGGCAGGGAGGGTAGATTGTAAGTCAAGCCCTTGTCCCAGCTGTTTTGGTAAGGCAAGCATGTACCAGGCCCATGTGCACCTTGTTCATCAAACCATTCTACTTATCCCCAGATCATCAGAAGCTGATTATACTTTAAAAGTTAGTAATATATGAGAAAGAAAGATTCCAACTCAAATATTGTAGGAAAAAAGAGCATTAAAAAGCACAGAATCTTTAGAATCCAGTAAAAATCCACACCAAGCCAGAACAAACATATTCCCCTAGCCTCTCCTGTAAGGGTGCCTATTAGTTCCTTATGAGGAACCAGTGGATGTTTTCATCAGAACAGTTCCTAGGTCATGTATTCCTAGGCTACATATATTTATGTTGAGGTCAAGTAAAATACATTCCTGAATATGAGTTCAGAAATTCTCCAGTTCTTTTTGTTAATCTTTTCAAACGTTACATTGACATAGTTAAATGCCATTAACATAGTTAAAGGCATATGTTTGGACTTGGAAGACCTAATCTGACTAAATCATGTCCTTTGGCCTCCAAAATCACTGCAGATGGTGATTGCAGCTATGAAATTAAGATGCTTACTCCTTGGAAGGAAAGTTATGACCAACCTAGATAGCATATTCAAAAGCAGAGACATTACTTTGCCAACAAAGGTCCATCTAGTCAAGGCTATGATTTTTCCTGTGGTTATGTATGGATGTGAGAGTTGGACTGTGAAGAAGGCTGAGGGCCAAAGAATTGATGCTTTTGAACTGTGGTGTTGGAGAAGACTCTTGAGAGTCCCTTGGACTGCAAGGAGATCCAACCAGTCCATTCTAAAGGAGATCAGCCCTGGGTGTTCTTTGGAAGGACTGATGCTAAAGCTGAAACTCCAATACTTTGGCCACCTGATGCCAAGAGTTGACCATTGGAAAAGACTCTGATGCTGGGAGGGATTAGGGGCAGGAGGAGAAGGGGTCAACAGAGGATGAGATGGCTGGATGGCATCACCGACTCAATGGACATGAGTTTGAGTGAACTCTGGGAGTTGGTGATGGACGGGGAGGCCTGGCATGCTGCAATTCATGCGGTTGCAAAGAGTCGGACACGACTGAGCGACTGAACTGAACTGAATCTCAAAATGGGCAAAAACAAATAAGTTCCCCTACCTTTTCATAATTATCATCATCATTGTCATCTTTATCACAAAAAGGACAACAACAATAATAATAGCAGATAACTTCTACTGAGTATTTGCCATATGGCAGAATCTATACTAAGCACTCTGTATACATCATGTCCTTTAATCCAAGCAAATGAGGAAATAAAAAGCGGTATTCAAACCCAAGCCTGTTTGACTCCGTATATAGCCACAGCACCAAACTAACCACATGTGGCTCTTCTTTTAACTATCCGAATGTTCTACTAACATGCTGAATGTTCTACTTTCACAATGGTTTCCACATTTCATCTTCGCAACAAACCAGTGAAGCAAGAATGATCGTCATCATCTTACAGATGAGGCTCAAAAAAAGTGAATAATATTCTCAGATCATGCACTAAGTGGTAGAGCCAGAGTCTGAGCTTCCTTCCTTCTCCTCCAAAGCCCAGACTTTTCCATGCAGAGTCTCCTCACATTAGCATTGCTCTCCTGACAACCAGGGGCACGAAGAAGACCAGAAATTGCCCCTGGATTCAACATGGAACTTTTCTCTCCATTTCTCTTTTTCTCAGTCCTGGAAATCAGAACAGTTCTGTGCCCCCCCCCAGGATTCATTACCACCTTTATTATCTTCAGGTGTGTGTGTTTAGTTGGTTTTTTTTTCAGTCTTAAGGATTTTTTTTCTTCTCCATTTTCTTATCAAGCATTGTAGACAACCTATAATTATGCCACTCAGGGTGATAGCCACTTTAGAAGTTCTCCACACATTAGCACACAACTTAGGGATTATCAGTGAGTCCCAAGGAAAACACAAATTTCAGCCAAAGTGATTGTTTGGATTGGGGAACTTTCCAGAAATGAGATCAGCTCTTTTCCAGAAGTTCTCCAGTCCTTTTTGAAAGGTAACCAGAGCAAAGCAGTAAATTTCCTCCTTCAGATCAAATATTGGAAAGCAGACTCTTATCCCAGTCTCTTTCCTCAACTGAAACAGTACTAACCAGAACCAAGTGATAAAGAAGTCAGTCCTGTGCCCTATAACAGAGAGAGATGCTGAACGTGTAAAGTGTTACTCAAAGAAAGGTAACCCCTCAGGACAAAAATACACATTTCTAAAATGCACGTTATCAACAACTCTTACAAATACTTTTTGAAACTCCCTAACGTATGAGGAGGGCTTCTTGCTTTCCTGCCCTTCTCCTGAGTATTATGAGATCTTTCTCACCAAAGTATCAAAACACCCACTCCTCCCTTTCCGTGTGTGCAAATATGCGTGCGTGCTAAGTCGCTTCAGTCAAGTCTGACTCTACAACACTAGGGACTCTGTCCCTAGGAGCCCACTGGGCTCCTCCATCCATTGGATTCTCCGGGCAAGAATACTGGATTGGTAGCCATTCCCTTCTCCAAGTGATCCTCCTGACCCAGGGATCAAACCCACGGTGTGTCTCTTATGTCTCCTGGTGGGCAGGTTCTTTACCACTACTGCCACCTTGCAATAGGGTAACTCTCACAGACAATCTTAGATTATATCTGGGGTGTGTGTGTGTGTGTGTGTGTGTGTGTATTAGCCTGTGAGTTTTCCAGGACAAAAGAATTGGGACATAGTGGTCATTCAGCTTCTCATTGGTAAGCATTTCCCTCCTTTCTTCTTCAGGAAACAGAAAAGTCTCAGTTTAAATTCCAAAACTATGATCTAACTTTGCACAATCAATTAAGCCCACGTGAAAATGTTGGGAAAACTCTGATGGTTCTGCTTCTGGCAAAGGCAGTATAAGTTATTTTGGCCCAAGTCTCTCTCTAAAAATAATTAACAATCAAAATATCTCAAAAATCTGTTTGAACATGTAGAAAATGATTAAGATTATTTTAAAAAATTTAGAATATGGTAAAAATAAAATAGAACAAAAGAATTTAGCCTAGCATTTGGGCTTTTCCCAGATGGCTCTCGTGGTAAAGAATCTGCCTACCAATGCAGGAGATGCAAAAAACTCAGGTTCAATCCCTGGGTCAGGAAGCTCCCCTAGAGGAGGACATGGCACTCCACTGCAGCATTCTCACGTGGACAATTCCCTGGGTAGAGGAGCCTGGCGGGCTACAGTCCATAGGGCTGCAAAGAGTCAGACATGACTGAGCAACTGAACACAACAAAACAGCAGAAACGAAGGGCAAATCCAAAAGCAAAAGCAGCGGTTGAGAGGCTGAGAAACAGAAAGGTTTTCAGAAAACACACGAGGTGGAGTGACAAAAAATGGAGTTTGTGCTCTTCCAAGAAGGAAGGTGGCTTTAGTTCTGCAATTTCCATTTAATCCCTTATGATAGTATCTAGTTCTCTGTCAATTTTTTCCTATCTTGATATATACTGTTAAAGATTTTAATATAACCATTTTAAAACCTGTGTGGGATAAATCTAATGTCGGGACTTTTAGTGACTATGCCTTTTTGTCTTTTTTTTTTTTTTGTCTTCTTCTATTTTTTCACAAATCTTGTCTCCTTGCATGCCTTATTATTTTTTACTGTGTGCTGTACAACGTGTATAATAAATCGCAGAGATCATTTGTGGCTCTTGTATTTTACTCCAGAGAGGATTTACTTTTGCTTCTGGAAGGTCACCTTAATTACAACTAGATATTAGATTATTCAAAGTTGAGCTTCACCTTATGAGGCCTCATCTATTTCTGGTTGACACTTTCTTCCAAAGAGGGAAGTACCCTGGTATATCCCAGAGGATTTTGGTTGGTACCCTAAATAGAGAACTATAGAATGCATGAAAGTAAAAGGATGAAAGAAGATATACCATGAAAACACTAATCAAACTCTGGGATAGCTATGCCTAACAGACATTAAAACCAAAAAGCATTCCAAACATTTTGCAAAAAGCCTTTAGATCAACTAAAATCTCCACTTGTCATTTTGTTGGCTTCCTTCTCTTACTTATTAGATCTCAGGGGGCTTTTTCTCACATTCCCTTGGAATCTTGATTGTTTGTTTCTAAAACCAGTTTGCTGTCATCAGTTTCTGGCCCTCTTAATGGGCCTCAATCTCATTAAACACTTTTAATAGATCTTGGATTTTAAAAAAAATCAAATCTCTGTTTACTAGAGATACAACAGAGATTTCATAACAATAAAAGAGCCTGTCGAATAGGAAGCTGCTAGAATTCTATATGTGTATGCATCAAATAGCCTGCCCAGATAGTGCAGTGGTCAAGAACCCTCCTACCAGTGCAAGAGACGTGGGTTCAATCTATGGGTCAGGAAGATCTTCTGGTGTAGGAAACAGCAACCCACTCCAATATTCTTGCCTGAAAAATTCCATGGACAGAGGAACCTGGCAGGCTACAGTCCATGGGGTCACAAAGAGTTGGCCATGACTGAGTGACTGAGCTCGCAAGTATGCATCAATTAACAGAGCCACTAAATGTATTAAGCAAAGCAGGCCCAGCTTATCAATGGTCAGAGAGGGGTTAATGGACTAACTATATCTGTATAACTTGCCTCGTACCACCAGCACCTAAGAAAATGCCTGGCACATGTTAGGTGCACAGCAAATGACTTAAAAGCCAGTATTACAACCAGAATGCCTAGTATTTCTGCTGCTGCTGCTGCTACTAAGTCAATTCAGTCATGTCTGACTCTGTGCGACCCCATAGATGGCAGCCTACCAGGCTCCTCCATCCATGGGATTTTCCAGGCAAGAGTACTGGAGTGGGATGCCATTGCCTTCTCTGCCTACTATTTCTACTTGTACCCATTCCTGTAGAAATCCTAATAAACACATTGCTGCTGCTAAGTCTCTTCAGTCGTGTCTGACTCTGTGTGACCCCAGAAACAGCAGCCCACCAGGCTCCCCCATCCCGGGATTTTCCAGGCAAGAACACTGGAGTGGGTTGCCATTTCCTTCTCCAAAGCATGAAAGTGAAAAGGGAAAGTGAAGTCGCTCAGTCGTTTGCGACTCTATGTGACCCCATGGACTGCAGCCTCCCAGGCTCCTCCATCCATGGGATTTTCCAGGCAAGAGTACTGGAGCGGGGTGCCATTGCCTTCTCCTAATAAACACATTACTAGTGCTTAAAACATATACAAGCACACACACACACTTTGATGAAAAGACCAGTCTTTTCCCTATCTATTGACCATAGAGGTCACAGTTTATTTCTGGATTCTCAATTCTATTCCATTGAGCCTTATAATTATCTTTATCCCAATATCACACTGTCTGTAGCTTTATGGTAAGTTATTAAACTGAGAAGTGTAAGTCCTCTGTGTGCATGTGTGTTAAGTCACTTCAGCCATGTCTGACTCTTCACAACTCCATGTACTGTAGCCCACCAGGCTCCTCTGTGCATGAGATCCTCCAGGCAAGAATACTGGAGTGGATGGTCATGCCCTCCTCCAAGTAATTGTCCCAACCCTGGGATTGAATCTGAGTCTCTGTGTCTCCTGCATTGCAGGTGGATTCTTTACCCACCGAGCCACCTGGGAAGCCCATAAGTCCTCTAACTTTGTTATTTTTCAAGATTGCTTTGTCTATCATAACCCCTTGAGTTTTCAAATAATTTTAGGATCAGCTTGTCAGTTTCTTCAAGGAAAACTGCTGGGGTTATAAGAATTGAATCTACAAACCAGTTTTGGAATATTGCCATCTTAACAATAATATATCTTCTGATCCACAAATATGGGATGTCTTTCCATTTATTTAGATCTTCTTTCACTTTCACTTTAGTCTTAACAATATTTTATAGTTCTCAGAGTATAAATTTTTCACTTCTTTTAAAAATTCACTTCTAAACTTTGTATGTTATTGTAACTGGAGTTTACTAATATCCTTTTCTGGACTGGCCACTGTAAGTGTATAGATATACAATGAATTTTTGTTTACAATCTTGTATCCTGAAATCTTGCTGAACTTTTTCATTAGTTCTAGCCATTTTTAGTTGATACCTTAGGACCAGCTGTATACATGATCATGTCACTTGTGAATACATATAGTCTCACTTCTTCCTTTCCAATCTGTTATCTAATTACCCTGGCTAGACCCTCCAAAACAACACTGAATAGAAATCGTAAACGGGAATAGCTTTGTCTCATTTCTGATCTTACAGGTTTTCACCCTTAAGTAAGATGTTAGCTGTAGAGTTTCATAGCTGCACTTAATGAAACTAAAGAAGTTCCTTTCGACTCCTAATTTGTTGAGAGTTTTTATTATGGACTGTTGGATTTCGTCAAATGCTTTCCTGCATCTACTGAGTTGATCATGTGGCTTTGTCCTTTATTCTATTGATATAGTATATTTATTGATGTTCCAATGTTAAAACATGTTTAAAATCACTAATTTTGTGACAATCGTTATGCAGCATAGAAGCTAACAGCTGCAGAATAATAACTATAATTATTAATATTTATTTAATTCTTATTACATGTCAAGAACTGTTTAAGTACTCCCCATTATTAACTCACTTCCTAGGTGGCACAGTGGTAAAGAATGTGCCTGCCAATTCAGGAGATGCATGAGATCCCTGGGTGGGAAAGATCCCCTGGAGTAGGAAATGGCAGCCCACTCCAATACCCCTGCCTGGAAAATTGCATGGACAGAGGAGCCCGGTGAGCTACAGGCCATGGGGCCACAAAGAGTCAGACACAGCTGAGTGACTGAGCGTGCACGTGCATACACACACCTTATTAACTCACTTAATTCTCAGAAGAACATTAGAAGAGCCATCTATCATTACCCCCATATAACAGATGGGGGACCAGAGGCTCAGAAAAGTTACAAACCCTACCCATAGCCAGGGAGCTAGTCATACAGAGCAGAAGTAAAACTCAAACCTAGACAGTTTGGCTCAGAATTTAGGTTTCTAAGTAACAAGGACTTCTCTTCAAATCATCCTACCAATGACATAGTAAGCACCAAAGAACCAGCTCTCCCCACTAACTGCATCTCTGGTTGAGTGCTAAGGAGACTGACCTATCTCAGGACCATCTCCCAGAGACAAAAGCACTGTCCATAGAATCATTGAAAAAATGAGGCTAAAATTCTCTAGAAAGATAACAAGCTGTTTTTTTTTAATTCTATTTGTTGAAAGAACTCTTAGAAAGAGCACCTCAGAGAGCATCCTGGGATCAAAGGCAGAACCTCCCGGGGATATCTCCAGAAATACATAGAGGTGAAGCAAACCTGGTTTCTAAGGAGGGTGGGCCTGTGACTGGACGGTCTTGTTTGGCTAAGTATGTTAAGAAAGTTGGGGCCAGAGCTGAATTGCTTGAGACGACAGAGAAAAAAACTGTACCTGGCCCAGTACTTTCCTGCTTTGCTCTTCCTCAAAGCTGCACTCAACTTCCTCTCTAATTAAATGTTGAACAAATATTTAAAGAATATTTTTTTGGAGAGGCATCAATTATCAGTCTGCCTGGGGTGCCCCCATGTCTTTGTCCAGCCTGCCTACCCGCCCCCCCGCCTCATTAGGACGTGGCAGAACGAAGGGCTCTGTATCCAATCTCAATCATTAGCAAAGGTCCATATGGTTAAAGCTTTGGTCTTTCTAGTAGTCATGTACAGATATAAGAGTTGGACTATAAAGAAAGCTGAGCACTGAAGAATTGATGCTTTTGAAGTGTGGTGTTGGAAAAGACTCTTGAGAGCTCCTTGGACAGCATAGAGATCAAACTTGTCAATCCTAAATGAAATCAAGCCTGAATATTCAATGGAAGGGCTGATGCTGAAGCTGAAGCTCCAATACTTTGGCCACCTGATGTGAAGAGCTGACTCATTGGAAAAGACCTTGATGATGGGGAAGATTGGAGGCAGGAGGAGAAAGGGACGACAGAGGATAAGACGGTCAGATAGCATATCTGACTCAATGGACATGAGTTTGAGCAAACACCGGGAGATGGTGAAGGACAGGAAAGCCTGATGAGCTGCAATCATGGGGTCACAAAGAGTCAGACTCATCTTAGCAACTAACAACAAAGCTTTGCTTTGTGTCCACAAACAATAGGGGATTGTGGTGTTTCTGCTTAGCTGATCAGAAAATTGTCACACTTTGGTTTCAGTGTTTTCAGCAGCTTATAGCTGAGCACTCATTAATTATGCAAAACAGGCTTCAAGGGACCAATTCTATTGAGCTAATTAATACCAAGTGTCACTAGCCTATTAGCAGCCTTCTCTCTTATTGTGGGGAAATTGCTATGGGACACGCCAGGCAGAGCACTTCTCACACTTCTCATCTGTCCTACTCCATCTCCCTCCTGTGACTGCAGTCAGGAGCACCCTTGATCATGGACTTTCTCTCTACTCCTAGGCCTATCTTCGTCCTGGACCATTTCGATATCCATTTAGACCTTGCATCTTCAAGTGTGATCTGTGGACCAGGAGAGCCAGCATCACTGAAGATGCTTACTGAAACGTAGAGTCCCACTTAGGCTTTCTGAAACAGAAGCTGTATTTTAACAAATCCTTTAGTGACCCACATACGTATTATAATTTGAGAATCACAGATGTAGAAGACCCA
The DNA here is from genome assembly GCA_006408695.1 of Aepyceros melampus. NCBI lineage: Eukaryota > Metazoa > Chordata > Mammalia > Artiodactyla > Bovidae > Aepyceros > Aepyceros melampus. Next base: position 59,016 of record SJXQ01004050.1, on the reverse strand, counting down.
AGACCCTGGTTCTTTTTAATACAAAAGTTTCCTGTTCATTTACTTTAGCCATCATAAATATTAACACATCTAGAAGCTTGCTTTTCTTTTCCCTCTGTAATCTTATCATTCTGTCCTGTTCTCTGACCGTTTTTAAAGACCAAGATGTATATCCCTGATTCTCATACTCCCGGTGTACATTTAAGGGAGACCTCCAGTCGACGGGTTATGTTACAGCCTCTCCATCTGTCTGTGGCCCTTGTAGTTCCTTTTCTTTTTCCACGATGAACAGCTCTTTCATTATTCTCTCTTCATGTGCTCAATTCTCCTGGCACATTCAGATCCTATTAAGAATGCTAAGGCTTCTGTGCTGCTGGGAGATCTTCTACCTCTCCCTGGCAGCTTCCCCTTTCCATGCCAAACACTAATCCAAACTGTTACCCCCTTTTCAAGCCCCCATCTCATCAGGTGACCTCTTCTCTTATCCCACAAAGAAATCCAACCATCCAGACAACTCCCTTTCCCATTAGTGTCACACTTGCCTGCCTCTGCAGGTGTCTCTCCTTCTCCCTTTTCCTCAGTGAGAGGGGTGTCCCCTCCTCCTGTCTGAAGCTAGACATGCACCCTGTGCTCTGCAGACCCTTTGCAGGTGGGGAAAGTCTCCTCAGGAACTTGGTTCCATCAACCGCTATTCTCTGTAACTTCAGCATTTTCCTCTCCACTAGTTCCTTCCCTGCAGATTACAAATGCGCACGAGTCTCTCCTTCCTTTGAAAGGGGAGCCTGCTATAGCCCATAGCCTTCCTTGGGTAACCCACTTTCTTCAGTCCTCACTTAACCGTCAAGCTTTCTCAACACAGCTCACTCCTCAGCTTTGAACAGTTCTCCAGAGACCAGTGACTGCCAGTCAGATGCAACATGCCTGGCCTTGCCTGGGGTCTCTGGGGCACTAACATTCCTGACATGTCCTCCTTCCTGTAGCTTTCTCTTCCATCTGGGTGCCACCGCTCCCTCCTCCTGACCTTTTGACCTCTCACACATCATGTCACTGGCTCCGATAGCTCCTCTTTCCCTGAAATATCTATGTTCACCACGCTCTTTCCTTAGCCTTCTCTTTACACATTTCTCCCTTAAGTGACTTCATTCAAATCTTAGCTTCAACTTCCAGTATAAAGATAAACCCAAATAGTGTCTCCAGCCCAGAGCTCTCTGAAGAGCTTTAAAATTCTACATTCAGTTCATTCAGAAGGATATCTCTCTCTGAGTGATTCACAGACACCAAAAGCTCATGTCCTACATGCAACTCACTCCACTTGCAAGCCCACCCCCTGTCAGTGACTGAGACCACCATCCATCTTGGAGCCATGACAGAAACTCAGGACTCAGTTCTGTCCATTCTCTTTCTCTCTCTCCTTAATTATCGCTCCTTCCTCATCCTTCGCCCCAGCTAATCTCCCAGTCTCTTAGATCTGCCAGCTACGTGCCCATTGTTTGTGAAACTCGCTCAGTTGTGTCCGACTCTTTGTGACCCCATGGACTATACAGTCCATGGAATTCTCCAGGCCGGCATACTGGAATGGGTAGCCTGCCCCTTCTTCAGGGAATCTTCCCAACCCAGGGATCAAAACCCAGGTCTCCTGCATTGCAGGCAGATTCTTTATCAGCTGAGCCACAAGGAAAGCCCTCAGTCCCCATTGCTATTGTCTTAATTCAGACCCTTGTCTTTTCTCCTTTAATCATTAAAATATCCATGTAAGTCTCTCTGTCTCCTACCAACCCCTTCTCAGTCAATCCATCTTCCACATTACTGTCAGAGGGCTTTTCAAAAATGGAAATCTGATGATGGCTCCAAGACCTACTATTTGACATTCTTAGATGAGTCCCCAACATCTTCAGAATCAAGTCCCAACTCCACTTCATAGCTCCTAACTACCTTTCTTGTTCCGTACCCCCTGCTACTCCCTGTGCCCTCCCACCACATCCCCTTCACTCCTCGAGACTTTATCAGATCATACTGGTCTATTGGAAATTCCTTAAATGTGGCACACAATTTCCGGCCTCCAATAATTACAAATTCTGCTCCTTCTACCTCAAATGTCCTTCACACCTATCTTCTGGTTATCAGCTGCTGCTGCTGCTGCTGCTAAGTCGCTTTAGTCGTGTCTGACTCTGTGCGACCCCATACTCATCCTATAAAAACTCAGCTCTAATTGTGTCTCCTCTGGAAGATTTTTGACCTTCCTTCCAGCAATATGATGCCCTTTCCATGTGCTCTTAACAGTACTATTGTAAATAACTGGAATATTTCCCCATGTGTCTAATAAGTACTTTACTGCTTAACTTCATAAATTATCACAATAATTATGATGATGGTGATGATGAGTTATTATTATTATTTTACAGTGAAGAAATTGAGGCTCAGAGAGGCTAGGTAACTTGAAGGAGATCACATTGCAAATGCAGGTTTCAAACTAAGGTCTGTGTGACTCCAAAGCCTATCATTTATAAAACACCATCCCCCCTGGCATACTGTGCCTACTTTTACCAAAACATGTACCACAGAGTCTGTAACCTCTGATCATATGTTTGTCTCTATCTTCCCCTGTTAGTAAAGGCAATAAGATATTTGAAGTCACAAACTAGGTTTTTCTTATTTGTATAAATCCCCTATGCAGACCACAGCATGTTAATCCCATGCAGTGAACATGAGGATGCTAGTCAGCTCGGGCTGTCAGACCAAACTACGATAAAGTTAAATAACAATTAAACCTATAGGCTTCAATAACCATTTATTTTCATAGGTTGCAAAGTCCAAGATCAGGGTTCTAGCAGGGTTTCATTTCTGGAGAGAGTTCTCTTCTTGCGGACGGCTGCCTTTTTACTGTGTCCTTTTATGATAGAGATCTCTGTTATCTCTTTTTGTTTTTTACATTTTTATTCTTTTATTGAAGGAGCTAAATCTCAAATTTGTTTTTTTCCTTTCTTTTTTTTACTTCTAACTTTTGTCTTTCTTGGCAATTTGAAGGTTTTATTTAGCTTTTTAAAACTAATTTTTATTGATGTTGAGTTGCTTTACAATGCTGTGTTAGTTTCTGCTGGACAGCAAAGTGAATCAGTTATATGTACACATATATCCTCTCTTTTTTAGATTTTCTTCCCATTTAAGTTACCACAGAACATGGAGTAGGGTTCCCTGTGCTATATAGTAGGTTCTCATTAGTTATCTATTTTATACCTATGGGCGGAGGAGCCTGGTGGGCCACGGTCCATGGGGTCGCTAAGAATTGGACACGACTGAATGACTTCACTTTCATTTTTCACTCTCATGCATTGGAGAAGGAAATGAAAACTCACTCCAGTGTTCTTGCCTGAAGAATCCCAGGACCAGGGGAGCCTCGTGGGCTGCCGTCTATGGGGTCGCACAGAGTTGGACACGACTGAAGCAGCAGCAGCAGCAGTGTATGTATGTCAATCCCAATCTCCCAATTTATCCCATCCCACTTCCCTCCTTGGTATCCATAAGTTGTTCTCCACATTTGTGTTTCTATTTCTGCTTTGCAAATAAGTTCATCTGTACCATGTTTCTAGATATCACATACAAGCAGTATTATATGATGTTTCTCTCTTTCTGACATTTTACTCTGTATGACATTCTGTAAGTCTATCCGTGTCTCTACGAATGGCACTATTTCGTTCTTTTTTATGACTCAGTAATGTTCCACTATGTATATTTACCACCTCTTCCATATCCATTCCTCATTGATGGGCATTTAGGTTGCTTCTGTGTCCTAACTATTGTGCATAGTACTGCGGTGAACATTAGGGGAAGATCTAAATAGACATTTCTCCAAATAAGTCAGGCTTCCCTGGTGGCTCAGAGGTTAAAGCGTCTACCTGCAGTGCGGGAGACCCAGGTTCGATCCCTGGGTTGGGAAGATCCTCTGGAGAAGGAAATGGCAACCCACTCCAGTAGTCTTGCCTGGAAAATTCCATGGACTGAGGAGCCTGTGGGCTACAGTCCACGGGGTCGCAAAGAGTCGGACACGACTGAGCAACTTCACCTCACCTCACCAGATAAGTCAGACAGATGGCTAACAAATACATAAAAAGATGCTCAATGTTACTAAATATTACTGAAATACAAATCAAAACTAGGATGAGGAGGTACCACCTCATATCAGTCAGAATGACTACTATCAAAAAGTCTACAAACAATAAACGCTGGAGAGGATGTGAAGAAAAGGGATCCTTCCTCCATTGTTTGTGGGAATATAAAGTGGTGCAGTCACTATGGAAAACAGTATGGAGGTTCCTCAAAAAACTTAAAATAGAACCACCATATGACCCATGAATTCCATTCCTGGGCGTCTATCTGGAAAAAACCATAACTCAAAAAGACACATGCACCCCAACGTTCTGGTATCTCTATTAGGGACACTAATTCTATCAGATCAGGGCTCCACCTTTATGACCTCCTTTAGGGACGGGGGAGCCTAGTGGGCTGCCGTCTATGGGGTCACACAGAGTCAGACACAACTGAAGCGACTAGCAGCAGCAGCAGCAGCATTAATTACCTCCTTAACAGCCCTATCTCCAGTACAGTCCATATGGGGGTGTAAGGCTTTGTCATATGAATTTGGAAGGACACAATTTAGCCTGTAGCAATGAGTTACACCCCTCCACTCTTTCAGTGACTGTATGACATCAATCCTGCCAACAGTCGAGACCGCACAGCTAGATGTTCAGAGCTGTTAGAAGTACCTGGGGTGATCCCAGGAACACATCATAGAGGATAGTGAAGGATGCATAGACTATATATAGGTTGAAATGATGAAAAGAGCATTTCTGATTGGAGGAAGAAGAAGCAAGGATAAGGTGAAACAGGGCAATCAAAGTCACAGATGGGTGTTGACCTGAGCCCTGATCCTCCACCAAAACGCCTAAATACAGAGGAATTAGATTAGAAAGCACATGAAATACCCTGCAAATCCCTCCCCTGATGCTAACACCACCGTGACAGTGGGCGCATATCAATAGGGCAAATTTAATGGAACTTCACTATGCAAATTCACTGTGCTAAGTACTGTGCATACACTGTCCAATTTAATCCTCACCTTGAGTCCAAGGAGGAAGATAAATGTTGTGTGCTTTGGATTGGGAGGATGATGCTTACAGTCTTAACATTTATTTCCCTGCTGTCCTTCCTCAGTAGACTCTTTAAAACCTAAGACAGAGTTTATATCTACTTCTGAGCCAAACATTAAAAGGGAAATAGCATCCCCCAACTCCACCTCTGAATCCAAAGCTAAAAGGAAGGTATTAGTAATTAAATTAGAGTAAGGAACCCTCCTGATAACTGTGATAATAGCTAGAATTTATTGCATCCTTTTCTGTGATTTGAGAGTTTTACATATATTTAATCTTACTACAACCCATGAGATAGATGCTATTAAGATTAGGAAACTAAAGCTGAGAGTGGTTAAATAACTCATGCAAGGTCAAACAGCCGGTTAATGGTGGAGCCAAAAGTCAAGTGCAGGCAGTCAAATTCCAGCCCATGCGGCCTCAACAGGCCATTCGTACAGCCCATACAGGTCACTACACAATGCTGCCTCCTCCAAGGAGGTGAGGCTCAAAGTGAAACAGAGCAGGACCCTGCAGGGCCTTCCCAAGGACAGACCCCCTTCCCTACCACCTCCTGCCCCTTATTTATAGAAAAGCTTTAGCCTCTTAGGCCATCTGCAAATTTAATCAGAGAAGTGAGAAACAAAGGAAAATAGTCAAACAAGACAACCTAGTAAAAATTTAGCCATAAAATAAAATCAAGGACATTTAGTTCCTCCTTGAGGATTGTAGATAATATTCTGAATTGCTTTGTCAATGCTAAAACCCCCACCAAGTGAAGAAGTTTGCATGCTGACCTCCAGCATGTGGACTTCAGACAGTTGGAACCAGAAGGCTGATGATTGTTATTCCAAAAACATCAACCTACTACATAACCACCAAGAAATCAGAGAATTTAGCACAAGCTGATCATGTGCCCCACAACCCTCTTCATCATACAGTTTTTAAAACCTCTTTCCTGAAAACCATCAGGGAGTCCAGGTCTTTTGAGCATGAGCTGCCCATTCTCCTTGCTGGGCCCCATATTGCCCATATGTCTTGCAATAAACACTATACTTTACTTTACCATGATCCAGGGCCAGTAGATTGCTCTCCTGCACCCAGGCGAATAGACCCAAGTTTGGTTTGGTAACAAAGGAAATCAGGTCATTGTGGTTGCTCAGGCAACCTCCGCAAGTTAAACACTCTTCCTTGAGAGCAGAGTCCAACTTCGGGGCTTTGTTCTAACAAGTAGAGACCTCCTGGGCACAGCTCACCCTCTGCGCACAGATGAGAGCTGTCACCATGACGAGCTGAGGGCTCACCAGGCTGCCTCTGACACGCCCTAGAACACTTGATGGTAATAAATACCGTGAAAAACAACAAATTGAAATATTAACTGCCCTAACACTGGGAGGGAATGAGAGAAGTTGTGACATTATCGTGGGATATCTGTCCTGTTGAATTTTTCATATTTCCCCTTTGAAGTGAGCCAATCAGAGCCTCCCTGGCATAGAAATAAAAGGACCTGAAGCAAAGACTCAGTGTTCTGGTCAGAGCCCATTATGGTGACCCATTCAGGCAGCAGATGGTGGTATTGACGCACGATTTCCATGGTTCATTTGAAGATTAATCACTCTCTTTCGGGCATGTATGTGTGCAGGTACACACACACATGTGCACCCAGGCACACAAACCTCAAAGCTCAGGGGGTTTGTTTCCTTCAGGTCCATTTCCTGGAGCAGCATTTCCCACGGGGCATTCTGTCAGCCCTCAGGTTAAGGGTTAATAGGCTCGGGGCTGACACAGGGTCTTAGGCACTGATCATTTAGGGAATGCTGGATTAAGCAGTTAGCTCCTTCCCAGAGGACCTCTCAGGGCCTTGAATACAGTCATGTATTCTGTGAGATTCCAGGAGCAGGACAGAATGTGCAGAGCTGGCCCAATTCCTTTACACACTGGTATTGCAGGGAATGCAACATAAGAACTGCTTTCTACAACAGAAGCCCCAATCTTCTGATCTTCTCAAAGCTCCAGATGCTGAGGCCACTTCCTGAAGACTCTGCCCAGCCCAGGTCTGCAGCCAGCCTGACCGCAGTAGGAAGACGTTCATGATCTCAGCCTCTTGGCCAAGGCCCACGGAGCAGAGCCTGCTCCTGCTCCTGGCCCTCTCCCTCACCCCAGGTGGGTTCGGGTCTTTCATCTGGGTTCCTGTTCAGTCTCTTTGCCTAGCACTTGATTTCTATGCTGGACTTGAACCCTGTCCTCAACCCCACCACATCTGGTGGGAACCTGACCTCTCTCGCGCCACTCCCTCCCCAGGGGCTGTGTTCTACAAACAGCTGACTTGCTTCTTCCTGGGAGCCTCTGACAGTTGGAACGTTCACTGACTGAGAGCACCACTCTCCCTCCATCTGTGTGATCTCAGGTATTATCTACCACTTGAATGTGACTCCTACTTCGCCCACCAACTGGCCCCTGGTTTGGATGTGTATTGTATGTGTCCAGGATGGCAAACCTCTTGGCCTTTGGGCAATGGAATACCCACTACTCCCACTACTGGTGCCAGCCAGGCAAGGTGCCAGTCCTCAAGCCCACCTACTGGCTAGTCAGTCCCTACTTTCTATGGCTGATATCCTGGCATGCTCAGCAGCCATGCATTCCAAGTTGTGAATTAAAGCTTGGCACTGATTAGATAATGTCTCCATCTCAAGTCAACAGGACACACAGCGAGGTTCAAGACTTAAGAGCAAAGCACAAATGAGAACTGCTGGGCTTCCCTTGGGCCTAGTGCTGGCTGGCTGGCGTGGAGTTTTCTGCTGGTTTAGATTTCCCGGGGAGAACAGAGCAGTTGTAGTAGATCAATGATTCTAGGCACTTGGATTTTATGGTCCATTATAATTTCAAAAATGCTCTTTGGGAGACTTTATAATATTAGCAATCAAATAAGGAACAACAAAAAATAATAATATGTTACCACCATCATGTCACATAATAATAAGCTGTATTAAAAATTTTTTTTGTATTGGAGTATAGCCAATTAACAATGTTGTGATAGTTTCAGATGAACAGCAAAAGTACTCAGGCGCACATAAATATGTATCCATTTTCCCCAATCCCCCCTCTTATCCAGACTACCATACAGCATTGAGCAGAGTTCCATAAGCTATGCATAGGTCCTTGCTGGTTATCCATTTTAAATATAACAGTGTGTACATGTCCATCCTAAACTCCCTAATTATCCCTTCCTCTTGGCAATTGTAAGCTTGTTCTCTGTCTCTTTCTATTTTGTCAGTTCATTTGTATCATTTCTATTTAGATTCAACATACAAGGGATGTCATATGGTATATCTCCTTCTCTGTCTGACTTATTTCACTCAATATGACAATCTCTATGTCTATCCATGATGCTGCAGATGATATCACTTCATTCTTTTTAATGGCTGGGTAATATTCCATTGTATATTTGTACCACAACATCTTTATCTATTCTGCTGTTGATGAACATTTAAGTTGCTTCCATGTCCTGGCATTGTAAACAGTGTTGCAATGAACCCTAGGGTATAGTGTATCTTTCAGACCATGTTTTTCGCTGGATATATTCTCCAAGCCAAGCTTCAGCAGTACATGAACCGTGAACTTCCAGATGTTCAAGTTGGTTTTAGAAAAGGCAGAGAAACCAGAGATCAAATTGCCAACATCTGCTGGATCATTAAAAAAAAGCAAGAGAGTTCCAGAAAAACATCTATTTCTGCTTTAGTGACTATGCCAAAGCCTTTGACTGTGTGGATCACAATAAACTGTGGAGAATTCTGAAAGAGATGGGAATACCAGACCACCTGACCTGCCTCTTGAGAAATCTGTATGCAGGTCAGGAAGCAACAGTTAGAACTGGACATGGAACAACAGACTGGTTCCAAATAGGAAAACGAGTACATGAAGGCTGTATATTGTCACCCTGCTTATTTAACTTATATGCAGAGTACATCATGAGAAACGCTGGACTGGAAGAAACACAAGCTGGAATCAAGATTGCCGGGAGAAATATCAATAACCTCAGATATGCAGATGACACCACCCTTATGGCAGAAGGTGAAGAGGAACTAAAAAGTTTCTTGGTGAAAGTGAAAGAGGAGAGTGAAAAAGTTGGCTTAAAGTTCAACATTCAGAATACGAAGATTATGGCATCTGGTCCCATCACTTCATGGGAAATAGATGGGGAAACAGTAGAAACAGTGTCAGACTTTATTTTTCTGGGCTCCAAGATCACTGCAGATGGGGATTGCAGCCATGAAATTAAAAGACGCTTACTCCTTGGAAGGAAAGTTATGACCAACCTAGATAGCATATTCAAAAGCAGAGACATTACTTTGCGGACTAAAGTCCGTCTAGTCAAGGCTATGGTTTTTCCAGTGGTCACGTATGGATGTGAGAGTTGGACTGTGAAGAAGGCTGAGTGCTGAAGAATTGATGCTTTTGAACCGTGGTGTTGGAGAAGACTCTTGAGAGTCGCTTGGACTGCAAGGAGATCCAACCAGCCCTGGGTGTTCATTGAAGGACTGATGCTGAAGCTGAAGCTCCAGTACTTTGGCCACCTCATATGAAGGATTGACTTATTGGAAAAGACACTGATGCTGGGAGGGATTGGGGGCAGGAGGAGAAGGGGATGACAGAGGGTGAGATGGCTGGATGGCATCACCGACTCGATGGACATGAGTCTGAGTGAACTCTGGGAGTTGGTGATGGACAGGGAGGCCTGGTGTGCTGTGATTCATGGGGTCACAAAGAGTTGAACATGACTGAGCGACTAAACTGAACTGAACTGAAATGATATAATAAGCTATATCTTAATACTGAAAAAAAATTCTTGTTCAGTTTATGATCATATGGCATTTGAAGCAAATTGGAAATGTGAAAAAGTCTGATAAGCAGGTGCCTCATGAGTTGACTGAAAATCAAAAAAAAATTGTCTTTTTGAAGTATCATCTTCTCTTACTCTACACAGCAACAGACCATTTCTCCATTGGATTGTGATGTACAACGAAAAGTGGATTTTGCATGACAGCCAGTGATGACCAGCTCAGTGGCTGGACTGAGAAGAAGCTGCAAAGCACTTCCCAAAGCCAAACGACCAAAAAATAAGGTTATAGTCACTGGTGTTCTATTGCCCATCTGATCCACTACAGCTTTCTGAATCCCAGCGAAACCATTACATCTGAGAAGTATACTCAGCAAATCAATGAAATGCGCCAAAAACTGCAATGCCTGTGCCAGCATTGGTCAACAGAAAGGGCCCATTTCTTCTCCATGACAGCACACGACCACAGGTCATACAACGAATGCTTCAAAAGTTGAATGAATTGGGCTACAAAGTTTTGCATCATCTGCCATATTCACCTGACTTCTTGCCAACTGACTACCACTTCTTCAAATATCTCAACAACTTTTTGCAGGGAAAATGCTTCTACAACTAGCAGGAGACAGAAAATGCTTTCCAAGAGTTCACTGAATCCTGAAGCACAGATTTTTATGCTACAGGAGTAAAGAAACATTTCTTATTGACAAAAATATGTTGTTGTAATGTTTCCTATCTGATTAATAAAGATAGATTTGAGCCTAGTTATAATTTAGAATTCATGGTTCAAAATTGCAATTATATTGCACCAACCTAACGAAAGTATTTCCTTGCTGTGATCTAGTGATCTATATGACCGCTTGTACTTTGTATAGATAAATACGTGTACTCTCATGGATGTGTCCACTAAACATACATGCCATTAAACTGGACCACCTGTTTTTGTAGTATATGCAAGACAGAAACTGAGCTGAATGTATTTCCATAAGTGGTCCTGCACATAGACCCATAATCCAAAAAAAGAAAACCATCTGTGTCACCTTGCAAAACCAATTTCATTACCACTGTCTCCAAGAGCTAAACAAGGAGCCCATGAACATTTGTTCCTAGTTAACAACAGCAAAAATCCACTTCACTCATTTTGAGTAACCGAACCTAACCCCAGTTCCTGAGGTGCTACTTACCATGTTTCATTCGAGAAAGGCATCATCACTTCACCATGGTGCCAAAGACAGACTCTGGGTTTCCACACTGCACACATTTGGAATGAATCATGCACACATCATGTATCAACAAGGCAGCCAGGCAGGGGGATTGGCTGCTCAGACTTGGTAGCAACCCAGCACTTGCCAAAACATGAACCAGTGGAGCTGAAAACCATAGCATTTCCACTAAGAGTGGTAGAGGCAGGAGAGTCCAAGACCTGCCAGTCAGTAACTCACAAATAGACGTTTCCTTGGTCCCCAAATCCAAGATCTCAGGCGGTAAACCGTGTGCAGTCCCTCCCCTCCAGCTTCCACCTACCCGACAACACTAATTCAGAAGTGCTTTCTGTGGCCCTTACAGAAGGGTCTATGAATACAAAATTGGGAATGCAGAAGCCAGGAGTACATACAAAGCCTCCAGAGTTCAAACAAGCAAGCAAAGGGTGCCTAGAAACCCAGGCTCCACCTCCTTCTCCTGTGGCCAAAATCTCTGAACGCATATCCTGGCTCATGGCCCAGAGGATTTTCTCTCCCTGTTTTCCTCCTTTTCACCCATCATCCCACTTAAATCATGAAAAAAGGTCTAAAAATATTCAGCCTGGCACAAAGTAAGGGGAGGGGATTCACAAACTCTTTCTGTAAATGATAAATATTTCAGACTTGATGGGAAATGTCGACTCTGTTGGAAGTACTCAACTCTGCTACTATAGTGCAAAGGCAACCACAGACAATCCATACATGACAGGTGTGCCTGTATACCAATACAATTTTATTTACAAAAAACAACCCCTGTTTTACAATAACCAAAGTGAAAACAAATTCAAATGCCTAGTAAAACTTTTATTTTAAAAATGACCTAGATTGCGATGGGATGGGATGAGAAGGGATGGGATAGGATGGGATAGATCAGAATAGAGTATACAGAGTTTATTGCATGAGAAATGCATAGTTTTGTGTTACAAATATGCTTTATCCAAACACATCATATATGTACGACTGTTATAGATAATGATTATAAATGTATTTTTCAATCTGAGTCAAGATCAGAAATATTTGAAATATACTGATTGAGTGGATAGAATCTTCACCTGGAAGTTGGATGTCCTGAGTTAAAATCTCCGCTCTGCCACCAGTGTACACTTTGGGATTTAAACATGAGTTGACTCCTGGTTCTGAGATTCTGTGGAGGCATTGTTATCACCTAGTGCAGGGAATCAGGGACACCCACAAACCCGATGATCAAGCTAAGAGACTTTGGGGTCTCTTCCCCTCTCCAGCCCTATGGTAGCTTGAGGCCACATTTAACCAATCAGCCCATTTGTGGATGAGACTGAGGCCTAGAGAGACGAAGGACCTGCCCAGAGAAATTAATCTCAAAATTGCTAAGCCAGACTCAAACATTGGTTTTACTTTTAAATCTAAAGCCCTTGCCTTTTTCTCCATGGCATGGTCCTCTTTGAGGAGGGTAGTTTGCTGCAGCCCCAAAACTCCAAGCTGTAGCACACCCTCTGATCCTACTTCAGAATAATATCTGATCAATTCCTAAAACACATAGGAATAAGCAATGACTGCCAGGAGCCAGTGTGGGTTTATCAAGAACAGGTGATGTCGACTCACCTCCTCTCCTTTCTTCTTGAGTTATTAGATCTGTAGACCAGGGAAATCAAGTAGAGAGCATGTATCTGAGCTTCCAGAAGGATCTGACAAGGTGTCTCTCATGGCCCTGCAGAGAAGCTGGTGAGATATAGGTGGAGAATGAGTGAGTGAGACAGGTTCATGGTTGGTAGCCCAACCATAAACAAAAGGCATCATTTTACGGAGCAACGAGAGTTGTGGGAGGAGGACCCTGATGCCTACGAATGAGTGGAGAGAGTGGTGAGGACTTAGGCAAACAGAAAGGGATATAGTTAACCTAAGAGAGCAGCCCCCCATAAAATCACCCAGCAGCAGCCCACTGAGGCCATGAGAAAACTCGGGCAAATGGACTCCATAGCCCCTGGCTTTGCAAAGAAAGTAGAAATCGGGACTTGCCCTGTATGAGGCAAGCACATTCTAATTAAAAAGCAAACACTGTGTGCATGATCAGCCAAGCATGTCTGCAGCCCAATACGACCCACGGACACCCATTTTTAATGTCTGCATTGGAAGTTTACTGTCAGATTAATGGAAGAATTTCTTCAAGCAATAGCACAAGGCTCTGTCCTCTGCCCTGTCCTAGTCACCATTTTCATCACAAACTTAAATGAGGACACAGAAGGCATAATTATCACACAGACAGATGTCAGGAAACTGGGAAGGGGGCTGGCAGGATCAAAATTCAGAGTGATTTTTGCAGGCTGAACCACAAAACCCAACATGTCAGGATGAGACTCATTGGAGAGAATTGTCAGGGTGCGCGCATGTGTGCCCCATCACTCAGTTGTGTCCGACTCTTTGCAACCCCCTTGGACTATAGCCCTCCAGGCTCCTCTGTCCATGGAACTTTCCAGGCAAGAATACTGGCTGCTGCTAAGTCACTTCAGTCATGTCCGACTCTTTGCAACCCCATGGACTATAGCCGTCCAGGCTCCTCTATCCATGGACTTTCCAGGCAAGAATACTGGCTGCAGCTAAGTCACTTCAGTCATGTCTGACTCTTTGCAACCCCATGGACTGCAGCCTGCCAGGCTCCTCTGTCCATGGGATTCTCCAGGCAAGAATACTGGAGTGGGTTGCCATTTCCTCCTCCAGGGGATCTTCCCAAGCCAGGGATCAAAGCTGTGTCTCCCTTGTCTCCTGCAATGGCAGGTGAATTCTTTACCACTGAGCCACCTGGGAAGCTCATAAGGGTGCACCAGAGGTCAAAAATATTTAGACCATAGTTGGTCCTATTTATGCCAAACTTGGTCCATGGTGAGCCCTCAGGTTCTGCTCCTTTTCTGGTAGGTCCTCCTCCTAGTTTGGCGTTCCTGAAGGGAGAAGGTGCTGTCCCAGGATCCCTGAAGCCCTTGCCCTTCCTCAAGGGATGCTGCTGTCCTCAGCCTGGGGCTTTTGCCACCACCTGCTCCACCTCCTGTGGAGAAGGCAATGGCACCCCACTCCAGTACTCTTGCCTGGAAAAGCCCATGGATGGAGGAGCCTCATAGGCTGCAGTCCATGGGGTTGCTAAGAGTCAGACATGAGTAAGCGACTTCATTTTTCATTTTTCACTTTCATAAATTGGAGAAGGAAATGGCAACCCACTCCAGTGTTCTTGCCTGGAGAATCCCAGGGATGGAGGAGCCTGGTGGGCTGCCATCTATAGGGTCACACAGAGTCAGACACAACTGAAGTGACTTAGCAGCAACAGCAGTAGCTCCACCTCCTGCAGGACAGAGCCCCAGTCTATAACATCCAAGCTGAACCAACAAACTAGTTCTGATTGTTTTAGTAAAACTTAGGGTACTCAACACCATGGGAGTCACTAAGACCTAGAATGTTCCCAGAACAAGGCCCAGCTCCACAATGGCCTCGTCCCTCAGGCTGCAGGGAAGACCAGCCTTCCCACCCTCTAGGCCACGAGAAGGTAATAAGTCCCATGAGGGTAGGGATCCTGTCCGTAACATTCTTCACTATGTGACCAACCCAGCACAAAGCCTGGTCCAGATTAGATGTGCAGTAAATTGTAGTGGTCAGGGCTATAAAAACATACTTTTTGGATAATCAGAAATTTCAGTATTGAGATGAATTAGATGACACTAAGAAATTATTGTTAATTTGTTAACTGTAATAATAGCATTGTTGCATAAGAGAATAATTATCTTTTTGCTTTCTTTTTAGTAGGGGAAGTAGAAACTACAGAAATTTAGGAGTAAGATGACATGATGTGTCTGAGATTTTCTTTAATATGTGCTAGAGCTGCAATGGCACCCCACTCCAGTACTCTTGCCTGGAAAATCCCATGGACAGAGGAGCCTGTGGGCTGCAGTCCATGGGGTCGCTACGAGTCAGACACGACTGAGCGACTTCACTTTCACTTTTCATTTTTCTGCATTGGAGAAGGAAATGGCAACCCACTCCAGTGTTCTTGCCTGGAGAATCCTGGGGACAGGGGAGCCTGGTGGGCTGCTGTCTATGGGGTCGCGCAGAGTCGGACACGACTGAAGTGACTTAGCAGCAGCAGCAGAGCTGGACAATAAAAAAGGCCGAGCACTTAAGAACTGATGCCTTCAAACCGTGGTGCTGGAGAAGATTCTTGAGAGTCCCTTGGTGAGCAAAGAGATCAAACCAGTCAATCCTAAAGGAAATCAACCCTGACCTATTCATTGGAAGCACTGATACTAAAACTGAAGCTTCAATACTTTGGACACCTGATGCAAAGAGCCAACTCTTTGAAAAAGACCCTGATGCTGGGAAAGATTGAAGGCAGGAAGAGAAGGCAACAACAGAGGACAAGATGGTTGAATGGCATCACCAACTCAATGGACGTGAGTTTGAGCAAACTCCTAGAGATGGTGAAGGACAGGGAGGCCTGGAGTTCTGCAGTCCATGGGGTTGCAAAGAGTTAGACATGACTGAGCAACTGAGCAACAATTGCCTAAGAAAGAGGCTTCCCAGGTAGCTCAATGGTGAAAAATTCGCCTGCCAACGCAGGAGCTGCAGGAGCCTGGGTTTGATCCCTGGTGAGATCCCCTGAAGGAGGGCAGGGCAGACCACTCCAATATTCTTGCCTAGAGGGCTACAGTACAAAGTGTCTCAAAGAGTTAGACATGACTGAGCACACGCGCAGCCTAAGAAAAAAGGGAAGACCAGATCAAATTCTCTGTGTGTGTCTCTCTCGGAATATTTTCATAATAAAAACTTTTTTAAAATGTTGATGAGGTTGTAAGGTAGGCGTGCCAGCAGCTGAGAATTGGTTGCTTGTCACTAACTAGAACTAGTTGCTGGAACTCCATCCTGAAGCACATAGAGCCTTTCTCTTCTTCCCTTTGGCTCCCCATGGGGATGGTAGAAGAGATTCCTACCTCGTGATGAGAAAGGACTCAAATTTTCTGCACACAGTGGCCCTGCCCCACACCTTCCCCGAGCCAGGCCCTGAAGCAGCCTGTCCTGTGTGACACCTTAGGGCTAAAGTGAGCAGTACAGCTGTCAGAAAAATTATCCAAAACTTAGAAATAAGGCAAACATCCTTCCAGTGCCATAGAGGGGTGAAGGGCACCCAAGGACTATCTAGGGAATTACATTTGGTTCATCTATCTACAGCTGATTTAGAGTCTCACATTTAGTAAAGTTAATATTAACTTATTGTTTTTGACCACTAGAGATGCAAATAATTTCTATCTAGTGAAAAAGAAACTTCAAAGATTACATTTATGGTTCTGCTGCTGCTGCTGCTAAGTCGCTTCAGTCATGTCCTACTCTGTGCGACCCTATAGATGGCAGCCTACCAGGTTCCCAGTCCCTGGGATTCTCCAGGCAAGAACACTGGAGTGGGTTGCCATTTCCTTCTCCAATGCAAAAAAGTGAAAAGTGAAAGTGAAGTTGCTCAGTCACGTTCGACTCTTCGTGACCGCATGGGCTGCAGCCTACCAGGCTCCTCCATCCATGGGATTTTCCAGGCAAGAGTACTGGAGTGGGGTGCCTTTGCCTTCTCCGTTTGTGGTTCTAACAGACATTTATCAATTTTTAACTAACCCAGCAATCTTATCTTAACATTTCCTATGAATATCCAGCTTCTTAAATGCTCTTTGAGCCAATTTTAACAACTTATTGGTCCCCTCATTCATTAACGAGTAGAATAAAATCTTTGTGAGTGAAAGTGAAAGTCGCTCAGTCATGTTCAACTCTTTACAACCCCATGGACTACACAGTCCATGGAATTCTTCAGGCCAGAATACTGGAGTGAATAACCTTTCCCTTCTCCAAGGGATCTTTCCAACCCAGGAATCAAACCCAGGTCTCCCGCATTGCAGGTGAATTCTTTACCAGCTGAGCCACAAGGGAAGCCCAAGAATGCTGGAGTGGGTAGCCTATCCCTTCTCCAGTGGATCTTCCTGACCCAGGAATTAAACTGAGGTCTCCTGCATTGCAGGCGGATTCTTAACCAACTGAGCTATGAAGGAAGCCCATGTTCATTTTATATTGATATGAGAGTAATGTTTTTCAACCCTTGGAAAATCATACTTTATCAGCATCCTGGGTCCTATCTCCTGTGAGTCAACTATTTCCATTCTGTTGACATGGAAACTCAAGAGGGCCCATTTCCAATGCACATAGCTGCAATCTCTAAAACAAAAACAACAACTAAAAAAAACAACTTTGCCTTTTATTTAGCTAGAATCTGTCTCTATAGAACTTTCTTCCTCTGCTAGTGCAGTGAAAACAGTGGCAGCTTTGGATACAAACCTGGGTGCAAGTCCCCAGTTCTACCACTTATTAGCTGCTTGACCTTGCGAAAGGCACTCCGTCTCCTGAGCCCTCCCTTTCCCTATCTCCCTGCTGTGAGAATTAAATGAGATAGTGCATATAAAGCACTTTGCACAGGGGCACAGAGTAGGTCAGTTTATCTTCTCAATCATTTCCTCATTTGTTCTCTTATTCAGCAAACATTCATTGAGGTACTGGTGGTGAATGCTGGCGCTGCAAATATGCATAACAAATAGCTCCCTTTTGAGGATGCATGCAAATTAGTAGGAGCAAAAGAAATGTTTAAAGGAAATTCTAATACAGCATGATAAGTACAACAAAAGAACCATGTACAATGCACAGAGGAGACTGCGGGAGAGGCAGGGGTGGTTTCCAGAGACTTCCCAGAGATGGTGATGTCTACAAAGTGTTTTGAACATTAACAAGAGTTTTCCTGGTACTCCAGGAGGGAGAAAACATTACAAAGACTTGGGAAAATAAAATAGCATGGTGGGCCTTAATGGAGTATGAAGAGCAATGAGGGGCAGGGGGATGAATTTGTAATGGGAGATGGAATTGGTAAGCCAAGGAAGTCTGACTTTTTCCTTAAGAGCTGATGGAGAGCTAGAAGAGAGATACCACATATGTGGTTTCAGATAGATCATGGTGACGGCAATATGAGGAATAAAACAAGATGAAGACTGGAAGACATCCCTGACAGTCCAGTTCAAATAAAGGTGAGACAGAGGTGAAACCAGGAAACAGAGAATGAAGGGGGAAAAGGTTTAGAAAACAGAATCCTCCAGACATGGCAAGCCAGGAGACAATCATGGTGACTGCCACGCCCACCCTTCCATTAGAAGGGAAACTGCCCCACCCTCAGGTCCCTGCTGAGAGGCCCTTGACCAGGACTGGCAAATTACTGGATGCCTGGGCCAAGAGCAGCTCACCATAGGCTGGCTTGTCACCCAAGAAGTATGCAAAATTCTGTCTAGTAGGACTGGTGGTTCCGCTCCAGAATTTGAATAGGAAAATGAAAAGATAATTAATCAGCTGGGGACAGGAAGAGAAAAGAGAATGACACGAGAAGAAAAGCCCATATACTATGGAAAAGAGAGCAACCTCAGAGGCACCAACAACATGGCACCACTAGAGAGCCTGGTACTCTACAACAGGGCTGTTAGAACCTTAGAATCTCCGGCGTTTGGAGCATGAACGCATCTAAGTACATTCCTTGCTGCTGCTAAGTCGGTTCAGTCGTGTCCGGCTCTGTGCGACCCCATAGACGGCAGCCCACCAGGCTCTGCCGTCCCTGGGATTCTCAGGCAGACACTGGAGTGGGTTGCCATTTCCTTCTCCAATGCATGAAAGTGAAACGTGAAAGTGAAGTCGCTCACTCACATCCGACTCTTAGCAACCCCATGGACTACAGGCTACCAGGCTCCTCCATCCATGGGATTTTCCAGGCAAGAGTACTGGAGTGGGTTGCCATTACCCTCTCAACAAAATTCTATTAGCTGGCTTTGTAACTGGTCAGATGTTAGGGGAAGGCATACATCTGCATAAACCTTTGAATGTAAGTCACATCTCCTCCAAACCTCCCCTTTTTCAAGCTAAATACCCTACCCCATTTCATTCCTTTACTATTCTTCATTGACCGTAATTCTACCCTCTCTCCACTCATTTTCTACATTGTACAAACTCCTGACTGATCTTCCTTCCTACTCCCAGGATCCAGAGTCAGGGTACTTTATTTCCCACCCCTGACTCCACTTGCCTGTTTGCAGTTCAGCTTCTTTCATACTCTTCCTACCCAAACCCTAAAATGCTCTCACTGTAAGCAGGTTAAAAGGAAAGAAAACTGGCAAAATGAGACAGAAAGCCTTAGGGAGCTACATCTGGTCACAGAGAAGGCAAGAACAAAGAGAAATTTCTTGCTTGCTGTAAAGAACAATCTGACAATTCCACACTCAGTTCTCCATTCAAGAATAGTATTTTCCATGCCCCTGCCTCCAAAGGTTTAGAATTGGCATTTGTGAAAAGGAAAAGAATCTGCAAGAATCCAGACATCCACATGTTTCACTAATAGTCAGGTAGATCCCCAAGGTTGACTAATGTGATAATTTAAGTTCCATAAGGACTGAGATTTCTTTTGTGTGTATGTGCATGCCTGCTAAGTTGCTTTAGCCATGTCTGACCCTTTGCAACCCTATGGAATGTAGCCCACCAGACTCCTCTGTCCATGGGGATTCTCCAGGCAACAATACTGGAGTGAGCTGCCATGCTCTCCTCCAGGGGATCTTCCCGAACCAGATATTGAACCTGTGTCTCTTAAACCTCTTGCATTGGCAGTCAGGTTCTTTACCACTAGCACCAGAGATTTCTCTTATTCATCAGCAAATCTTCAAGTGCCTAAAATAACATCTGACATGTACCAGGGGCTCAGTAAATATTTATTGAGTGAACAAATGTATGAATTCACAGCAAGACTGCAATGAAGTCTCTGATAACATGCCACAGTTCTCTCCTCAGCCCACCATGGTTAATAATTCAATGGAAACATAAAGGGATTTCAGGGGTACGACTGATAAAATAAGAATGGAGTTGAGAAGAACTTTGAATACATTGCTGAATTGACTCTAGATTCAAAATATCTGAAGAAGACAGAGCAATAATCAATTTTACGATAAGAGATAGTGACAGTTGAAAGACATGATTTAGCAGTGGTGCTCTTGGGAAAGAACCATGGGTCTTAGTTGGTAATAAACACGGTCAGAATTTGAGGTGCAAAAAATCTGCCAGGAAAGCAACTGTACTGACTTACAGAGTCCAGAAACGTGGGAGGTGATGGTCCCCAGGATAAGATGTGCTGCTCAGCCCACCTTTGACTCAAGGAAGAAAATCAAGGAAAGGACAGAGATCGTACCATAGGAGAAACAATTGAAGGAGCTTAGCATGCTCAGCCCAGAGACATCTCAGAGGGTATGTCAGTTTCCTGGGCCTGCCATAACAAAATACCACACACTGAGTGGCTAAAAACCACAGAAGTTTATTCTCGCATAGCTTAGGAGGCCAGGGTCCTGAGATCAAGGTGTTCACAGGGCCATGCTCCCTCTGAACTCTCTAAGAAGGGATCCTTCCTTGCCTCTTCCGCATCTGGTGGCCCCCAGGCATCCCTTGGCTTGTGACAGCATCATTCCGGTCTCTGCCTCCGTCTTCACTTGCTCTTCTCCCTTTGTGTGTGTTTCTTATAAGGACACCGGTGGCATGTGACTCACCCTACTCCAGTATGAACTCATTTTAACTAATTCTATCTACAACAACCCTATTTCCAAATAAGGATCACACTCTGAGGTACTGGGCTTTCCTTGTGCTCAGCTGGTAAAGAATCCACCAGCAATGCAGCAGACCTGGGTTCAATCCCTGGGTTGGGAAGAGCCCCTGGAGAAGGGAAAGGCTACCCACTCAAGTATTCTGGCCTGGAGAATTCCATGGGGTTGCAAAGAGTTAGACACAACTAAACGACTTTCACTTTCACTTTTCCAAGGTACTGAGGGTTAGCACTTTTACATGTATCTTTTGATGGTATAATCACCCCATAATAGAAGGCAGGAGAACTGTCTTTATAATTTGAAGAACTCTCTAGTAGAGGATTTGATCCATATAGCCTAAAGGGTAGAACTAGGGAAATTGTAGCCACTTACAGAGAACTCGCTAAAAGTTGAAGATTTATGCCTTTTGATTCCCATCTGTGAAGTTGCTGAGGAGGAGGAGGTATGACTCCTGGAGCTGGCACTGGGGGGAGTTCCTTCCTTAGCAGGGGACCGGGCTGCAGACCTCTGGTCACTCTCAGTGGACTCGATTCCATGTGTCACTGCCCTCTGGTACCCTGGCATGAGGGAACCATTTTTAACCAGGCAGAGATTTAAGTGGCTGTTTCCAAGAGGCAATATAAGCAGACAAGCCCCACAATAATGCAGGCTGCTCGTGAGAAATGGAGCGTGAATTGCAGACCTAGGAAATGAATGTAAATTCAGCAGTTATTTTAATTTTTAATTGGAAAAAAAGCCCATCCCAAAAGAATAGGAGGGGAGTGTACTTTGCATAGCACTATAGAAAGCATTTGTTAGTGTTGCCGAGACACATGGCATAGTCCTGTTGCCTCTGCCATCCTTGTGATTGAGATGGGAAGGATTTCTACAGGGACTGCTACTGCTGGCCGCCTCCATAGATAACAAAGGTCATGGTTTATGGGCACAAAAGACAGTGCTCCAGAAGCAGCTTCATTGGTATGCAGGCATAGAAACCCAGCAGCCATCCCAACTCCCTCCCATTTTTCTGAACAGTTTTATATTCAAATGGAGTAGCTGAAGATAGAAAGGTGTCAGAGGAGGGAAATGACACCTATTAAGCACCTATTATGTGCCAGTCATTGGTCTCATTGAATTATGGAAGCCGTGGACTGCATGAGTGATGGGGTTAGTACGCGCGTGTGTGTGTGTACTTGCACACAAGTTAGCACATGTGTGAACTAGATGGAGAAGTGGAGGGTGAGGGGAAAATTCAAAGTACTTAGAAAATGGGAAGATAACTGAACAAAATGTGCATAATAAGAGTCGAGATCCAGGAGGAGCCTTAGGAGATGATGAATTAGGTAGTTTCTTTGGGGGCTAGTAGGAAAGTTCCTGCTTCCAACAGGAGTATCCAAACTAGATGGAACAGTGGATGCTACAACTGTGAGGATTGTTGAAAAAATAAAGTGGGAATCAGGGCTTCCCATGTGGCACTAGTAGCAAAGAATCCGTCCGTCAATGCAGGAGCCATAGGTTCAATCCCTGGGCTGGGAAGATCCCGTGGAGGAGGGCATGGCAACACACTCCAGTATTCTTGCCTGGAGAATCCCACGGACACAGGAGCCTGATGGACTATGGTCCATAGGATTGCAAAGAGTCAGACATGACTGAAGCAACAGCATACACACACACACACGCATACACAGTGATTCCATGAGCCAGCTCTAGGAACAGGCTGAAAACCTTAATCTCTCCCGGGAGCATCCATCTGGCAGCACCCGTGGCTGCAGTTCATCTCTGCTGAATGCCCTGCCATTCCCTTACCCTTTACCTGGTTCAAACTGAGTCTACCTGCCAAGCTCAAAACCAGTTTCTACTCTGACTTCACTAATACATGCACACCTCCAGGATATTGTGGGTTCAGTTCCTGGCCATCACAATAAAGCAAGTATCTCAATAAAGTGAGTCATGGAAATTTTTTTATTTCCTGGTAGCTACGAAAGCTACACTTACACTATACTGTAGTCTATTATAAACAGCACACTACATCTAAAAAACAATGTATATACCTTTATTTAAAAAATGTTTCTTTGCTAAGAAATGTTAACCACCAGCTAAGCTCTCATGAGTCATAATCTTTTTGCAATCATAGATCACAGATCACCAAAACAAATATAATAATAATAATCAAATTTTTGAAATATTGCAAGAATCACCAAGAAGTAATATAGAAACACAAAGTAAGCAGATGCTGTTGGAAAAATGGTGCCAATAGTCTTGCCATATTCTGGGTTGCCACAAACCTTCAATTAAAAAAAAAAAAAAAGTGAAGTGCAAAATAATAAGGCACGCCTGAATTGTCAGAAGCACCAACATTCTCGGAGGCTCAACAGCAGGACAACCGTTTTGGATTTCCTCATCTACACATCAGTCACTTCCCAAATTCTACTACTAGTTTCTATATAACATCTCCCCACATTTTCACTCTGAATGCCCCGTCCCTAGGCAAAGGTCCAATCTACATATGCCTCAGTTAGAGCAACTCAACAGTTGGCTGTTCAAAGCCTTCTATGACCGAGCCCCATCCTACCTCATAACCAATGGCCCACCCTCCCATCGCTCACTTAAATGAGCCTCTTCCTTTATCCACTGGGCCGCTTTAAGCCAGCCTCCATCTCTTCACCCGCACCATTTCATCCATCTGGTTTTCCATTTTTCCCTACGTATGCATTCGCCCCTCCCCTTCCCTGCCCATCCATTCATTCAACAAACACCATAATGAGTGTCAACTGTGTGCTGACAGCCTTCTAGGTGTGGAGATCCAGTGATGACCAGGACAAAGTTTCCCTGTTCTGGGAGCTTATGTGCTAGTGAGGAAGTTGCCAGTTCAAGCTTGGGTGAAGGTATGAGGAATGTCAGTGTGTGCGTGTGTGTGTGTGTGCAAGTGTGTGTGTGTGTGTGTGTGTGTGTGTGTGTGTGTTAGATGGGGTGGTTAGGAAAGCCTCAGGAGGGAGTAGATGTTGGATCTGAGACATGAGTGACATGAGAGTTAATCCTGTGAAAACTGGGGTAAGAGCGTCAGTCTTCTTCAGAGATCACTTAGCTGTTCAGAAACCACCCCCACCCCTAAACTCCAGGACTCACTCCTGAGATATTCATGTGCCCTTGGCTTGCTTTTTACCTATTTGTGCCTAACCAGATGGTAAGTTCTTTAAAGGCAGGATCTGGATGCCACAATCTAAAAGTCAGAGGTTAATAGAGCATTATTGCATACAAGGATCACCTAACTAAGGCAAAATAAAGGAGAAATCATCTCACTTTGATTTTCAAATGTGAGTATCCAAGGAAAAATTCCTTCCCTGTGATTTGAGGAAGGCTGTTTTGCACATGTCCTTCATTCCATAATGGAAGTTTTCCTAGCTGAAGGTGAGGAAGCCAGCTAAGGCCACTCTGTCTGGTTTATAAGCAGGCATATAATCCATAAGCTGGCAATAAAATCCTTATGACTGAGGCAGAAAATGCCAGCAACAGCTCCAAGATGGAAGGACATCTGTTGTCAAACTATCTTGAAATCCATGAGCTGAAATTGCAGTGAAAATGTTGTCCTGAGGATGCTTCTGACTTCAGGATAATGATTCCAGGATAAATCATTTTCATGATGAGCTGCTGTTGAGAATCAACAAAAAAGATACTGAAATGTATCTATAGTTGACTAAATTGAATCTTACTTTGTAAGTAATTTTAAAGTATACAGTATTAATATTGTTAATGTAAAATGTTTTTACTTTAATGCATTTAGTTGCTTTAATGAAGAGGTAGATTTTTGCCAACAGCTAACAAATATTAACTGAGTGCATCCAATCCCTGAGACTACACAGTGAGGTGGGTACAGTAGGGAACGAACAGATACAGTCCTTGTCGCCAAGGAACTTACAGTATAGCAGAGAGGATAGATGCTAAATAAATTACTATCAATAATTAGAAAATTACAAGGAAACAAAACATTGCAATACAGAAGCATGGTGGCTACTGAAGAGTGTGGGGAAAGAGGTGGGGGTGGAGGGTGGTCAGAGTAAATTTTCTAAGGAAGGGACAGTTCATCTGAGACAGAAATTGACTGGCAGTACTGGTGAATGAAGGGAGCACAGAAGTATGTTCCGGCAGAGGCATCCCCTGTATCCCCAGTGGAGAGCATCACAGCCCTTGGAAGAATAGTGAATTCAGTGGGGCTGGAGTGAAAGGGGCCCAGGATGTGGCTGGGACGGCAGCAGGCTTTGCTGCTGGATTCTGACTTTGCCCTAGGAGCTACTGAAGGCCATTTCACTTCCGGACATCAGGGAAGCATACTAATCTCAGTAAAAACAGAATCCTATAAGTCCCTCTTCAAGAAAGAAATATTCGAGATGAGATATGAACCATCTTTTATGAAGAGAATCAGTTTTAATTAAAGGGAAACTGAAGAAAATCACTGGGACCTAAAAATACTTTTGTTTATCCAGGCATCGTGTTGTAAATGGGTTTTCTTGGCTGATAAAAGAAGCTGGAGGATAAAGATTATTCACAACCCAGGTAGTTAAAAAATCTATTTGCTTACAAATCACACGGAGATAGGTCCCCAACAGAAACTATACTAGATTATGCTCCGCTCAAGTGGCACATTTCTTAGCTGCCATTTTACAGAAAGAGATAAGGACTGGCTTTCTTTCAAATTGCTTTGACACCCCTATTTTGGGCCATCTGATATGCAAACCTTTAATGTTTATAGGTGAACATGAAGAACTGTGAAACATGTTTTCAATAATCATAGGGAGATAAACAAAACTGGAAATTGTAATGGTTTGCAATTTGTAGTTATTAGTGGTAACTTCAGATATAATTAAACATAAAATAATTGAATTATTTTCTTCTTCTTTTCTTTGCCTAAACCACATTGTTGCCAAAAATATAAAACCCAGTTTACAACTTTGAGAGTCTGAAACTGTAGCTGTCAGTCCTTTTGAAGCTGTTATTAATAAAATAAAAATGGGAGTTTTGCTTACACTTCACTCCCGCCAGTTAACCCCATCCATGCCTGTCACAGTCAATCTTCCCCAAACCAGACTATGCCGACTTCTACACCTCTGCTTGTGTCCTTGTCCCTATCTGGAATTCCCTTCTTATTTCCAGATGCAGAGTATTTCATACCAAATATTAGGAAGGAAGACACTGCTACTTATTGCTAAGGAATCCTTATTGTGAATTCATGTCTTTGGAGTAAAGAATAAGCTTCCTGAAAGATGCTAATTTTGTTTGGGGGAGTTTTTTGTTTTTTGGCTGCTCAGTGTGTGGGATCTAAAGTCCCCAACCGGTGATGGAACCCACCGCCCCTGCAGTGCAAGCGCAGAGTCTGAACCGCTGGACCACCAGAGAAGTGGCCGAAAGATCATGTGCAATCCAGTTTGCTACCATTTGCTGATTTCCTTCTTTATGTAGGGAACAATATCCAAGGAAGGAACAGGTTGAGAATGAATATACAGTCAAATGACATGCCACATAAATCAGAGGCTCTCACTGACCCACTTGTGATACAGCGTGTGTTTTGTGCTGCCCCCCTAGTGGCTGAAGTGAGAGGGCCAATGAACTATTTTCGTGATCTCCAGTCCTGTAAATGGAGAAGGCACTGGCACCCCACTCCAGTACTCTTGCCTGGAAAAGCCCATGGACGGAGGGGCCTGGTGGGCTGCAGTCCATGGGGTCGCGAAGAGTCGGACAAGACTGAGCGACTTCACTTTCGCTTTTCACTTTCACGCACTGGAGAAGGGAATGGCAACCCACTCCAGTGTTCTTGCCTGGAGAATCCCAGGGACGGGGGAGCCTGGTGGGCTGCCATCTATGGGGTCGCACAGAGTCAGACACGACTGAAGCGACTTAGCAGCAGCAGCAGCAGTCCTGCAAAGAGAAGAAGCACATGCTGCAAGTGACCGAGAGTACAGACACATTTGCAGTCAGATGGAGGCTGCCTGGCTCACATATGACAGTGAACCTGTCCGCTTTGTCCTATGGGCTTCCCAGGTGGCACTAGTGGTAAAGAATCTGCCTGCCAATGCAGGAGACAGAGACACGGGTTTGATCCCGGGGTAGGAAAGTGTAAACCCACTCCAGTATTCTTGCCTGGAAGATTCCATGGACAGAGGAGCCTGGTGGGCAACAGTCCACGGGGCCGCAAAGAGTTGACATGACTAAGTGACTGAGCACCTTGGCCTCACCAAATGCCAAGCCAACTGGCAACAATCTGGAGCTAGGGTCATCCCTTGGTCAACCTGGTAGTACTATTAAGATGAATGCCAAGATCATTTAAGATAATAATGCCCTGGCAACTCTTTAAAATTTCTCTCGGAGAAATGGAAAGTTGGCAGGACCAGAGACAGAGGTCAAGTAGCAAACAGGACCCCGGATGCTGCAGAGAAAGGGACAAAGGCAAAGTGAGTGACCTCCAGGTTACTTCTGAGTACACAGGTCTTCCTGGCATGGTACCGAAAGCAGTAGCCATATACTGCCAGTCAAAACGGCACCTTGAAAATCAGGTGTTGGATCTGGGTGAATAGTCACATCAGATCATTCAAGACAAGAACTTCCAAGTTGAATGCCCCCCAAGTTTCCATGGGTCCTAGTAGTTCAGAATGTGCCCCACAGAGACAGCCCCTCAGGACTCCACCAGGTAGATGCTGCAGCCTTTGCCATTTGAGCCAGCACAGCTGCTCCTCCCCAGGCTGTCCTCACTAGCAGCATGGCACTCATTCACAGCGGCTGCCGGTTTAAACGTTCTCCCCCACGTGGCACAGGACCTATAAAACCTCCCCAAAATATGTCCTCCTGTGAAAGCGGTGCATGCTTGGATACAGATGTTTGCTGAAGATGGGCCTGACAATTTGCCCTGCCGGGATCTAAGATTCTGACCCCCACCTGATCCCTGCCTCCCTCATACCCAGTCCCCAGCCAAATCAGGTGGGCAAGCATCCCAAAAGCACCACCACACTACTCACGGTGCTTAGCTGGGCACACAGTAGGCACAAAATTAATGTTAGCTACCAGCAGGGCTGATACAAAGCAAACATGCACCAAGACAGCATAAAAGTTGTCAAAATGTGGGGAAATGCCCTACTGGATGTTAAATAGCTGCTTCCCCAATGCCCCTGCTCACCCAATGTCCACCATCACGCGGTGGAGCGATGCCTTCCCTCAGTGACCTGGGAACTCCGGGGTCCACCTTCCAGCATCCATTCTGATTGGCCAGTGCCGTAGATACAGCCATTAAATGTGTTACCATGCCTAGTTATTATCATCTCATTGTCATCGGCATTATTTATGGACTCACACATTCTCACCAACATTCACACCCAGGAACTGTGCCTGCCCCGGTTTATCCCCAACCTCTGGGATTTCTCCTTCTCCTTCTCTAAGTAGGCTCCTACCCTCCACCCATCCCTTCAATAATGGCATTTTCCAGCTCCTCGCAATCCCTGGGTCATTTCACCCACAGCCTTGACTTCTCTTAGGTTCAGTGAGGATTTGTCAACCCTCATTGTAATGGGATGTGTTGATTTTGCTGGACTGGACCATCTCTTTCCCACCATCTTCTTCCTTGCACAGGTCTGGGTCAGCGTGGCCATAAGAGATATTTTACAGAAAAAAGATTTAGAAGGTGGAAATGAAGGAGAGACAGTTTTGTTTTACTCTCAGAAAGCCACTGCCAGGCAGTTGATGCTGCTTATCCGCTGGTCTTCTTGCCCATGTAAGGCAGCAGCCAAGCAGGCGGCTCCTCCAGCTTCTGCCAGATCTCTCCCATCAGCATCTCTCTCTGCTGAAAACAGGAGTTGCTAAGCAAACTCATGATGCATATTAGCTCTGCGATCAAGGAAACCAGCTTCTCCTCTATTGAAAACCTAAAGGTGATGGGAGATCCATTCAGTTCCTAGGCCAGTTTCACAGGCTCTGCCTCATCTTGTAGAGCCCCTCTAGTCTTGCATTCCCACATTGTATCTTTTCTTGTCTATTCTTTCCTGATTTCTGCCATCCAGACACAAATATGACAGCCCTACATAAAGCGTTGACCAGCTCTCACACTGCATACTGTCAATCCTCTATAATAATCTGTATCTGTATCTATGCCTACATCTCCTGTCTATAGATAGATCACATAAATGTATAGAGACAGAGCTCCTAATGGTTCTGCTTCTCTAACTGCCCTCTAGCTGATACCAACACATCCACCCGTCCCTAGGCCATAAATCAAGTGTTATCCCAATTCCTGTCTCTTATCATGCTCTACATCTGAGCAGCCACCCAGCAAGTCATTCTCTTCCCAACCTGTTTTGTTCTCCAATACTGGGATCTTTGTTTTGCTCTGTTTTGTGTTGGGGTTTGACAATGGGACTATATCTGTTTTATAAACAGCAACTAGAAAAGCATGGTAGAAAAAGCAGAAGGGAATTCATGAGTGACTGCTAATAATACTTAAAGGCTCAGCAAAGAACTGTGAATAATCCAAGTGTAGGTCAGCTTGCCTTTTCATCCCCTCACAACTGTGCAAACATTAAACAACCAGTCATGATCCCTTGGAAGGCAGAGCCGTGGAAAGCCTGTAGGTCAGAGCATTTGTTGTGACCAGTGACAAGCTGGGTACTCACTGGGGGCTTGGCAGCAGCTTAATTATTAAGAATGCCTGTTACAGAAATGTGTCTGTGTTTATTTATCATAAAGGCGACAGGAGTTGCTAAGCAAATTCATAATACAAACAGCAGAAATGTTAGCCTACTTAAGAGCAAGGAGCTTAAGTGCTGGCCTTTACGTTCACATAATAAATATGCTCATTACACATCTTCCTCCTTGTGTAATATTGTCCTGGCATGGATCTCTAACACGTCCTCCTTCTTCCCTTTCGGCATTTGTCCTGCGGCTGCTTGATTATAATGGAATTACATTTCCTTACACATGTTCTGTTTCTCCAGCATGTCATTCATCATCCATTAATTCACAAAACATGTATTAAGGGCCTATTGTTTGCCAGGTGCTGGAAATATGACAGCTCATTAGAATAGGGTTTGAATTTTTGGAATTTTCATTCAAACGGGAAATGATCATCTATCAAGAAGTGATGAAATAAATAATGTCATTTCATTTAGTGATAGATGCCACAGAATACACAAGGTTGGGTAAGAGATAGGGAGTGTGAACAGCTGGTCAGAGAAGGCTTCCTGGAGGAGGTAACAACTAGGCAGGGATGTGAACACTGGGAAGGCATTCTAGGCATGCGTCCACTTGAACAAGAGCTTCTGGCCAGAGAGAACCTTCCCTGCGGCCAGCACTCATGCTGTGACAAAACAAAGGAATAATAAGGAATACTGGGTGTGTTTCCCTTCAGCTTCTGGAGCACTCCAAGCTCTTTTATGCTTTTGCCCACTCTATTCCCTTCACTCTTGCTCCTACACTCACCTGAATGACTCCTCATTTTTCAGGTCCCAGTCCAAACACTCATTCTTCAGAGAAGTCTTCCCTGACTATCCAATCTAAGGCACCACCTCCTTGCAACTTTCTCTGATAACACCTGCTTCTACCTTTACAAAGTACAACTGTATGCATGTTGTATTAGTCAGACTTCTCCAGAGAAACCAAGAGCTGAGAGACAGAGAGAGAGTGCTATATCTATAGCTAATACTATCTATCTTTGTCTATATCTGTGTATTTATATTTGTATAGATTTATCATACGAATTGGCTCAAATGATCATGGGGGTTGAGAAGCCCCATGCTCTGCTGTCTGCAAGCTGCAGAACCAGAAAAGGAAGTGGTATAATTAGATCTGAGTCCAAAGCCTGAGAGCAGGGGTGAGGGGCCAATGGTGTAAGCCCCAAGCCTAGACTGAAGGCCAGAAAACCAGAGTTGGTATCCTAGGGGAAGAGAGGATAGGTTCCAGCTCAAGCAGAGGGAGAAAATTTGCCCCTGCTCTGCCTTTATCTTGCATTCAGGCCCTAAGAGAATTGGGTGATGCCCATCCCCATTGGTGAGGGTGATCTTCTTTACTCAGTCTGCTGATTCAGATGCTAGTCTCTTCCAGAGATACTCTCACAATCACACCCAGATATAATGCTTTACCAGCTATTTGGGCAACATTTAGCCCAGTCAAGTTAACTCATAAAATTACTTATCACATATGCATACTTACATAATACATAGAAAGCATTGCAATAACTGTTGAGTGAATGAACCAATGGGTGGATCACAAACCAATCATCCACAGAGCATCCAAACCCAACTGGCTGAGAAAGGGTAGGAGTGGAGCACAAAGGAAAATTTTTATTGTAAAGCAACAAGGATTTAAAGAAGGAAAGAAGGTAGAAGGGAAGCCTGCTGAGAGAAGCCGAGCTGAGGGACTGGGTTATGAGGGAAAGGGGCCAAGAGTAAACCAGGCAGAACAGCGGGCAGCCACAGTGGCAAAGAAAGTCTAATAGCAAAACTACAGGTGTACTGCAGACCATCACCAGCAAAGACTTCAGCACTATTCAGAGGGACAGCGCCATGCACGCCTGAGATGCAAAGCCTAAGGGGCCACCTGGGTCGCCTGCTGCCTACCACACAGTCCTCCTCTGCCTAGACACCTTCAGCACTGGATGGGGTGCTCTCTCTCAGCACCAGTTATGCATCGACCCCTACATGGTGTGTCTTTTCTTCTTTATTGAAAGCATTTGTAATCTCTGAACCATTCTTCATGAGACAATGGCCAAACCATCCACCCTCTCCACCCTCTAGTCACCCACATCCACAACAGTTTCCAATTTGTCAAGATCCACTTGGCAGGGTGTTGTCTGAAGCAGAACCCATTGCACCAGAAGTGTCTGAAGCTCAGTGCACTGGGATAACCGTGACATTGGGAATTGTGATGGTGTGACCTCAAAGCTTTTGAAACCAACCAAGCTGCCAGCTGGCTGGAAGCCAGGGATGACTTTGAGCCCCGCCTGCTTTGACATGAGAGGTTCCAGCAGATGCTCCTGTATTTCATTGTGTGGCAAATGAATGCAGTGTGGGAGTAGAGGAAAATAGAACCAGGGAAAGGGCATGAACCCTTCTGGGCGGCCCTAACAGATGGGCGTACATAATGAGATAACACAGGTTCCAATCTCGGGGCCAGCTGCTGAGGCATGACTGCTTCCTTAATGGAAAAAGAAGAAATTCTCCTTGAAATGAAAAATACAAGGCAGACAAATGTGCCCAAGGAGAGCTACAGGATTGAATGCCCCCTCAGAGCTCTTCGGGGAACCAGAAAGTTCTAGTGAAAATACCATTGCACGTGGAGCCAATTCCTTGTTACCTGCTCAGACTGGGTGAAAAACAGACCTTGAGTGTTCTGTGCACACCTTCCATAAGCACAGGGCACCTGCATCTCTGACTGACGTCATTTTGGAGGGTTTTCTCCTCGGAGCTATTCTTTTCCCAAATTTCTGTTGCCAGAAAAATAACTAGAGAGCTCTCTAGTCTCCACCCGTGCCCTCCCCCCCACTTCCTGGGACATCTTTTAAAATGTATCCATAAAAGTGTATCTTAAAAAGGACTTGATCCATTTTCATCATGTGGATAATTGATTTGTTACAACTCACAAAACAGCATTTGTCATTTCTAAACAACCAAGAGCAAGACGTGTTTCTTCCTCTGGAGCTGAGTGTGGAGACACTTGACTTATGGCTGCCATTAAATTGAAGTGTTTGGCTGATTATTTGGTATTTCAGAATTCCTTATAAATCACCACCTTATTTTGGTGATTACAATTTTAAGAAGAGGCACTTGATTTATAGGCAACATCAGGGAGGATGGGGGAGGAGAGGGGGAGGCCAGGAGGTACAGCAGAGGCAAGAGGTTCAGTGAAGATACAATTGGAAATATCTGTTTGATACATCACCCCCCACCTTCTCTACGAACTGCAGCCCTGGAATATGCCAACATCTGGGAAATTTTTATTATCCAAACTTTGGCAGATAGATAAAACAAGAAGGAGGTGGTGGGGGGAGAGCAAGAGGGATGGTGTCCATGGCTGTTTCCAATTTTGGATGCACCAGTCCACTCAGGGTTCCTCCCCTCTCCCCAGCTAGGGGTAGCAGAGAGTGGTTCTAAAGTGAAATTCATCTTACCATGCTACATGAACAAGCCATGAGACCTAGGTCCACAGTCACGGTAAAAATAAGAGGGCTCGCTCCAGCTGGACACAGCTGGATTCTAAGATGCAACAGAGCGGCAAATAACTTCTTCAGCTCCAGTGAGTCCATCAATCAAACATGTTTATTGGCAGCCAAAAGGAGTCAGACCACTGCAGCAGGTATTTAAGAGGCCCCCAGAAATGATTAGACATGATGCCCACCCTGGATAAACTTACAGCCTAACTGGGAAGACCTGAGTGACATGTCAGTTGTCCACATCAGGTTAAAAAAAAAGTCAAATATGTCATAGGGTAGCTATATATATGTGTCACCTGGTTCATAATGACCCTCATAGCTGGAAGTGAGTGCCTGAAGTTTCTTCCCAGGGAACTAAGACCTCTGCTCTGATGATTAAGAGGTTCACTTTGCATTTTAAGCACCCCAGAAGAAGGACCTTGACTGGTGAGATATGTTCAGTGCTAGATTTTTTTAATTAGGACGTGCACACATGCCCCAGTTACCAGGCTGGTGAGAGACTAAAACTAGTGTTACAGAGGATATATCAAGAAAATGGAGCATTCTGCCAGGAAAAGAGAAGGGATATGAGAGCTCATGCGTGTCTGAAAAGTTGTCATGAGAAGGAAGAAGCAGATTTACTTTGTAATCACTCCAGAGAAAAGAGTGAGTATCGCTGGTAAAAAGCTGCAAAGAAGCAAATTTTAGTTCAACATCATCTAGCAATTAGAGCTCTGTGGGTATAAAGAAGTGGTAGACCATGAGCTCTCCGCTATAGGAGGTGTGGAGGGACAGTCTGGGTAGCCATGTTAGAGCTACTGTTCAGAGAATTCTGCATTTGGCAGGAAGTAAAGTTAGATGCAATTTAAGTCCCTTGTCATTGTAAGAGTATATGATTCTATGACTTGAATTCACATTAAAGTGGGAATGGTTAATAGATTCTTTCCAGAATGTATGCCCTATTAAAACCAAAGGAGAGCTTATAAAAGGTGATGAATATGTTGATGGAATTGTGTGTGCCTCTAATAGGAGAAATGGGCTTAGAAATAGATAAGTGCTCTAGTCAATGCTGAACTTGGTATCCTAAATTGGAGAGGGAATAACACATAGGGAGTAAGAAGAAACACACTGGCATCAGAAAGTGGTCATCAGCTTTGGCTCTAGCACTTAGTAGCTGTGTGGCTTTGGAAAACTTACTTAACCTTTCTGAGCTTCTTGTTTCCTTACTAGCCAAGTGAAGGTCTAACAGCGTCACTCTCATAGAGACTTTGTTAAGATTCAGTGAGATTATTTATGCAAAGAATTAGCACAGTGCCCAGCTCAAAGCAGGACTCAGTCACTATAAGCTATTGAGAATAGTCCCGCACTTTCTTAAGATGCACAGTTTCATATATATTTAATGTTGCTGAAATCAAAACACGTCTCATTCACACTGAATGTATTATTTTTCTCCCGATATACTCAGGCATGGGTGCACATGTACACACACACACATGCGCAGGCACACACGCACACACACACACAGCTATTTCTAAATGTACAGAGTACCTTCCAAACGGCACCATCTTAGAATCAAGGGGTCTGTGTCCTCCTCCACGCAGCCTTTCATGGTTACCAGCCTGAACTCTTGGTGGGAATATAGACAATAAAATCTGCAAAACCTAGCCCCCAGCTACACTTGTTTCTTCCACACCCTGTGCAGGGACCCCATTGAGAATTTGGTGAACAATACAGGCTACCATTTGCCCTGCTCTTCCTGTGCGCTTGGTTGTGATTCTGTACCGATGGCTGCAAGTACATCGGCCCATTTAATCCTCCTGTCGGCCGTGCGAGAGCGGCACACACCCCCACCTAGACACTGAGGCTCCCATGTCTCAGAGGCCAGCCCAAAGCACATGGCTAATTCGTGGAGCCCCGAGTTTATGAGCCAGGCCTACTTGGCTTCATTGGCCAGGCTATCTCCCAGGATATTGTAAGAAAGGTGGGAATTACAGCTCTTCTTCACTTCTAGGTTTTTAACTCCCAGCCAAAGATCTAGTATATGGATTTTAACCAACAGTGATTCTCTGGGGACAGGGGAGAGGCATGCGGGGAAAGGGAATGGTATGGTCTCCATGTCTCAGCCTGCATGGACCTTCCAGGTAGCTCTTGAAGGTGCACATGTGTGTGTGTGCACACACACACACACACACACACACACTGCAGTCATCTGAGGGAATGGCCTGCAATGAGGGTGGGCCTCACTGGAATAAAGATGCTAGTTGTTTCCCAACTGTCTCCCAGGACAGCATCTACTTCTTCAGCAAACCTCCCAGTCCGAGGACTGGTCCTTAGCCTCGCAGGCCTGGAAACAGGATCTTGTCAATCCCCAGAGGACCAGGACTCAGCAATACTGACTCAGAGCAACATTCATAGGGGACTGGTATCTCCACCAGTTGTTGGTGTATTCATTTGCAGAGAGAGCTCTGAGTGCCGTGTGGCCCAGCATGAGTGAGCCTGTCTAGGCTTCATGTCCCTGGAGACAGCCAGGGACATGGCATGTGGTTCCATAAGCAGGGCGGGGAGGGGGGGGATCAAAGAGGGGGAAGGGAAGAGAGGATGGGAGAGGGGAGTTTTGGGAGAAAGGCCCGATGGAGGAGCAAACTCAGCACAGGCCTGGTCCTTCTCCCTCCCTCTGCATAAGGCTCTACCACTTTGCCCCTTCAGCCCCTGAATGGGGGTTCCAGGGGCTGACGATCTCTCCTTCTCCAGAAATCTACCTCTTTACAGGGGTTCCAGACTCCACCTGTTCACTGCCCCTCCCCGTGCGCGTACCTGGAGGCCACCCTCATCTAGAAGGGCAAGTAGGCATCACTCAACAATCAGACTCTGCAGGACAGGGAATGGAGTGCTTGGCTTGAGGGTCTTGGCCTGTTTCCCACTGCTGCTCCTGTGCTGGGTGAGCCCAAACTGCAAGGTCCCCCGACCCCTCCCACCAGAGGAGTGTTTTGCCTGCAGAAAGCTCCTTCCTTCCCATTGTTCACTGGCAAAGCATCCCAAAAAAGGAGGATTGCAATAGGAAAAAAAAAAAACTATGGCTTTAAGATTTCCTGGCATAATTCAAAGGAAGATTATGCTAAGTATGGAGAAAACAATCTTTTCATCAAAGAAGCCTCTTTAGAATTTTCCACATCATTTAAACCTCTGTGGTGATTTAAAAATGTGTTTATTTTTAAAAATAAATATGATAATAACAAGACTACCATTCTAAGAACACACAAAACAGGTCGAAGCAAACGCCTGGGAAGCTGCTCAAGTTGTCTTTTAATGGGTCCTTTTGTGGGAAATGGGTAGGTGCCATAATAAAATGATTAGAGGATAGCAGGTCTGTTCAACAAATACACTTTGAGCACCTACTAGATGCCAGGCCCTGTGCCAAGCACTTATTAATACAATACAGAGATAACAGAGACCTGGGCCCTGGCCTCAGGCGGTTCCTAGTCTACTGGAGTCACAGCCCGACATGCCAGCAACTACAGCCTGGTGAAGGCACTGGCACCTTTGATGCACACAGGCAGCAACTCAGAGCTCAGCTTCCAGCTCTGTAAGTCATCTGAGAATGTCACCGAACCCCTCTGGGCCTCACTTTTCTGATACAGAAAATGAGGAGAGTAATAATGATCTGAAGTATGTAAAGGGCCCAAAAGAGGGTCTGCTGCACACAGGATGTGCTGGCCGCTATTGTTGTTATAGTAGGGGGGTCACCCAGTCTAGTTCCCATGCTCTAACCCACCTCCACCAAGGGCAAGGTTTGGGAAAGTCTTGGTGAGCTGTGTGGCCAAGGACTGGGCAGTTGACCAACAGGAGAAAGTGGAAGGAAGAGGGACTAGCATGGGAGAAGCAGAGGCATTACAGGATCTCTCCCAGGGGACTTCTTGGTACTCCAGTGCTATGAATCTGCCTTCCAATGCAGGGGACCATGATTTCCATCCCTGGTCAGGGAAACAAGATTCCACGTACGTGGGGCCACTAAGGCCATCCCCCACAACTGCAGAAAGCCCACCGACCACAAGGGAGAGCCCACATGCCACAGCAAAGCCCAGCACAGACAAAACAAAGAGACTAAGAATTAGAAAATAAAGCGTCTCCACCACAGAGATGGTGGGCCATGAGATTTGGAGAGGGAGGTAGTAATAGATAAGGCAGACAGGTCAGCTCCTGGGAATCTGCACAGAGCTTGAATGATTATGTTTGCATACTGCAAGCTGTTGAAGGGTTTTAAACAGAAGAACAGCATAATCAGATTTGTAACCTAGAATAGAGTTTTGTATGGGAGAAGGCTGGAAGTAGGATCAGCTAAGAGAAATCTGGTGGGATCTTCCTCCTAAGAAAGGATGACAAAAAGTACCGTCGGATGGATCAAGAGAGGGAATCGAAAGGTTTGGGATTTCCAGTTTAGGACGGTGGGCTGGACACTCGCATCTTTGTCTCTGTTCCTGCCTGAAATCCCACTGAAACACCAGAATATAACTTTTTTAACGTGTAAAACCGAAAGGTAAAGAGGATAGAAAAGGGGTCAATAGCAGTAAACTTCTGGAAACCTGAAGGCAGGCAACTAGTTGGCAATCAACAAGCAAACCCAAGGAAACTGGATTCTAGCCTGACGGTGAGCAAGACCAGGAACCGCTCGGTCTGCGTCAGAGAAGACCCATAGGGCCAGGCACCAGCAGCCCTGGGTTTCGGCAAATGAGGAAGAGCAAGGCTCAGGTGGAAAGCCTGAGTGCATGTCTGTTTATGGAGCAGTTAAACAAACCAGATGACTGTCTCTCCCCTCTGGAGCATCACCTCCAGCCTCTAGGACAGGACTATCCATAGAAATAGTGTAAACTACATGTGTAATTTAAAATTTCTAGCGTCCTCATTAAAAAAAAAGTCACATTAATTTTAACAATGTTGTTTATTTAACCTAATGCATTTCTAAAATATTATCATTATGAGAAAATCATTGATGAGATCTTTGACATTCTTCTTCTCAGCACACAATGTGCATTTTACACTCAAATGCACATCAATTTGAATGTTAAGTTTTCTTTGGAATACTTGATCTGTGTTTAGATTTCAAAATCTACAATTTAAAAAAGTACAAGCACATATCCAAATTGTTCCAAAGTGTGTAAAAGTTTCCCAGTACCAAATAAAGTATGCCTGTTATCAATAAATTAAATTAGAAAATGTAATCCCTCAGTTGCATGAGCCACATTTCAAGCACTAATCACACCATGTGGCTGGAGGCTACTGTAGTGGACAGTACATATCTAGGATCTCTGGACTAAGGACACCAAGTCCGGTTAATACTAGGACCACCATACTAAAAACAAAGGAACTAAAAGACTGTTTGTCAGTATACTAGATGTTGAGACTTACAATCTTCTTCTCCAAATGGACTCCAATGATTGCTGTTAAGCCAGGCAGGAGACTGGAAGATGCTCCTCCAGGAAATCTGACCAGTCCAGCAGGAAGACCCAAAACCTATGATAACAAGGAATCCAACTAAACAGTCAAGCAAAATTGCCCTCCATTGTGACCCAGGGTTGGTAAGTCCCAATCATGAACAGATAAACAAATGCAGACAAACAAGGGCCCCCAACCACATGAGGAATGCCTCTACCCTGAGACAGACTGAAACATGGGAGAAAGCAGCTGTGGGAAAGAGTGCAGGAAAAAGAAAACATCCAGATCTAATGGTAACGACCCTAGAGAAGCATGCAAAGATTTTGAAACCACTAAATCAAAACAATAAGTAAAGTAAGTGCTCGGTTGCTCAGTCGTGTCCAACTCTACAACCCTTTAGACTGTAGCCCACCAGGCTCCTCTATCCCTGGGATTTCTGAGGCAAGAATACTAGAGTGGGTTGCCATTTCCTCCTTCAAGAGATCTTCCCAACCCAGGGATCAAACCCAAGTCTCCTGAGCCTCTTGCATTGCAGGCAGATTCTTTACCTGCTGAGCCATCTGAGGCTATTAACCAAAGTAATTTTGAGAAAACAAACAACAACAAAAAAGAGCTCTTGGAAATTAGTGGAAACCTGTGAGAAGTGATAGCTTCAATACAAGAGCTAGGAGAGAAAGCTGAGTAAATCTCTCGAGATGACAGCATAAAGGTAAGGAGATGAAAAATGAGAAAGGGTTGATTAGAACTTAGAGGATCAATTCAGAAGCTCCAGTAGCTGAAAAGTAGAATTCTAGACATAAAGAGGAGAAAGTGATAGGAGGAAACATTTTTAAAAGCTTTTTTCAGGAAAATATCCTGAAGCTGAAGGACGTAAGTTTCACAATAAACAGGCCCATGGAGTACCCAGCACAAATGATAAAAATAGTCACTTCAAGGCATAGAAGGGAAATTTCAGAACCCTGGAGCCAAACAAAATATTCTAAAAGTTTTCAGAGAAGAGTTTTAAAAAAAGATTACCATAATGCATCAAAATATGATTGTCATGAAATTTCCCACTGGTGAGTCTGAAATCTAGAAGAAAATTAA
The DNA here is from genome assembly GCA_006408695.1 of Aepyceros melampus. Classification (NCBI taxonomy): domain Eukaryota; kingdom Metazoa; phylum Chordata; class Mammalia; order Artiodactyla; family Bovidae; genus Aepyceros; species Aepyceros melampus. The sequence goes on along the minus strand of SJXQ01004050.1, from coordinate 19,525 downwards.
GCAATGCCATTAAAATACTGAGGGAAAATAATTTTCAACTCAGAATTTGATACTTATTCAAAATATCAAATAAGTGTAAAAGCAGAATAAACACACTTAAAGACATACCAAGTTTAAAAAACAATTGCCTCTCATGAGCTCTTTCAGAAAGTTGCTAGAGGATACACTCTACCAAAATGAGGAAGTAAATGAGGAAAGAAATCCTGAAGCTGAAGGACATAAGTTTCACAATAAACAGGCCCATGGAGTACCCAGCACAAATGATAAAAATAGTCACTTCAAGGCATAGAAGGGAAATTTCAGAACCCTGGAGCCAAACAAAATATTCTAAAAGTTTTCAGAGAAGGGTTTTAAAAAAAGATTACCATAATGCATCAAAATATGATTGTCATGAAATTTCCCACTGGTGAGTCTGAAATCTAGAAGAAAATTAAGCAATGCCATTAAAATACTGAGGGAAAATAATTTTCAACTCAGAATTTGATACTTATTCAAAATATCAAATAAGTGTAAAAGCAGAATAAACACACTTAAAGACATACCAAGTTTAAAAAACAATTGCCTCTCATGAGCTCTTTCAGAAAGTTGCTAGAGGATACACTCTACCAAAATGAGGAAGTAAATGAGGAAAGAAGATGACATGAGATACAACAGGGGACCTGGGACAAGTGAGAAGCCGAGGGACTCAGGACACAGTGAAGGCTGCCTGAGGTCATCTCTGTGCTGCAGGCAGAGAGGTCAGCAGGCCAGCTTGCAGTGGGTCAAAAACTTCATAAGCAACTTCTTCCAGAAGACACTGATGGAACAGAGATAAGAAGACAAGACCAGGGAACAGCCTTGGGCAGAACAGGCCTTGAGAGCTAAAGAACAAAGGCCCTGGGGCCTGAGTCCCAGAGATGAAAAGCCAGGCTCATGGGAATAAAAGATTCACCTTATCTCTGTTACGCTAGTATACCTAGCTCAGCTCAACTGTAAATTTTAACCTTATCTGTTTCTGTGCTTTCTTGCAGAAAATTCTCATGCATTTCTTGCCCCCCATAGAAGCACTCCCAATTCCTGATAGCCACCATGGAGACTCCTGCTGCTGATCAAAAAAGTTTGATGACTTCTGGAAATTATCAGTGGTCATGAGACAAACCCTCCCTTTGGTTTGGCAACTCGCGTCTTCTACTCAGGGAGCTGGCACCTTTTTTTCACCTTCACCCTCGCTGCTGCTGCTTAGTTGCTTCAATCTTGTCTGATTCTGTGATTCTATGGACTACAGCCTGCCAGGCTCTTCTGTCCATGGAATTCTCTAGGCAAGATTACTAGAGTGGGTTGCCATGCCCTCCTCTGGGGGATCTTCCCAACCCAGGGGTTAACCCAGGTCTTCTGCACTTCAGGCAGATTCTTTACCAAGTAGCCACCAGGGAAGACCTACCTTCTCCTTTATGCACAAGCAATCTCTTTTAATAAGAAGCTCTGCTTGCCTAAGTGACCTCTGGAAGTGATACTCATTTTTATGGTATTGCTGTTCACGAATCTGAAAAGGGCCCAGTAACAGAACCATCTTATATATCTGAATATACTGAGAGGAGATGTAGACCTCTGGGAGAGTGCTTAGGGGTTGAGTTAGTGAAGAGTACAAAGAAAAGAAAAGTATGGAAAAAAATTTAATGGAAGATAATTATAAATTCCACAGAGATCAAAAAAGTTGTACAAGAAAGGACAAGTAATGACTAAGCTGCAAATAAAAATTAGCTAGTCATAATCTTGATTAAACTGAAATTATCATGTGACTATAAAGGGAGGGTGGGGGAGTCGCAGAAATGTGTGGTGTGTACATGAGGAGATAAGGGTGGGAAAGAAAAAAACTAATTTCTTCTCATAGAGGAAGCAACAGATGAGACTAAACTGGACTACCAAGGAGTAGCAGTATGAATAGAAACTCATGTGGTTTAGTCACTAAGTCGTGTCGGACTCTTGCAACCCCATTGACTGTGGCCCACCAGGCTCCTCTGTCCATGGGATTCTCCAGGCAAGAATACTGGAGTGGGTTGCCATTTCCTTCTCCAGGGGATCTTCCCGACCCAGGAATCGAACCTGAGTCTCCTAGACTACAGGCAGATTCTTTACCAATTGAGCTACTTCAGAGCTGGAGGTAAATACCAAAATAACCACAAAAGGAGAGGTGACTGGACACAGTGGAGTGGCCTGGGGTGGGGACAACAGTACTTTTTAAAGGGCTTGTAGACTTGCCTGAATCTTTAAACTATGGCCATTTGGAATGTTAGTAAAAATTAAAACTTTAAACAATAAAACTAGTTAGTCCATCTAGTCAAGGCTATGGTTTTTCCAGTGGTCATGTATGGATATGAGAGTTGGACTGGGAAGAAAGCTGACTCCGAAGAACTGATGCGTTTGAACTGTGGTGTTGGAGAAGACTCTTGAGAGTCCCTTGGACTGCAAAGAGATCCAACCAGTCCACTCTGAAGGAGATCTGCCCTGGGATTTCTTTGGAAGGAATGATGCTAAAGCTGAAACTCCAGTACTTTGGCTACCTCATGTGAAGAGTCGACTCATTGGAAAAGACTCTGATGCTGGGAGGGACTGGGGGCAGGAGGAGAAGGGGACGACAGAGGATGAGATGGCTGGATGGCATCACTGACTCGATGGACGTGAGTCTGAGCAAACTCTGGGAGATGGTGATGGACAGGGAGGCCTGGCGTGCTGCGATTCATGGGGTCGCAAAGAGTCGGACACGACTGAGCTACTGAACTGAACTGCAGGTTTTCTTGTAGTATAACTAATGGTCGCACCCCAAGTTGCATTGCGAAATGCTCCATTTAGACAGAAGAATACCTACAGTTCAGTTCAGTAGCTCAGTCGTGTCCGACTCTTTGCNGCTGCGATTCATGGGGTCGCAAAGATCGGACACGACTGAGCAACTGAACTGAACTGAACTGAGACACTAGGATTGACAGAATTCTCTAATTGCAAGGAGGAAAAAGGAAGAGGAGAGGATTAGTTAGCTCGCACTGCCATAAAAAATACTATAGACTGGTGTTTTAACCAATAGCAACTTAATCTTGGCAGCTCTGGAGACTGAAAGCTTCCAATCAAGATCCCCTAGAGTCTGTTCCTGGGGAAGGCTCTCTTCCTGGCTTGCAGATGGCCAGCTTCTCACTGTGTCTTCACATGTCCTCTTCTTATAAGGCCACAGTCCTACCTGATTAGGGCCTCACTCCTATGCCCTCATTTAACCTTAATTACATCCTAAAGATCCCGCTTCCAGACCCAGACATGTTGGGGGTTAGCTTTCAACATCTGAATTTGTAGGGGAACACAATTCAGTCCATAGCAAGGAGTCAGGATTGACTGTGTTCTGTTTGAATAACGAACGCATGGGATGTCACAGCAAAGATATAAAGCATAAGTGGAGGAAGGGGACAGATGGTGCATCAGTTGGTAATGGCAAGTTCCATCGCAGGCAAAGTTCAAAGAGCTGATGCTACGCTTGAGAGGAACCATCCTGTTGGTGATTGTACATAGTCCAGAGCTCAAGGTTCAGGTCAGAGCTGGAGACAGTAGTAGTTAAAACCACAGATTTGCTGCAAATGGAATGGGGTTAAGAGGAAAGAAAAGGCAAACTCAGACCCCCAAAAGACCACCAACACTTAGGTGTCAGTGGCTCTCACAAAGAAACTGAGGATGTGATCAATAGTTAAACATGCCAGAGAGACCCAAGTAGATAAGGTTTGAAAACTGTGCATTTGGTTTGATGGCAAGGACATTGGTAGGTCACCCAGAGCAGATTGAATGGGGTAGTGGGGACAGAAGCCACGCTACCCTAAGTTGAGGAGCAAACAGGAAATGAGGGGATGGGGCATGAGAAAACAGTAGAGCACTTTTTCCAGTCTTTGGCTGGGGAGGAAAAGAGACCGTTAGGGTGAAGGTATGCCTTCCAAACAGTGGACATGTGCTTGAGGAGGGAAAGCCAAGAGGGAGAGGGGATACGGAAGCAGCAGGTGGTAACTGAAAGAGTGAGGCTCTGGTGTAAATGAGAGAAGGGGGCACAAAAGCCGTGGTGATGGGTAAGTCTTAGGAAGAGCACACCTCTTTAGGAATGGGAGAGAGGAAAGAAGGAGAAAGAGGATAAAAGATAAAATATGGAGGCTGGATCACCACCACAATTAAATTTCTTTTGAGTTCTTCTCCCAGCAGTTGCTGAGTAGAACACTCGGTCACCCTCTATGTTGTTTTGTTCTCCTACCACATCCATCCTTTCCTTGTCTCACTTCTTTGGGCTCCAGCCCTCTTGTCCATTTCCTTTCCTGGACCCACTTGTCTGGCATTAATATGGTATTTGCTGAAGGACTTCCCTGATGGTCCATTGGTTAAGATTCTGCATTTCCAAAGGAGGAGGCACAGGTTCAATCCTTGGTCAGGGAACTAAGGTCCCACGTGCCACAAGGAATGGACAAAAAAAACAAAGATAAATATATATATAGTGTTTGCTGATCTTCCACTTCCACCAAAACCAGCCTCACAGCACAGGACCAGCACAAAGACAGCTGAGGGCAGCTGGAACTCAGGTGCCCAGGTCCAAGCACCCAGTGCCCAGCTAATGAGCCCTCTGGTACCGAGAAATCCAGCTGGAAGCACAGGTGCATCATAGTTGCCCTTCAGAGAGATGCCTCCCTGGCAGGTGAGGAGGATACTGTCACCTTCCTCAGCACTGGCCTCACAGATTGAGGTGATGGAAGAGAGCGAGGCAGGTCAGCCCACCAAGACATGAGTCTTTCATCAGAGCTCTGGTAATTTCCAACCCTTTCAAATGAAATACAAAATATTCTCAGACTCACAAGGCTGTGCTTTTGGTATTCATTGACTGAAAAAACACAAGTCAAAAAGCTTCTCTGCATCTACTATCATCTTTAAGTTGTTTTTTTTTTTCACAAGAACATCTACAGATTTGCAATATATGTAATATATAAGTCCAAGACATAGCTGTCTATAAGCAATGCTTGGCAAGTGTATGGATCTGTGGAACTCTCTGCAATAAATCTACTTTTACCCAGCCATCAGGGTCCAAGTTCCACTTATTGAAAAAGATTGATCCAGATTATGTGGG